>JACFYI010003564.1:947070-968531 GCA_014898755.1 Handroanthus guayacan | reverse complement strand
GCGACCCCTACCAAGAAGGTCTTAAATTCCAACCCTTATGAAAAGAGGTTATAAATGTAGAGCGTAAATTATTAAAGCAGAGTAATTAAAAATTTTTAATATAAACCGTCACCTCTTATAAATGAGAAATTTTTGAAAATTCAGTGCATTTAATAGTAAAATCGTATAAATTTTAATATTTTTAATATGAGTAAACCAGATTACGAGCAAAATTCTTCTAGTAGTGAGGTAATAAGATGAATTTGAAACAAAAAATTGAAAAAAAACGAGCAATCGATTTTTTTTTAATTTTATTTTAAATTACGCCTCCCATGGGCGCATAGAACCAGTCTATCGCGCCTGTGGGAGGCACAATAGTAAAAAAAAAAAAAATTATATATAAGGGCTTACGCCCGCCGCGGGCGCGATTTCTCTATTCTTGCACTGCGGTGGGCGCAATTTCTCTGTTCTTGCACCCGCCACGGGTGCGATTTCCTCTCTCTCTTTTTTTTTTTTTTTTTTTACGCAACAAGGGCTTGGAGCATTTTTTTTCCCTCATTCAAAATGATCGATTTTCAACGTAAATTTTAATGCCGGACGTAAAATCTACAATCCCCATTTATTATCTTGAAATAATACGAAAAATCGTCCAAAAGTTAACGAAATATCGATTTTTTGTTTAAAAAAGTTTAGAGAGAGAAAGTGTAGAAAGAGATTTTTTTTTTTAACTGCTCTGTAAGATAGTAAAAACTGCTCTGCAAATATCATTTCACCCTTATGAAAACATCAAAAAGTCCATATTTATATTAAGACGCATACCCCATGGGAAACCTTTATAATTACGTCAACACTGCTAAAACTTTGCCTAGTTATAAAATCAGTATCTGTGATTAGAGAAATTACGGTTGAATTTCGTGTTGTTAATTCAGCAACTCAAAGTTAATTTAGTCAAGTATATGCAACATTATAATTAGATCCTCTAAAATCATAAACATGTAGGATGCAAGACTATGTACTATTATAATTGTTTTTTTGAAAACTCAAGTATGTTAGATTAATAAGGGATCTACTTATAATGTTTCAATTAATGTCTAAATTCTACGAATCAAATCGTAATACTATATAAGTTCATTAAGTTTTTCATTAATTGAATTGACAATATAGAATGTCATTGTAATTAAATTTTCAAATCAGAGTAAATATTTCTACAATTAGATAAAAACCTGATGGAAAATTTAGACGAAGATCATCAATATAATCAATTATTATTGATATGGGCAAGAATTCTTTTTAATTCTTGTACAATATTGCAACCTATTTATCATCCGTGGATGAAAAGTGGTTGTGTTTGTCTTCTCGTATTATGTGACAACCCAAGAGTATATAGAGGAGTAGCAAACATGTGGCAATAAACATGGCTTGCCGGCACAAAACAGGCTGTAAACATTGCATATGTACAAACACTTAGTTTTCTTCATTTACATTAAATAATAAATAGTACAAACCATTAGTGGCTCTCCATCAAATGTCAAATAATAAATGGGAGGTTGGATTTTGAAAGAACTTAAAATATTAAAAAATAATGATTATTTTTTTAAAAAAGAAAATAATAAAATGAGCATCTAAATAATTCCACGATTCCATGTTGTCAAGTTCATTTATCATCACATTCTTGGACATTTGATATGTTACATATAAGTAGATACATAAGCATGTTGCTAGAGCCTTTGCCTAGTTAGAAATTAGAATGCACCGACAAGCACAATGTGTTTTTTTTCTTTTCTTTTTTTTGTCCTTTTAAATTTCTTTTACAGGGTTAATTATATTTTACTACCATTTGAAATTGTGAAATTATCAAATACTACCCTCATGGTTTAAAAATTACAAATTCGTCCCCATACGTTTATAAAATTACAAAACTATCCATTTTGTTAGACTTTTTAAAAAAAAAAACTGATGACATTCTCTAATTTTAGTCTCTAAAATCACAACGGCCAAGTATAGAGGTATAATGGGTAGTTAGTACAATGAAAAAATTAGAGGATATTAGTAGTTTTTTGGGAAAAAAATATCTAACAAAATGAATGATTTGGTAATTTCTCAAACTTATGGGATTAATTTGTAATTTTCAAACTATAAGGGTAGTGGTTGGTAATTTCATAATCTTAGAGGGTACTTAGATGTAATTAACCCTTCTTTTACACCATTGATATGTGGTTTTAAATTTCTAAACAACTATACATACGTGTGTCTAGAAAGTTGTATGCTTTGGAAGGTACTTGTGAAAGAAATATGATTATGTTCGAAACGTATTTTAAAATTTTTAAAAATTGTATATCATCTTATTCATATCGTATTGTCTTTATCCATATATTACATCATAGTTCTGTAGCCACCATACAATATATATTGGCTTCTTCCGAGAATTATTGTACCTGCCATACATTAGTTCTTTATAAATAATTACCTCAATACCCTTGAGGTTTAACCTAATTAATAACCTGAAAATTTTAAGATGACATCCTTTCTATTATATATTTTATGTACTATATTATTTTATCTCAGCTATTAGTTCTGTTGACGAAAAACTTAATGAAACCTACTTATAAATATTACAAGTAAACCCCTTCAACATGTTAGATTTTCAAAATAAGGAGTCTACTTATAATATTTTTGTCAATATGTTAAATTTTAGAAAATTTAACTATAAAATCACACATGCTTTTTTAAATTTTCTATTTGCCAATAAAAAGTACATATATATTATAATTTCTCAAGTCATGACTTGTTTATAGTTAGGTTATATTTCAGGGGGCATTGAGGGATAATATCCCTCTATTTTATTGCTGAGGGAAATAGCATAAGAAAAAGCATCACAAGCATCCAAAACCAAGCCTAGTCCTAAGAATGCACCTCCATAGTTGCATGTTGAAGCTCTAATTACACACCTTGCTCTTCACCTTCATATACCATAAACTGTTAGAATTTCAAATATACACAATTGCAGTAGTTTTATACACAATTGATTAATCAAAATGAGCCAAAAACATAAAAAGGGTTGTTTTCTTGCACAGAAAGAGAATGCAATGAAGAGACAGTGAAAAAAAACTGTTTAAGAAAGTTACAGCAAAAGACATTTTTAAGGTACCTTATAGTCAGCTAAGGCCACTACCAATCTTAATTCTTTGAATCTTCAAAGGTGCATTATTCTCCAAAACTGAGACATTAACGTTATTCCAAACGTCTGGTTTTGTAGGAAGCTGAGCAATTTTCTCTGCAATTGCCATGTCCTCTGGAAGAACCGAACCAAATACGGTATATGACCTTTTCCATTCATCATGGTTCGCCAGGCTTATGAAGAATTCCGGGCCAGAGCCAATCCATGCTACTGAACCTCTTCTTATAGTTGGACAATGCTCCGATTGGATCTTGCTGAATGTGATTCCTTGAGTTTCTAGAGTTCCTTGAATGAGAGCGAATGGAGGGCCAAAGGAAGCCTGAAATGTTGAAGACGGCGATGAGTCACAAGTCTAGCATGTTTTGACTACGGACGCAAACAAGTCGAGTAAAGCTGAGAAGAGCGTTGACTATTTTCCGGGCTCCTGCTTGAGCCAAATAAACCTAGCTGGAGCTGAATGAGTTGAAGATAATGGGGCTCAAGCTCGACTCAACTTGATTAATTTAGCTCAGTTTTGTGCTCAAACCATAGCTTAGCTCGAATAAACCAAGATTGAGCTTAGGAATGGGGTTCGACTTGGTTCATTTGGCTTGCACGTTTGTTCAAACCATAGCTCAAGCTTAGACTAGAAAAGCTTAACCACAAAAATTAGAATAACCGCAAAATGCTATGCCTGTAGTTACACATATATAAAGAAATTTCAAAAACGGACTCAAAACCAATATGACCTAGGCTCGAGCTCGAACAGCTCATCAATCTCATGAACCAGCTCAGTTCGTTTGCATCCCTAGTTTTGACTTGAAAAGAAAAGTATTAGAAAAAAGGATAAAGAATCTGCGGTGTAGGCTCTAGGTATCCGTTTTATACGTGTGTGCATCCATAAGTCACCAAATGATGTTCATTGAAGAAAGCTATTGAAGCAAGATATTTTAATCGTACTTTCCTAAGAACAAAGCATAAAGCTATAGTCTTACATCTTTTATGTGGTTTCCCCTTATATCCCAAGATTGCCCTCTGCTTTCTGCCCGATAAAAATGGCACCCGGCGCAATGGCGCAAAGTCAACAAATCAAGGATATATGCGACTGAATGTGGAGAACAATGGGGCAAAAGCTGAAATTAGATAAGAAAATCATCATAAACCAAGAAAAATTCTCAGTAAAAGAATAAAGTAGGGCAGCATTCTAAGTGAAATTCAGGAATGCTATTCCAATCTTCTACTTGTCCGCTTCTCTTTCACAACTTGCTATTCTTCCTCCTTTAAAGGCTTTTAGGAAACTTAAAAAATGGATTATATTAGCTACGTTTGGATCTTGGATTTGGGTGATGAAAAGGAAATGATCAAAGAACTAAGCAAAAGGTATTATAATTTCAGAAAAATGTACCTTGATGTTAAGAGTACCGTACTCTGTCTCTAACCCAACAATACCCTTCAAAGAAAATAAATGAACGAATTGTTAATCCAAGTAAATCAGGAAAAATATCAATTTCGAACCAAAAATTTAAGAGTGCGGCAATCATCATCAGTGATCATTCTCAAATCTCGATCCACAAGAAATCATACGTCTATGCTCTTTAGTGTAATAAGCAATAGTAAGAAGACTAACGAACGAGATTTAATAATTTATATACCTCTCCTCTTCCAAAAATGAGGCCGGAAGTCCACATGATTTTGTTTCCGGTTTCTTGTCTATCAGGAGCCAGGACATCCTTCTGTTTCTTCAACCAACACTAGAAAACAAAAGTAAAGTGAGGTAGTCGTTTTAGTCGCATTGTTAAATATACAAAGATCACCAAGAGCATTTCTGTTATAAATGCTAAGTTGCACTAGCAATAAATTTGTTCGTCACAAGAAACATACATGCTCGAATACGAGCTGCTTATCTTCCCTCAATGATGCAATTTATGGGAGGAATGTATGATTACATGGCCGATACTTGTCGAAGAAGAATCTAAGAGTTATATTATAAGTTATCATGGAACACATTAGAAATTGGCACAAAGAAAGCAAGAAGAAAACATAGCCAAAACATGTTCCGAATTGGATATTTTTCAAAACATGAATTGAGAACCAAACACATGTTTGAACCGAGATATTTATACAAGTTCTTCCCTTCTAAATCAAGTTGATTTCTCGGTTCTTAGATAATTGAGGTAATCATCAATACAAGGTAAAGGGTTGGCCAAAGGCTCTTATTTCCACCAATTCATGCAACCAATGCAAAACCGACAAGTCACACGATCCAATATTATATGCATAACATTACCTCTACAATCAAACACATACAAATTATAAACATGTACAAAAACGAATCCAATCAACATGAATTCAAGAAACTGTACGAGATGACGAATCCAAACAACTAACCTCACCAAATTTCTCTCCACAAGCCTCCTTATTCCCACAAAAAACCCATGAATCACAAAGACAAGGCCCGTCTTTTCCGGTGCACATCGCCTTACAAGCCTTACAACATTGTTCTGAGGAATTGAACTTAAAATCTGTGCCCCATTTCACAGCAGCCCCCCAAAGCTCCAAATTCTCAATCCCTTTACAGCATCCCCCATCACCACTTGGTTCAAATTCTAAATTTTCACTATTATTTTCAGAAATGGTGGATAATGATGATGATGAAGATGGTGGTCTCATTACAGATGACATAAAAATGTAAACCAGAGTGAAAGACACCAAACCCATCAAGAGAAGGATCAAAGAACCCCACCTTGAGGGTTCCAAATCACTCCCCCTCCGAACCATTTCAGTAATTCTATTTTTTTTTTCTTTTTTTAATGAATTTCTTTATCAAAATTGAAGACCCGTGCAAATCCCAGAAATTGTGAAATGATTTCTTGGGGTGGTCTTGATTTTTCTTTTACCTTTCAATCAAACTGGACCATGAGACATATCTGCATCAATTATTCAAGAAAGAATCAAAATTAGAGTAAATTTAACAGTTCATACAGGGAATTTATATGAAAAAAATAATAATCATCTTGACTGATCTTACTTGAAATGAGAGGAGAAAGCGAACTGAAGCAACCCCTTAGGATTTTGTTCCTCGCAGTCTTGTAATGAAATGAAACTTGTCGGATTTTGTGTTTTTGTTGCATGCGGTGGCAGCGTTGACAAAAATTTTTAGTCTTTGCAATGAAATGGTGATAAATTGTGGGATTTTAATACACGCTCCTCGTCATTCCATTTATTTTGAAATAAAGTCTAATGCGTAGTGTTTGGCAAGCCTCCACACTACATTTACTTTAACTCACTTCTTGCATATGGTTAATTATCTCAATACCCCTTAAATTTGGTGTAATTATTAAAATATCTTATGAGATCTGAATAATTATCATTACTATAGTTTAGTAGGATGCATAAGTATAATTATATTCTCTAAGCTTAAGCATAATTACAATTACACTATTTTATCTATGAAGTCTACTTGTAATTTTTCTAGATTTTTAAGGAGCGTTATATAATTATTTGTCAGGTGAATTAACACTAGAGAATAAAGATATAATGATAATTATTCAAATCTCACAAAGTATTTTGATAATTGTACCATGTCTGATAGGGTTTTGAGGTAATTATCCCTTTTGAATAAGATATGCTTGAATTCAAGGAGGCATTAAATGTAGATAGTAATGTATTTTGTATTTATAAAATTGTACAAAAGGGGATATTATGAATTTATGAGGAAATCTCCAACTTGGATTTTGATTTTAAAAAATAATTAGAAGTTATAAAAATGATTCAAATTTCCAAAAGAAATAAAGTTGAAATAATTAAAGAAAATCAAAACTTCTACGAAATTTTATATTATTATTTCAATCAACATTTAAACAATTGTTACACTTTTCGCAAGGAGATGAAGGTAGTTACACTTACACCCCCTTAAATTCCCTTTGTTTCCACGGAAAGACTTCTTCCGTACAACACACTAAAATCTAAATTCATTAATATTATTGAATTAGACTTTTCTGTCTCTTGGCATCTCTACCATGCAATAATAAGTTCATCTCTTCTATACTCCTTCGCTCTCTCTTTTCACCTTTCAGGGGATTAATTTCCTCTACACTCCCTGAACTTTCATGTAATTAACAATATACTTCATGAATATTAGATAATTAAATTACGCTCCCTGCCGTTAGTTCATTTGACACATAATTACAATTATATCCCTTGAGTCAACACATGGTTACAATTAAACTCCTTAGATGTATTTGTGATTGTAATTACACTTCTATTAAACTAAAATTAGGGGGTGCAATAATAATTACCAGAACCTCATAGGATTTTTTGGTAATTCTCTCAAACCTCAGGGGTGCTAAGATAATTATATCATATTTTTCTCTCCACAATTCTTCTCTAGCTTTTCACATCCTTGCTCATATCCATCCATTGAAAATAAGCACAAGATAATTCAAATTTCACAGCAAAATTGTGAGTTCATAGTCAAAAGTAACAGAAAGACAATATGAAAAGGGACAGATTAACCTATGAAACCCTTCATTTTTATTCTCGTGAACAATATTTGTGACAAAATGAATGTGTACTTTTATTGCCTCCTCTTACCAATATGCTAAAAAGGATGAAGGGAGAAAAGCCTAAACCCCATATTACAAATGATGATCACCAGTACCAGTTGAACTAGATTGACAACAATCTACACTTGAGAAGAAAAACAATCGCATGGGTTTATTTAGTAAGACAATTTCAGGATATATGGAGCAAACACTAATGCTCCGATAGTATAGTAGATGAAGTTCTTAACTATTCAAAGACATTCTTTTTAAGGGGAAGGAGCTGTAAACCTTTTGAAGCGGAAAAACAAGGGCAAAATGGTAATTTGGAGAATGTTAGGCGAAATCAACAACTTGATAAACCTGCACGATAGGGTAGAGAACATAAGTGAGCACGAACATGGATATCCATGATTTAACTATCAGGATAATTACTTCAACACTTCTTGAGGTTCGCAAAATTACAAAGATGTCCCATGAAGCTTGTTCAGTTGACGAAAAACTTAAGATGTATAGTTGTGGCTTGGGAAATTACAATAACACCTCTTAGTGCAAGCACTTTATTGTAGTTTTTCAAACCATACGAGGGTGTTATTGTTATTTTTTGTATTATAGCTATCACTTAGTTAAGTTTCGTCAGCTGAACTAGCAACATGAGAGTGATCTTGTAACTTCTCAAATCAAAGAGAATGTTCTTGTAATTAGGTCAAAGTTCAATTTTCCCTTAACTACATTGATCAAAATGATTGAATATCAAACTTACATATTACTAGTTGTGTTTGCCATCATGAAATTGAGCATTTCTTGATGACTTGAATGTCTCCAGAAATTCTTTAGCTTTTTGGAGTTCCTGCTTTTGCCTCGACTTATCCCATTTGTGCTCAGCAGCCAATATCTCGATGATACGAGGCACTGCCCTTCTAGCAGCATCAGTGTCAAGAAAAGCAAGGCGAGACCTTCTGGCTATGAAGTCCACGGCTGATTCACAGTACTCATGTCGAGCACAGTATGCAACTTCAGCTTCCAAGACAGGGTATCCGTGGGCAAGTCGCTTCCCCAGATTTTCATTCTGAATTGCACAAACAAAAAGAAATTATAGATGTAGCATAGACGGAGGGCATAAAAGAAAAATGAAAAGATGAATGCACTTTGGAAACTATTTTACGTGATTTCTGCATGCGTAATTTCCAAAAAATAAGCAATAATTCAAACATTATAGACAGGTTAACATCATCCCATGACTCCAACATGAATGCAAAAACATGCGACCGAACTTCACGAGAATAATCAAATTCAGGAATCATCAAGAATATAGAGGAAGAGTAAACCTGAGCAATGGCAGCTACTCGTTCTGCTAAAGTACCATAAGCATGTGATAAATACTTTGCTGTAGCGGTGTCCATTACACCTGGGACGACCTTCCCCCCATACGTTCTCTTCAAGCGCACATATAGCTGGGCTAGTATGGTAAAAGATGCAGGATCCCATCCATCAGCACCTATGAGTTGTAGGTTGTTTGTGATGCATTTATTTGTGGGGCTCAATTTTCCAGACTTTATAGCTGCATCAACGGCATCCTCTGCCATACTGAAATTGGTTTGGATAAGCGAAAAACAGCTAATTGGTACATAACCGTTCAAGACTTCAAGCTAGACAAAAATTTTCCTGTCAATTTCGTACTGACAAGTTAAATTTACCTTCTATATGTAGTCCACTTTCCACCTGTAATTGTAACTAAACCTGGAAAATCTTCACAAACAACGTGATCTCTGGAGATGCTCTCTGTGTTTTTAGCTCTAGGATCCATAGCCAGTGGTCGAATGCCACTCCAAGCTGACAAAACATCCATGCGCCGCACCTAAGCAATTATTCATAAACATTAATCTCGACAAAAGAATGAATAAGGGAACAAGAATAAGGAGGAAGAAAGAAAAGGAATTTCACCATCCCCGCTCCTTTGTCTAACCAATTTCACCCAAATGAAAAATAATTGGAAAATGCTAAGCGTTAACAAATTAACAGCATGTCAATACCAGTTTATGTCTGGTATAAAAGAGAATGAGCAAAAGCACTTCAGGTAAATATTAAATCAAGACCTCTCAACTGAAAAGTTGTTATCTAAGATGACCGGTCCTATATATAGCAAGAAACACAAAAGAAACAAAAGAAAGAAAAGACAATGACCACGTTTAATAAGAGATAACATCATGGACAAAGTTGAGAAGTCGTGCAAATTTACCAAAAATTTCAGAAAAATCAAAATGGTGAAAGAAGATAGACAAGGGCAGTCATTTGGTGACAGGAAAATGGACAGTTCTTGTGGAATGAGAAAAAGGCAAAAATAAAAGAAATTTAAAAGAAACCCAAAAAAAAAAAAAAGACCCTAAACTGGCCTCACTTAGGAGTATATTCAAGCTTAAAAAATTCACAACCTTGACATTAAGATAATCAGAGATGGCATCTAATATGAATTCAATCTCATCCTCATGAGGTTCTGGTAGCATTGTAATACTGGTGTTTGAGTCGGTTGTTCCAGCAACAGTTCTTCCTAACCAGGGAAGCATGAAGACTACACGACCATCCTTAGTCTTGGGAACAATTAAGCCCATTCCTTCTGGAGAATAGTAATCAGGAAGCACAACATGGACACCGCTACTGGGAGAGATCATTGGCTTTGCTTCTTTGTTGGCCATCTTCCTCACAGAATCACAGAATGGGCCAGCTGCATTTACTACAACTTTTGCATACGTATCAAATTCCTTGCCTGCACATGTTGATGGGGTAAGATTTCAAATGGAAAATTTACTTGTTTTAAATGGCCCCCAAGCCTAGCACTTACAATTATGGTAAAACTTCAGATGCGGAAACAATGATAAATCTCCAGTCAGGTAGATATTCAGGGTAAGGAAATGAACAGAGGAGAGCGATAAAGTAAAAGCCCAATAAAGATGCCAAGGAGATGGATGCAAGTTTTCAAATTCCCTTCACATTCCCTTTTTAAGACACATGCAGCAAAACTGTAGTGAAAAAACGATTGATAGTTTTCTCCCCTGATATTCACGAGGACAAATATCAACAAAGCATCACACTGTAGTGAAAAATGATTTATAGTTTTCTCCCATGATATTCACAAGGACAAATATCGACAAAGCATGGTGTAATGACGGAAAATATAGATAGGCAAAACAATGTTGCTACATTTTACAAAACAACACAAGATCAAGCAAAAGATCTGCCTAAATTTATCCAGCACATTATGCAGCATCTGAGGGTCGAACGGAAAATATAGAAGATGCTATGAGACCAAAAAGAATACTAAAAATTACTTTTCAGCAGCATTTACATAAAGGAAAGAAAATCAACACACTCCACAAGAACATATCTCAACGAAAATGCCATTAGTTGATTACCTGATAAATTATTTCTTATCCGAGCACCTATTATCCGCCCAGAACCCTCATCCCTAAGAAAAGATATCACTTCAGCGTGGTTAAGTACAGCAGCGCCTACTAAAGCAGCAGTACATGCCAATGCAACATTTACACGTGAGTCGTTCATTTGTCCATCATAATAGACCACGGTTCCTTTCAAGGTCCGATCTTTTCCCTTTCTTGTTAAAGTGGGGAAGAGTTCAACCGACTCTTGTGCTGAATAGTATCTAGACAAGTGAAGCAAGCGTCGACCAGCTACGAGGTCATACATTTTCAAACCCGCCCAGTAATAAATAACCTCAAACCAGCTAAAACATGGTGTCATACATGGCAGAGCATGGCAAAGGTGGGGAGCATTGTCAATAACTTGTTTACGCTCTTCAAGGGCATGGAAAACCAGTTTTAACTGCCCATAATCTAAGTTAAAAACAGCTTTCTCCAAATAGCGAACTCCTGAAATAAATAATAGTAAAACATTATTATCTTGTCCATGGAAGTCATAGTCCTCTCAATAGGGGATAAAATCAGTGGGATAAAATTGAAGGTTGTTGCCAGAACTATTGAAGGCAAAGAGAGACGTAAAATGCAAGCCACAGAAACCAACAAGAATATGGAACTTATAGATTGTCGCAGCTGCGGTTGATAAAACAAAAAAATTACAAAAATTAAGTTTAACCAAAGTAAAGTCAAGAGTCCTTGATTACTTTATGAGCATAAACCAAATAAACCAGGTAAGACAAATAAATGACTAGGTGCCAAAAACAACATAATGGAAAAGGTTTAACGCCACAGAGCCTCCTTCAAGAAAATACAGACTGCTCATCCGGGATAGATATTACATTTTTATTGGCCAAAACATGTCGTGAATTGAAGCGAAGCTATTCTAGAATCACATTTCAAAAAAAGTTCATCCAGCTGACTTATCTCCCAAAAAGAGCTTCCCTCCCTCACGGAAGTCAAAACACATATGGCTCTATTGATACAATCAAATGGTGGTGTTCAGTGCAGCTACCACCTTCGGACACCCTTGCTAAAGTTTTTCCCTCATATAGTCACATAATCGCGTACCAAACTCAAACAATTCTCTAGGAGCATCTGAAACATTGTCAAAGACAGGCAGACAAAACTGAAACAGGAAAAAACAAAGACGAGCCAACACGTTAACTAATCTATTAATAGTAACCCTTAGCAGGATATTATAACTACTAGCTATGACTCCTTTTTTTTTTTATTTTTGGCCCCTTTATATAGCAAAACTGGCATTAAGTTCATACTCCACAAATATAAACTCTCTTTTACCATATAATGCTTTTGGAACCGCATTCTTTTAACCTGTAGGTAATAGATTTCAAATTTTGATCACGTGAAGGAAGTGCATTTTTTCACTTTATACACAGTCACAGATGCTACATGACAGTAAAAGAAAGAAATTAAGGCCGCCTCACCTCATCCCACCTCACTCGGCCATAACACAGTACAATTCTCAAGAACCAAAGTACAACTCAATGCACAAAAATACTTTAGGGAGAATTAAAAATGCGGACCTCCATGGATGAGCTTAGTAGACCTCGACGAAGTCCCAGATGAGAAATCATCTCTCTCAACAAGCCCAACGCGAAGTCCGCGTGTGGCGGCATCCAGCGCCACGCCGCAGCCGGTAGCCCCTCCGCCGATGACAAGAACGTCCAGGGGGTTGGCCGCGCTGGACCCGATCAAAGCCGACTCCTGGACTGCACGAGACGGGACAGCGGCGAATGGGTCCGCAATTTTCTGCTTTATAGCGCTGAGGGTGGGACCTGAGGCGCCCAGGTCGCTGGAGGCGATTAAGGGGTTGTTCAGGACGGTAAAATACGCTCCTCCGGCCACGGCGGCGACTGCGCCAAGACGGCGGAGGCGTATGAATGCTGCCATGGCGACAAATGACTATCAGAATTGTTATTTAATCCAATAATTTTGGTGAATCAGACACAGGATCAGAGGGTGGAGTATGGAGGAGAGGAGTAAAGGATTGATTCTGTTATGGGAATGGCAGTCCATATATATTGCTTTGGGAATCGGGTGTACGGGGAGGTGGCATGTCTTTTCATTACTAAAATGTAAAATCCCAATTCTACCCTTGAAAAATAATTTCATTTTAAAATTATCTGCAATCGTGAAAGTTAAAATTACAATTATACGTTGATTACGTATTTATTTAATCTGAAAAATTATATTTAGAGAAATATAGTATGAGTACATAAAATATATATAAAGCTAAAATGTGTTAACTTATAACAGTATAAGTATTAATTTTTTGGATGATGGACTTGAAAATATGGTAGATCATGTGCTCAATCGTAAACGTCAATATTCAAAATAATAGTATTCAATTTAGACCATATTAACTTGCATGGTATTTTAGTTGAAATAACAAGTTTAGTTATTTTTATTTTGCTAATTTTATTTATTTATTTATTTATTTTTGACAATTTTAAATATTATGAGAAGTAAATATATATCTAAGTATTTAATGTACTTTTTAATATTTGTATTTGGATAAAAAAAATTAATTAAACTCTTTCAATCTTGTCTTTCGAGTTCCTTATTATTTATTAATTCGAAACTTTTAGTCTTGCTTCCTTGTTATGTTACTCTCACGTACAGGGCTCCAACTTTCTTCATTTGCTTTTTATTCGAATTCGATCATATCGTAATTTTGGTAAATTATTTAATTTGATTGGTTAATCTAGCCAATGAAATACTCATTTGAAAGTGAAATATTCTTCGATTTTATTTTTTTATTTTTTTAAAAAGAGTAATGTTTAGCTACATTTATTAAACTTGCCATAAAAGAATTGTTTGACTTTTAACCAACCATGTGCTCAAATAGATTGATACTTGGATCATGTGGTGACATGATTAGAAATATTAATTGAGATAATGATACTTAGACAGTACAAACTCACAATAAATATTAATTACAAGTAAATTTTAGGATAAGATTTATGTCTCTTGCATGAGTATTATTGAAACAAATTCGTAAATTATTAAATGGAAAGATACCATAATATGAAATAATAACATTGCGATTATAATCATACCGTGCATCACCACATAAATTTTATGGATATTGTTTTTCTCCCACATCGAACTTGTTGTTTTATATCAATTTCGACATTAAACTTGTAAGTGAATAATTAATTTGACATTAACCTTCAATATTTATTATAAGATAATTTTAGTTTTGACCATTGAAATATATCACAGATTCAATTTGCATATTTTATATACAATTCTCATTACATTGTGTCCCTAACTTATCATAATTGCATCCAATGTTGCCGTTCCGTTAATACTTCCATCATTTGTTAGATGAAAACAATTTTTTAGAGAATAAATAGAAGCTAAACATGTGTTTTTTCCCATTAACAATTAATAAGAAAAAGTGACGAAATGGCGACATCAAATAAAATTAAAAAAGATTAGGGCTTCAATATAACAATGGCTATATGTAGGGAACCCGGATGAATAGTAAGATATTGGACCAAATTTAAAGTATTCCCTATAATAAATTTACTTTTATCAAATGGAAAAAATGAAAAAAAAAAAGAAAGAAAGAAAGAAAGATATTCGTATCCAAATTTGCTGAAGTTTACTCTTTTTTTCAATTCTCTTGTGTCTAAATTTTCGGTAAATGCCTTGACATGGGTTGAAACAATTATACGTTGCACGATGGTCTATTTATAATAAGTTTTGCCCTAAAAATTAGGTAACAAGTGGCGGTAAACTATGGAGTAGTCATAAAAGTGCAAGTTGTGCGTGTTTGTTGGTTGCTAGTAAGCTAGAGAGGATTTGGATTGCATGACTACGTAGAGTTTTTGGAGCTAATATTTATACTTTATAGTCTCTTCCCGAGTTGGTTGCATCCCAATGGCCAATGAGCAATGGTTGAAGTCTTAGGTTTGTTTATGGGTTTCTTTATAGATACCGTTGTATTGTATGGATCGTGTGATATGATTTTACTAGAATACTTGTGCACTACGGATGATACCACGTGGAGGTTCTTGGAGCATTCAGATTATGGGTCGAATGATATACTCGTCTTATCCAAACAATGCCATGTGGAGGTTGTTGGACAGGCAAGATGATTGGTCATGTGTTCAACTTCAACTAAGATTTGTCTTGATATGTGAAATAAATAGATTTCATCCTTTATATATATATATATATATATCTTCTTTATGTTGAATGGAGCAAAAGCGGTCGCAGGCCCCTACCACCTCTCTCCCTCCCCCCCCCCTCCCCAATCGAAAAAAAATTTAATTGTGGTTTCGATGAAACTTTAGTGAAAACAAATATGTTCTCCTTCATAATTTTTTTTGTTGGGGGGGGGGACAGATCTGTTTTTATAAAAATACTTATCTTTCATTTACATAATTTTCAAATAATGAACAAAACACAAAAAATCAAATTTCAATTGTTTTTGTTAATACTCAATTTTTATATTTAACATAAATATATAATATTGAGAATATTAAGATATTTATTTTCAAAAGAGATTGCATGCGAATTATGGAATTGTTATATACTATATAAACTATTTCAATTTATTTGGGTTTGAAAATTTATAATCCAATTAAAAGGACGTCTATGACTAAATAAAGCTTCTTGGCCACCACAAATATCTATATTTATGTAAAATATAATAATATTTTTACATGTGAAAAGTAAATTATTCACTCTTTTATAATTGAAAAAAAAAAAAAGAAATAAACTCAAAATATTAAATTTTGTTTTCTTAATTCATATGTTTTATTTTTCTCAAAAGCCTAAAAGATTTCCAAAGATTGAACTAATTATTAACAACTAACATTGCCTCATTAAATCATTTTATAACTCCAATACTCAAAGTCTATGGGTAAATTGCATGAAATCCGTGAAATTGCAAATTAGCACATAAACCCTCGTATAAGTAAAAATATCACAAAATAACCTCATATTTTTCAAAAATGATCCTCATACATCCATTTTGGGCTCGTGTGTCTTACAAGGATGTATATGGGATTTTGCATGCATCTTATGAGTTGAAATGCCAATTTTACCCTTAAGATAAAAATAAAAAATAAAAAAATCATCACATCCTTCTCCTCAACTCCATCATCTTGTTCCTCCTCCTACAAGCTAGAATCTAACTTCTATAGAAGCTGTGGGTGTTCCGGTGAAGGGACAATGGAGTATGGTGAAGAGATTTTAAATTTTGTTCAATATATGAGAATTGGTGAAAATCGAAGCAAAAATAACCCTTTGAAACTTAAAAAAGGCAAATACCCCTGTGCCCTAGCTTTGTTGTGCCATCGACCCTATAACTAGAATGCTTGCTTCCACTTTGTGTGCATATTCCTTAGATTGCGAACACTATCCCCAAGCAGCGAAAGATAGTTTGAGAGGGAAAATTTTGGCTTTTGGGGTGAATGAAAGAAAATTCAGAGTTGATGAAAAATTGGACGTTTTGAAGGGAGAGTATTTTTGTCATCTCAGCATAAAATTTTCATGAAAGTGTGTATGGGGCAAGTTAAAATTTTCAAAAATACAAGGGTGATTTGAAATATTTTTAATTATATGAGAGTCTATATGCTAATTTGTAATTTTACAGGGGGTTTTATGCAATTCACCCTAAAGTCTATTTTCATCCCTTCTTTTTTCTTAAAAAAATCTTTTTAATAGGAGAAAAATATATTCTTACATGCGAACTCAACGATCACTCAGAAGTATCTCTCTCGCAAGAACAGAGTCCAGCGACGGAAATCGAGGAACAATAATGTCTCAGATTCCCAATTTGGAGAACGCCCCCATCAATCTCACTGCCGTACGGTAAGATTCTTGATCCTATCATAGCGGCCCCCTTTTTGATTTTGTATAAAGCGTTCCTTAAATACTTAATCTTTTGTTTTTGTTTTTTGTTGTTCTTGAATTTAGAGCTCGGGCTCAGGCGGAGCTGGCAAATATCCTTAAAAATGTGGGTTCAGTTCAGTTCCATTTAATTCAATTCTGTCATCGCGCAATTGGTTTATGTTATGGTTATGTATTTGCTATTTGTCTGAAGCATGTATTTATTTGCAATTTGTGTTGATGACCCCTTTTTCCTTTTAAATTAAAGATTCGAGGAGATAAGTGCTTGGTAATTGATCCGAAGCTTAGTGGGACGCTGTCGCTTCTTGTCCAGAGCTCAGAACTAAAGGTGATTTGGGTTCTTCTGATTGCCTTTTTTTGTTAGATTTTCCACGTTTTAATTACTGATTTATCTTTATTGGATGGTAAATTACTTTGTGGTTCTGGCTTGAGTACGTGAGATCAACGTACGGCATCTTTATGCTTTTCAGTTGGATAGTTGAAACATTTTGATATGGTCTCTTTGTTTCATCCCAGAAAATTTCTAAACTTCGAGAAGCTTTAGTCGTTCTGGAAATTTGTTCTTTTAGGTTATGCTTGAAAAATAATTTTGATTTTTACTTGATTTTGTGGTCATATTTCTTCTGCATGTATAATTTGTTTAGTTGCACCAAAAAGGGTAGAGAAAACTGAATGAAGCTCGACAACTTAATGAGAGTAGATATTACTTGTAATTATGCTGTTGCTAATTTTAATAATATAGCAATCGCTATTGAAAAACATAAAAACTCTGTGATCTTCTTATGATCAGAAACATGGTGCTGAATTGCGGCATCTAACGGCTGAGCCACTTCAAACTGAACGCACCAAAGTGGTCTACCTTGTTCGAGCTCAACTAGACTTGATGAAATTCATTTGCTCACACATTCACAGTGATACATCAAAGGGACTTAACAGAGAATATTATCTTTACTTTGTTCCACGCCGGTTGGTTGTATGTGAGAAGGTAAGCACATGGTCTTTGGAGCACTGTTTAAGTAATTTTGATGACAACACCCTAAATAAATTTATGCCTGGTTGTCACAGGTTCTCGAGGAGGAAAAGGTACATGAGTTGTTGACCATTGGGGAGTTTCCCTTATACATGATTCCAGTGGATGAGGATGTATTATCGTTTGAACTTGACCTAGCTCAGAAAGTATGTGGCTTTATTTATTATGTTGGAAATAACTAATAATTTGAGAGAATGAACTTGTTTCCCATTCTTGAGTCAGTTATATCTAATTTTGGGAGGATATGCCGTTCAGGAATATTTGGTGGATGGAGATGCAACTTCTCTCTGGCATATAGCGAAAGCCATTCACAATCTGGAGGTATAGTTCATTTTTCTGCATACTTTATTGATGTTCGTGGAGACCTTAAACTTTTTAGAGCTTCACTGAATCCTGTATTCGATATTTGGTATGTTACCATGTTTAAGGAGAAAAATTGCACTCGTGGCTTTTAATATGTTTTCTTTCCCTTCTTTGCTGTTTTAATTTTTGACATCCTACATTGATTGTGATATAGTTTTCTTTTGGAGTAATACCGAATGTTAGAGCCAAAGGGAGAGCAGCTACACGTGTTGCTGACATTTTGAATCGAATGCAAGCTGAAGAACCAGTTAATACTTCAGATGTAATTGTTCTTCCCTTAAGGGCATCCAAAGTCCTTTTACAATGTTGGGGTTTGTATTAGAACGTGCTGACAATATATTTTTCTCAAACCACAGATGGGCATTCCAGAAATAAATACTCTTATACTTCTGGATAGAGAGGTATACTTCCACTCCTTCTTTGCTTTTTATCCCTTTTTATTTTTAAGAAAGAAAAATTATATGACATAATGTCCCCACCTCCCCCCTTCCTGGGTAGTCTTTTAAACCATGACTCCATGATTATTACTCTATGTTCAATTGATTCTATGGTGATTAGGATATCTTACTGTTATATTAGAATGTCGATCTAGTTGTCTATTGTCAAATGAAAATGTTTTGCCTATAAGACAAGAGTTTGCTAATGTATGGATATTGTGGGCCTTCATCGCTGCAAATCCTTATTACTTGTCAGCTGACAAATTGAGATCTGATTAAAATGAGATTTACTTTCCATCTTCTTCTGTCTAGTAACGTTGTGACTTTAGGTTCTTTTAGCCCATTCTTTGGGACCATTTTCTCTTGTTTGTTTTTATCAGACGTGGAGCCTTTAGGACCTTGGTGTTTATCAAATAGAGGAGGTCAAAAAATTGGGTGAAACTTTAAGCATTGTTATTAAGCTACATAACTTTTTATGATTAGTCTAAGGTGACAGAAGTGATACAATTATAATAGGTCTGACCTTTCATTTTAGTTTTATTGGTCGCAAATGCTATGTACGTGGATCAGGACATTATTATTATAGGATATCTTTTCCGAGGCTTGGATGCAGTTCTGTACTCTGCTTGGCATATTGACAGGTCATTCAGATCTGAGTTCATTATTTTCTTCTTGCAGGTGGACATGGTCACTCCAATGTGTTCCCAACTGACATACGAGGGATTGCTAGACGAGGTAGACCTACTATGATAAATAAAACTTACTCTTTTATCCCAATCCCATCCTCAAAAGCTATTCTGAAAAATGTCAAAAATGCTTTTAAGCTGTGGTATCATTTTATCATACAAATCTCTGTGTTAAATTTTTTAACTAAACTATTTTGATTGGTTTAGTGAAGTGATGAATGTGATGCAGCCTTGAGCTTCTTTTCCAATTAATATCGTAATAAAAGTTCTATATATTTTCCTATTTGGATTTGTTTATAAGCTATCTCTAATAGGTTTGATGCAGTTTCTTGGTGTCAATAATGGTGCTGTGGAGGTCGATGCATCCATTATGGGAGCTCAGCAAGATGGGAAGAAGATGAAGGTTCCTCTTAATTCTAGGTGAGCAACATGTCCTCTACTGATTGTGTAGTTCTTTTTTGTAATAGTTTCATTAGGTCAATGTCAGTGACATCTGATGTCCACACTTAAATACTTATTAAATTAATATCACTGATATTTCTTAATTTTGTATTATTATTATGACTAACCAGTGTATTGTTCTTGTTGTAGTGACAAATTATTCAAAGAGATACGGGATCTGAATTTTGAAGTTGTTGTCCAGGTTGATCCATTGTGGTTTTGTGAGGACAATAACATTGGCATGCAAATTCTTGTTCCAGCAGATTTCATGTCTATTACCTTTGAAGTTCTATTTCTTTAATTGCTATTTGCAGTATGTTTCAGGTTCTTCGTCAAAAAGCAACATCCATGAAGCAAGATTATACGGAGATTTCGACAACTGTAAGTTGTAGACAAATACACCCTGAGCTTGCATTTTTCTCTCTTATTCTTACCTATTCCTTGATGCAGAAACGTGCTTGTTTGGTTATCCTAATTGATGTTAGAAAATTTATTAACCAAGCTAAAAACTTTGAAGTTACATTACCTTAATAAAGCTGATGTTTGGTTGGAGCTTGACTTGAAATATGCTTATGTTGTTCTGCATTGTTCCGAAGATCTTTCAAGTTGTGAGTCAGTTGAGGACCACCAATTCTCTTGTTTTGGGGTACTTAGTATCTTGGCCGATTTTTATTTACAAGCTAGGTTATATTCCATTTTCCTAAAGTTAACTCGCCCTTTGATTGGCATGGAGCTATAGTTGACAATTAAGAAAGGAATTCTTCATTTATCTATATGATTTTACTGTCATATGATCCTGAACTCTTGACAATTAAGAAAGGAATTCTTCATTCATCTATATGATTTTACTGTCATATGATCCTGAACTCCAAGTAAGGGTCCTCAAGAAAGTATTAGATGTGGTGCTAGGAAATGTAAAATTTATATGTGGGCATACCTCACTCCATATGAAAATGAGAACATTCACTGAGAGATTGCATGGCATGTGAACTGAAAATTTTCAGACAGCTAGTTTTTTCATAAACTGGATGTTCCTTATATTGTTTTGAACAACTTTGTACATCAAATGAAATACTATAGTACATGATGTCTGATTCTGCTCCCTTTTTACAGTCTCAGAGTGTGTCTGAATTGAAAGACTTTGTGAAGAAGCTTAACTCATTGCCAGAAATGACTGTAAGTTTCCTTTCAAAATTCATGCTTATGTTGGAAAATTGTTACACTTGTTAGCACTAAGCATCTGTATTCTTAATACAGAGGCACATAAATCTTGCTCAACATTTGTCAACGTTTACATCAAAACCGTCATTTCTTGGGAGACTTGATATGGAACAAACACTGGTGGAGGCTCAGAGCTATGACATGTATGCCATGACCCTGGACATCTGCTGTGCATTCTTTCATTTGTTATTGAGATATTTAGTGGTGATTCTTGATGAGTTTTCGTTGTGTTGTTAACTACATTTCATAGTTATGATTAAAGAGGAACGAGTGGTTTATTTGTTTG
>JACFYI010003564.1:931200-947027 GCA_014898755.1 Handroanthus guayacan | reverse complement strand
ATTTCATTTATCTCATAGATGATGGTGGGTTGGGTCAAGAAGGAATCAAGGCAAACTGTCAACCCATGAAACTGAACATAGCTGTTGTGCTTGTTCTTTTAACCCACTAGTTCCCTGTTGAACTTCGATTGCAAAAATAGGCACTTTCCACTACGACCCAATGAGTGATAAGTTACTTTGAGAGGGTACAAACTATCCCCTCACCTCCAAGTCAAGGGCAGAGCAGCATGCCTTGTCCGGTTGTCCTGTTTAAATGATTGGCAAGCTTTATTTAGCCGTATGATTGGATATGAACCAGAAGTGTTCCCTATATAGTGCTTAAGTACATTTCTATAGCAATAGGCTAGGCAAATTCATGATTCTCCTGTAATGTCTTACTCGTTGGTCGAGCATTTTGTGCATCTTCTCTCTCTGGGAGTCTCGTATAGCAGTTTATGTATGAAGTCAGTCCATGTCATGCGCAAACCATTTTAGCAGTGGACCAACTCATAACTAATTTAATAAGTCCTAACCTCGCTGAAGCTGGCCCATTATGGGCTTGTATTTTTGTCTGGTTGGGTTACTAAACTGGGTAATGTTGTAGAATATATCTTGAAGCTTATCAACAGAATTTTTAATCACATGAGCAATTCAGTTAAGTTTCAAAGAACATGACGGGACTTCAATATTTTTTGTTCATATGCTGGCATGTCTTGGTTTCTCTTGCAGACGTGATGCCCCATTAACTTTGTGGATTTTAGAATTTGTGACTGGTAAGTGTTGGGTTTATGGATGAGAAATTGTTTAGGGACAATTGTGCAAATCCTTTCCCACATTCTTATGAAAATTTCAAGACTCTGATTTCAATTAATTCCTACAATCTTGATCAGCTTGACATGTGACATGCCTATTTTCTCTTATGGGCTGGGCCATCTTCAAATGGATTTAAGTTTATTTCTGTTCTACATGTGATTGTCTTGAATGCACAAGCCTACTTTCAAATTCATTACAGATTTCTTGGTGCTATGTATATGTCCCTGAAGCAGAATAAATGCCGTGTATGAATGCAGATGCTTTGAATACATTGAAGAAATGATTCACAAGCAGGAGCCTCTCGTGAATGTCCTGCGCCTGCTGGTCTTATTTTCATTAACAAACTCTGGGTTGCAAAAAAAGCATTTTGACTATTTGAGGCAAGTGAACTTATAAAGTATGTCATTTTGTTTTTAAACTTGTAAAGAAATATCAAAACTATTTAAAATTATTGAACTTTCACTTTTTTGGTTCAGGAGAGAGCTTCTTCACAGCTATGGTTTCGAGCATATTGCTACACTCTATAACTTGGAAAAAGCTGGGCTGTTTAGGAAACAGGTTACATTAAATTTTTTGTGTGCCTATCCTCCCAATCTAAGCTAACAGAATCTTCATGAAATGGTTAGTTATTCTGTTTATATCTTGCAGGACTCAAGAAGCAACTGGCTGACAATCAAACGTGCCTTGCAACTTGTAGTTGAGGACACAGACACCACCAAGTATATTTCCGTGGATCTTGATTGCAAATTCCTGTTTATTTTACTTCTAAAAATATCATGTTAGGTATTAGGCACTGGGTAGCAGCTCTTAAACTATAGTTTCCTATCTTGGACTCAAGCTCAAGCTGATGTGTTAGAAAATTAACTTCATTCTTGTTGGTCACTTTTTGAATAATCACTTTTATCATCAACACCCTTAAAATCTCTTCACTATAAGATTTGTTATTATTACGAAAATCTTATAATTGATGATGTTATTGCAAGATCTCTGCTTATCAAGCATCTCTTGGGGACCATGACAGGTCTACTTTTCTTGGCATGCCATGAATTTTACATGGCCTAGCCTCATTCACTGCCAACTTGCTCTCATTTCTGTCAGTAGATGGGGAATTGACTTCTGATAGTAGGACATTATTTAAAAAAAAGAAAAAAGACTTCTCATAGTAGAAAAGAGGGTGACATTGGTGAACAATTTACCCAAATTGGATTGAAATGTTTCTATTTCCAAGTTAACACTTCAATTCTTTGGTACCAAACACTATAGGATTGTTAAGGTTGCGAGCGTACTTGAATATGAGTTGATGCTGTCCATGTGAAAATTCAAGTGGTATGTATGGGTCAAGTGGCTTTCAGCTTGGTTGCATTAGCACGTTTAGTCTAATAATAATCTTGTAAAGGTATTAGATGTTGATGTTGATTTACATGATGTAACAAAGCATGCGTGGCTTCTAAGCTAGGTCCTGGAAGTAGTCAACAGAATTCTTCCTTTGGCTTCACAGGAGGAGATTACATAAAGAATCAATGATAATTGCACTTGTGAATTTCAAGAACCTCTAAGCATAACTATGTTTGATTATGATTATGAGGATACTTACCAGATATTATGTTCAATTCAAATATTGGAGTGATTTCCTTCAGGATTTCCACCACACATTTATTTAACATATTTGGGACCTCAATATAGCAGAGAAATGTAGGTGTTTTATCCATTTTCAGTATATTGCCTGGGAGGGTGGGCTGAGTGGATCAATTATGCATCCTATTTGCTCTCTGTCGTTTTGATATGATATCTTAAGGAAGCTTATCCATTTTCAATGTTTCCAAGCTCACGTGATGATATTTAAAGGCTTTGTCAAGAGCAATATTTAAGCCTGAAAGGCAGTATTCTGTTGTTTTCTCCTTTGAAGTTTTCTTCCTTACCATTAGTCTCTCTCTCTCTCTCTCTCTCTCTCTCTGCCAGTCCAAATGATATTTCCTATGTCTTCTCTGGATATGCACCTCTCAGCATCCGACTGGTTCAGCAGGCAATACGATCTGGATGGTAAGCTTATTTTCAAAAGTATCCTATTATGGAACAAAGTTCTCATGCATGGCGAGAATCGTAAATCAGCTTGTTAATTATGTGGGCCATGAAAACCTAATTTGTATTTGGTATGTCTCCCGTCATTGTTAGTTGAAATCTGATGACAAGGAGTCTTGCATTTTTTGCGGTTCATGTGCCTGTGAGAAATGAGTTAAATAATGAACTATTACAGTTCTTATATTCACAACATTGGAATCTCAGGCTTCATTTTTCCATATTTTATTTCTCGACAGTAGCTATTCAGAAGACTCAGATATAGGTGACAATGAGGGACGAAAAGAGGTGTGTTTTTGTTTTTTTTTGGGGGGTGGGGGGAGAGGGATGACATGGATTTTAAGATAATCTGGAACTGTATATTGTATGATCTTTTCTAGGAAGGTTATATGTTTTGGTGCAAGGAACCTCTGCATTTTCCAGTGGCAAAATTGGTCGACTTCTCTGGCAAGTAAATGACATGAATGGCTGATGAATATTTGACTCTTATGCATCAAAATCCATTATAATCCCCATAAGGATCTATTCTCAATTGAAGATGGAATCTGATACATATATCTGAAATGACTCACTTTGTTGCACATCATTACATATGATGGAACAGAGAAGAAAGATATTTATACTGAAATGTGAACTGACCATTCTATGATGTTTATCTTTCCTAATTCTCTTTTTGCAACAATTCATCCTACAGGCGCCCCCTTGAGGAAATACTAAGGCTGCTGCCTGGCCCACACTCTGAGACCAAGAGAGTCAGTCATCTTTCATCTCCCTCCTTGTCTCCTCTCTCTGTTTTGTCATGTTGACCTCAAACAAATGGCTTATAGACATGTTTGTGCAGGGTGGATTTGCCAGCGCTCCATCATATGACACACTGCCAGGATCTGTGAACAGTTTGGAGAAGTATTATTCCTTAACATTTCTATCAGATAAATAGATGATAATTGTCCATTCCCCTGACCCCAAACCCCAGTACTAAAGAATTACAGAAAAAGGGATCATAAAAAATGGATGTCCCACTATAGTACAATAGTGAACAATTGCGATATCTTATATTGACAACATCGGAATTTTAAGCCTCATTTCCATATTTAATTTCTCCCTGAGTAGCTATTTAGACGAGTTAGATGTAGCTCACAGGACAAAGAAAAGATGACATGAACTCTTTAATCTGGCATTATGTAATGCTTTTCTAGGAAGGTAAAGTTGTATAGTTGTGATTGCCGGTGGTTTACAAAGATGAATATCCACAGAAAAGAAATTGTGCTGAGCTTTCAGAACTAGAGTTGTAGGTTGTTTTATAGAACCATAGATGAACTCCTACATCTTAACTGTCTTTTTCGCCCAACTGGCTAGGTTTCTGTCCGTTTCTCTCGTACTTTTGATTGCTGCTCACCCGCCCTGTTGGGTGGTGGGGAATGCTTTTGGGACAGAATGTTAATGGAAAAAAATGAGGACATCGAAATGATGCTGAGAGTTTAAAATAAAGACTACTTGTGTATTGTAATGCATTCAAGTTGCAAGGGCAATATAGGCATTTGGTGAACTCGATCAAGCATATTAAGAAATTTTTATAAAATTCTCCCTGCCAATGAAGCTGAAAACGAATATCTTGCCTGCTGAAAATGCTAATCATGAAGTTTTGTAATATAACTGTGCATTTTGCTGTATTACAGACTAGCAGATGGAAGGCGCTCACTAGTCCTTGTAGTTTTCATTGGCGGAGTTACATTTGCGGAGATCTCTGCACTTCGTTTCCTCAGTTCCCAGGTATGCTTTAATATTCAACCATTAAATACACAGAAGTTTTGATCTTTGTCCTCATTCATCTTAAAATTTTCATTTGTCAGTAAGGTATTAACAGAAATGAGTGTTATAGGAAATGTCACATGTTAAGTTTTGGCATTTCTCATCTTTTATAAACAAGAGTATTAGTAAAGTGGGAGGATATAAATATGTTTCAAATCATTTTTCAAATGCTCATCATCAGTTGTCCAAGATTAATAAATTGTTCGAAGTACCAAGATATGGGATCAGTTCCTTTGCTGTCCAACAAAATTTCTTGCATTGTTATTAGCTATAGCTATAACGCAAATCGGTGGATGAATTGTTATGAAGTAGTTGTTACAAAAGAACAACTGTATCTCGTAGCTCTTCATGGCTGTCGTTTTGGTGCAACCTTTTTCTACAGGAAGGAATGGCATACGACGTGATTGTAGGAACAACGAAAATTATCAATGGGCAGACCTTGATCGAAACTTTCGTAGACAAAATGGGTTGACTAATTCTTCGCCATTCCGGCTTTCTTGGGAAAACTTCAGTTTCATTGTTTGGAAGCTATATATCTTTGTGATGGTTTTGTAGAGCCTTCTTTCCTTGTTTCTTTTCATTGGTGTGGTGAGAATTTGAGTCTGTCGACAAAGACATATTCATCTCTCTTTTGGTGTTTATCTGCATGAGTTTTAATTTTAGCGTTACACTTTGTGGACGTGGTTGATTAATTTTATGAATGTTTGACAAATACATTAATTAGGATCCTTTTCAATATTGAAACTTCTGGCATTTGAATTATTCCCACATTTTTCTTAGATTAGATGTCACTCAATCATTATTATTACTGATATTTTCTTACTTTGACTAATTATTTTTGTCACTGATATTATTATAGAGTGCACGTAGTACATGCGATTGCAGCTGGTTTTTATATAAGAAAGGAAAAAAAGTAGTTTTAAATACATCATCAACGAGAAAATCATAATAAGAATTTCGGATCATTTCCTTATACAAGGAGTTATTTTATAAAAATTATTTAATACAATTGAATAATTTTCTTAACTATTATTTAAGATAAATACATTTGATAAATAAATTTTTAATAATTACTTTTTAATAAATATATGTTAATAAATTTTATTAAAATATGTTTCAATGGTTGAGATAAATAGTTGTATATTATTAATAAAATAATTTATGTGAATTAAAATATAAAGTTTGCGGGAAAGATATTATTCTCTGTTCATGCTTTTCAAATTCGCAACTTGGGATTTTGTCTTTGCCACATTACATATTTGATGGCGTAACTGTCCAATTTTATTTATATTTAGATTAGATACAATTAGATATATTTATATTTAGGGATTAATGATTAAGTTAGCTATGTTCACGAATATGTTAAATATGATATATAATTTGGTCATTAATATAGCACATGTCCATGAATTTGTTAATTCTGGTTCATCGTTTGGCTCTTAATATAACTTATATTCATGAATCTATTAAAATATTATTCATAATAAATACTTCAATGTTGTTAATAATTCATGCAAAGAGTTAGAAATCAACTTAAATACAGATTAATGATTATGTTACAGTTAATATAACATATGTTCATGAATTTATATATCACTCTCATTGTAATGTGATCCATATTCGTGAATTTATTATAAAATGATTCATTTATTTGAAATAAATATTTGTAATGTTCAAATTCCCAATTTGGTTCCATATCTCGCCACATTACTTATTTGGTAACATAACTGTCCAATTTTGTTCACATTTAGCCTAACTTTCATGTAGATGAAAATTGGACGGAACCGATGATGTGGCATGTTGGGAATACACCCATTTCGTGATTTTTTCTTCTCTGGAAAATAACATTGCTGAGTTGTACAAGTATCTTACGCATGAAAAAAAAAGAAAATTAAATTATTTTGTTAGTAAAACTCAATATGCCAACAAAAAGGGGAAAGTATCTGGTATTATATTAGGATTTTTGGTGATTACATCCTTATTGGCGTTTAGCGCTGAGGGGCATGCATGGAAAGGCCAAAGTACCCCTGTGCATTAGGAATGGAGCTAGAGGAGGGAGAGGGGCAGATTATGGGAATATGGGAAAAGGGACCTAGGCTTTGGAAAATGGAGATTGCAGCATTGACACTATATGCATACATGTCGCTAATCATCAATATTGATAATTTAACAAAGTTTTTATTTCTTAATACGTATAATTAATAATAAATTTTGTATTGTCATTTGCTATTGTCAATAATTTCTGACATGGCGTTGACATTATATTTAGCTGAGTAATTTAATTTGCAGCAATAATATACGTTCTATCCATTAGAAGAAGGTCGATAGAGCAAACCATTATATTTGTATGTATATAATATTTATTTGAGAGAAAATAATATGTTTCCTTCTAATTGACATAAAACCTTAATCAAACTACCGATCCAAAGTCCAAAAATCCAACAGAATTAATTTCCCGTGGGGTTGGACACCACTAATTATTCAAATCAACCCAACGTTTCCAAATTACTAATTCAAAAAACCAGAAAAAAAAAAAAAAGGAAGAAAAAAACCTTATCTAGTCATCATCACCGTCAGATTCAACACCTTCCCAAGCCCACGGGTACTCCGCCTTGATCATCGCCTCCTCTTCAGCATCAAAATCGTTCTCAACATTGAACGCTTTTCTAACCCATTTCACGCTTTTATCCTTCATCCTCTTCGCAATCTCCTGACAGACAATGGCCATTAAACCCTTAATTTCCAGGAAATTTGCGGCCTTCGCGATTTCGAACAGAACATTCATCTCCTCCACGGTAACAAACTCCTCGTCAAACTTTTTCTTCTCCCCGTCGGAGACGCCGCATTCGGCGTGCTTGTTGAGGTATCCGATCACTTTCTCTAGGATTCCGCCGTCCACGGTTCCGATAGGGATTTCGCCCTCCGTCAGTCCATCTGCCACCATGCCCCTAAGTACTCCCGAAAACACGGCTGCGGATTCGGATAGCGAGAATTCTTTGCCGTCTGAGCTTTTTAACGTTAGGATCTTGGTTTTACTGTCTATGATCTCTGCCATTGATGGGGATTTGGGGAAAATTGTGATGATCTTCGATTAGATCTGTGAGAGCAACTATTAGAAGCGCGAGAATGCGTACTTGTCGAGGCTTGATGGTTAGGGGGCATATATATAGGGTTTGGGATAATTAATTAATGAATTAATTAATAATATGCTTGCGATTGTTTAACCCACAGCTAATCCTGTTTTTCTACTCATTTTTTATGGTGTGAAAATTGTAGTAATTATATTGCTAACAGACATAAAAGCTTGCACACGTACGAGGTTCAATTGAGACCTTTTCAAATAGTCATAATTATTTAATCATAATTTCCAACGGTTGCATTCAGTCAACCGCATCTTTCACTAAATATAAACATGATATTATTTTATTATTTAGATTTAAATTTCTTGATTTTTATGAGAATGAAGAATGTGATAGGTTGGTCTTTTTTTATTTTTTTTGAAAGAATACAATTAATACATCCAATTTATAACATTAATATATCAAATCAGTAACATTTGAAATCAGTAATTAAGAGGAAAATATCTAACCAAATTACTATATAGTAAAAACTATAATCAAACTATTATTCAATAGAATAATATATTGAAATTGTATGGTACCGAAAGTAATGATATTGATATTAAAAAGTTTGATTTTAACATTCTTTGAGCAAAGTCCAATTTTAATATTAATGGTGTAAAAGCGACACTTGTTATTATGATATAAAATTTTATTATAAATTGTTAAAACCGTATCATGCATGCTTCTTTGTAATGCGAATCAGCACGTTATCATAATTTATCATAATAAGCCAGATATTAAGTATTATAACCATATAATCTGGTATTATCTGCCGTGCAAAATATATCATAATTATTTCAATCTTTATTTCTTTTAAATAAATCGCTCCGACGTATCATGCACAAAGGCAGCAAATAATATAAACAATATATATTCTATAAGAAAATCACATGATCTTCATAAAACCACAATAAAAACCAATGATTCAAATCCTTATAAAATCCCAGAAATAATTCGAACATAAAATAATACTAATTAAAGTTCGACATAAGATTTACCTAATCAATCAATTAATTGAGCAAAATTAGAAAATAAAACTAAAAAAATCATCGAAATCAATTATCTTGTTTAACATCATCATCATCCTCCTCATCTGGTTCAACATCTTCCCAAGCCCAGGCATGCTCGTCCCTGATCTGCTGCTCCTCTTCAGGCGTAAAATCGTTAACAATGTTAAACGTTTTCCTCACCCATTTCACGCTTTTATTCTTCATTATATCGGCGATCTTCTGACAGACTGTATCCATTAATTCCTTAATATTGAGGAAATTAGCAGCCATAACGATTTCGAAGAGATCTCTTATCTCTAGTTGGGAGAGAAACTCCTCGTCGAAGTCCTTCTTTTTCTCGTCACTGCTGGAGCCATGTTCGTTCAGGTATGCGACGATCTTGGCTAGGGTTTTGCCGTCGACGTTTAGGATGGGGATTGCGCTGTCTCCGAAGCCTTCTTCCAGCACGCTTTTAATGGTGCCGGATAAGTCAGCGGCAGATTTGGGAAGTATGAATTCTTGTCCGTCGGAACTTCTTAAGGTGACTAGGGGGTTTGAGCTTGTAGACGCCATTGAAGGAGATCTGGTGAGAGTTTGGGCGTTTCGGAAGGTGAATTGGAGTTTATGGTGATGAGAATGGAAAAGGGAGATTCGGATTGAGAACGAATTTGAGAAGATGAAGGGGTGGGGATCTATATATATATAGGGGTTGAGAAATCAATATCCCATTAGGACTAGGAGTCTAGGGTATCAGGTTTTCTATATTCCAAATAGTGATTCATATTTTTGATTAAATATTTCTCAAATATATTATGTTCACAATTAGGTATTTTTATAAGGAAATATTGAATGTACTTAATTTGTATTAATAGAAGGAATAGGACACGAAATACTATTTTGGAAGAGAATCCTAACCAAGGAGCCCAGGGCTTTGATTTTGATTTTGATTTTGATTTGGATTTGGATTTTCGGTTTTTCTTAGGATTGTGGATGCATGCTGAAACTTAATACAAGGGACAATTACATAGACACACATGAGGTTTGCTTAATCATTATCAAATTTATCGTGATTTGAAAAATTGCATTATCATGCTTTGTTGACTTAAAAGATTGGTAACTATGGCTTGAAAAATTCAGGCAAAAAAATACTATGATTTAGAAAGTTACTATAACATCTTATAATTTGAAAAATTGCTTCAATAATAACCCCAACGTGCGTATAGAATTTTATTAAAACTTACCAAATTATAATTATACTCAGTTAAGTTTTTCATTAATTGAACTAATCATAGAGGGTGTTATTCATGCATTTCTTAAACACGAAGTGTTACTGTAAATTTGTAATTAGGTCAAATTTTAGGGATACTAAGGTCATTATATATCCCTTGATATGAAAAAATTAAGCGAAAGATGGAGAAAACAAGTAAAGGGGGAAATTTGGAAGAATAATTCAAAAATATTCTAATAATAATTTCTTAATCTCGATTTTTGAGTAATTGGTTCATAATTATGTGTGTAGTTTCTTGATTAGTAAGAATAAAGGAATGATTTTATGCGTAATTCATTTATTGATGATAAGATACACGTTTCATAGCAAAAATAATGGAATATGCGTAACATGTGCATTTGATTGACATAATATGGATGAATCCGTTCAAAATTGTATAAAATGTCTATCTATACGGATAACCAAATATATGATCAATGTTAAACAAAGGAAGAAAATCAATTAATTTGGTTCATGCGATGAGAACGATATATATTACGTTGTATATAAAGTATTAAAGTATGAGCACCTTAAGTAATTATTTCGACCCGTTATTAAATTAATAGACATAAATAACCTTATTATAAAAGATATTGACAGGTTAAATAATTTTAAGAAGTCTATGCTATATCTAAGGTATGAACACCTCAAATGAGGCATGAGCACCATAGATAGTTATATTGGTCCACATTAAATGGATTGACAAAGATAATCCCATTATAAAATATAATGACAAAATAATTATAAAAATAATGATAAAATATTTTCCTATAGCTTTTTTTCGTATTTATTTTTATATTCCATTTCTTTTTCAATTATAATTTTTCTTATTTTCAACTTTACCCAGTCAAAATTTATCTTTTAATTATCTTTTAATTATGTTATTCTACATAATAAATTCAAGTGAAAATATTCACTAAATATGAAATATTTATTATTATTGTTACAAATAAATTAATCTTTTAATTTGGTAAATATATAATCTTGGGACACACATTGAGTATGCCACATTTACTAGTATTAATTATGCTTCTCTCCCACATCAACTCATCACTTTTTAAGTTTGTCTTATGATCTAGATGTTATAGCTTCGATTTCCACTAATTTGTGGGACTGTGTTTTTTTTTTTTTTTTTTTTTTTTTGGGCTATATGGTGGGCTATTGATGATTTTTCTACTATGTAGTAGGTTCTAAAAGATTATTCTTAATATTGTATTAATTTTTGTCTGTTATTGATGTACTTTTACTTAAAAAAATAAAAATAAAAAATAAAAGAAAGAAGGGAAAAAGTAACGCATATGAGTCTAGGGCAAGAATAAGGAACCAGAAACAAGCACAATAATATCAATTTAATGTGCACATTACAAAATCTTATCACAAAAAATTACAGTTAGTTACCGTTTAGTGTGTACCCGATGCGTTGCATGACACACACACACACTAAAATATATACACATTTAATTTGTATGTGCTTAATAATTAAAATATAAATAGTTTATTCAATATAATTACCTATACTTCTATCCACAAAGAGACTCTTAAGCAATTATTGGTGGTGTATATTCATGTATTATGCATGAAATACCTTGTCGCAATAACTCACCCAATATCCACCCAAAATCCAATAAAAAGTCATAATTAACCTAATAATTTATTTTTTATACAAAATTATTTATATATTAATTATATCCTTATCATTGCAATCAAGAATTCATTATATTTTAATATATATGAAATATTTGATTTTTTTATGTACATGGACGGACACTATTTTATTTTATTTTATTTTTTTTTTGAGAGTAGGATGGACACAATTATAAATACCCTAATAAGAGATGATTTCACTTTTTTAATGGGTAGCGAATATTCATTAGAGTGAGTTAATATTAAAAGGTCCTTTAAGAATGCCACACGAAAACATACCATTGTCCATCAAGGAAATGATGTTTTAAGGTCATATAGACTGATAGGGTGGAATTTAAAATATTACTTAATAGAAGAGTCAATAGAAGACTTTTTAACTCAACGATAATTTACTTGTTAGAAGAGGTAAATACCCAAAAAGATAAAATTTAATCAATAGTTGTAATTAAAATAAATAACATTTTGGAATAGGACTTGTCCTGGTCAGAAATATAATGAAATCACCTTCCCTATTTTGTTACTCGACCCCGCTCGAGCCCAATTTATCTTAACTCGTCAATCTCAAACTCAAACCTGAGAAAATGTGCGGCCCAAACTCTGCCCAACAGCGCATTTCCTCGCCGGAGATGTAGTTCTTAATTCTTATGGAGACTTACAAAATAATACAAAAACATACACACAGGGCATCTTATTGTATAAGACATATACGTACAGAGACCATCATTTTAAATAAAATTCCCGTCTTCAGTTTTACAAAAACTTTGCAATGGAAATACTTAGCATCTATACGGTGGGAGTTTTGGGTATAATATTAAGTCAAAAAAAAAAAAAAGATGTGTCTTTTAGCGACAACAATCATGCCTTCTGAAAATGGATGTTTATTTTTCTAAGAAACGTCACTCTTGATTAAGAATTGTGTTCTTCTATAAAAGAATAATATTTTCGAACAATATATATTTTGGAAGAATGCAACAATTGACGATACAATAATATTTCCGAACTCTATAAAAACACAGTTTATGCTAAAAAAGAACGTCAATCCATTCCAACCACTCTAATATGTTTTTTGTATCATTTTTGAAAAGTTGTTGGAATGCATTTTGAGTGATTTGTCAGACAACAAGCAGATAACAACTAATAGCAAGGATACATTATAAAAGTGGCTAAATATATGCAAATTAGGACATATGTATACAACTAAAATCGCAAGAATATACATTTGAATACAGACAGATTGAGTTACCTGTAGCAGAAGTTTGTTTTTGAATGCTTGAACCGTCAAGGAGACGGGCGCGGCAGTCTCTTGGCAAGTTCCTGTCAAACCCAAACATTAGTAAGTTCCTGTCAAGCCCAAGTATTAGTTATACAAAACCTAAGTACATCAGCATGTTACAAGAAAATTAGTCATGACATGAATGCAGTTGCACTGTGCCGGCAAGGAAAGAGACGATAATTGTCTCAATAGACTAAAGTCCATTTGGAGCCTTGATTTAATTTGATCTATCACTAACGATTGCAATTTCTGGTCGATGTTTGACCATGCAGACTCATGAGCATGTAGCTACAACCTTAGGTTTGTTTTCTACGGTATAAGAATGTTCACATCAGTGAATGTTTAGCATTTTGTTGCGGCCAATGGATGGATGAACATGAATAAATTAATAAAGAAAAAAACAAGATCAAAAGACGTGAGAGATGCACCTCAAAGAGTTGGTTTATGTTGTCTGCTGTCTTTGCTGAAGTCTCTATGAAGAACATCCCATTCTTTTCGGCAAAGTCAACTCCATCCTTCAAAAGGAAGAAAGAAATGAGTAATAGTGACATAAAGAAAAGATGCTATCATGAAAAGAGAACTTAGTTCCCACATATCTGCTCACCTGAAATGGTACTTCTCGTTTTTCATGGAGATCAGCTTTGTTACCAACCAGAGCCATGACTATATCGGGACTTCCATGCTTTTGTAATTCCTACGAAAAAAGACAGACAATAGTCAGTAAAAAGAAAAATCACGATGATTTCTCATAGCGGAGCAAGTACACTGTAAAACAACACTTATCTTGAAAACTATGAACAAATTCATGTTTTTGAACATCCAGTAGGAATGGATGTAGAATATGTTACCAGATTAAGCAAACGGGCTAACTTCATACTTCCCTCATGCAGTGGTTTTTCATCAATGTCCATTCCAAATGTTAAGTACATTAACTATTGCACTTCAAGAAACACTACAGTGATCTCTTGAACATACCTTGACCCAATACTGTGCCTTATTGAATGTTTCTGGACTAGTTATATCATAAACGACAACTGCAACTGCTGCACCTCGATAATACAATGGTGCCAGAGCAGCATACCTGCGATGGAAAGAGAATGTTACATCTTTTACACAATGGTCATATATCAGAACTGGGAGAAGTGGTATTGTATTTTGAGATTGGCAGGAGCGAAAAGTTTCCTTCCACAGAACGAATAAACTAGCAAATGAACATTGGTAGCTGAAATTTAACTTAAAAAGTACCTTTCCTGCCCAGCAGTATCCCATATTTCGAATTTCACAGTAGTTGAATCCTGTAAGGCTATTGTCTGAGATAAGAAAGAAGCTCCAACAGTTACCTGAAATCATAAAAAATCTGGCTATTTTAGATAAACCTGTGATGAATTTATATAATCCAATTTCCACAATATGGTGAATTTATATAATCCAATTTCCAAAATATTACATGACAAGTTACCTTAGATGCTGGGTCAAACTGACCACGAACAAACCGAAGAACAATGCAGCTTTTTCCAACCCCAGAGTCACCTAAAAGTACCAACTACAAAAATAATTGGAGTAAGATGATGACTGATGAGTGCAACCAGATCATATATCTTTACTAACTCTTTTTTCTATTTTGTTTTATCTCTTTATTTATTTATCTTTGGGCATGAAAAACTCAACATTGACTTCAATGGACGTAAGCTGATATGGCATCAAGTATTCATGCCAGAAATAATTGTTCTGTTGCCAGGGTAATCTCACCCTACAATCCGAAAGTTAAGAACTGACATCTAATCACTAGTGAATGTCACTACATGAACATCTGAACAACAGCAGAAGGTAGGAAAGTCGTGGTAACCAAATCTTAGATAATCTGTTGCTCTGAAATTAATTACCCAGTGGGGAAAGGTTTTAAAACCCATCAGCAGCCACCAAGGATAAAATATAAATGACAAAAGGAAAGATTTTTGAGAAGTCAAAAAACACGGAGAAATCTGTATCCATAATCGCACTCAATTGGAAACATAGAAGGAAAGACAATGGTAATAAATTCATAATCCATACTGTACCAAGACTTCATATCTTCGAGTCATTGCAATAATTTATGTAACCAAAGTACCATAAATCCACAACTCATATTTTCCCCACCGTTTACCCTTTTTGAGACCCGCAAGTCTGCAATAATTTACGTCACCAGGGTTCCAAGAACAGAGAATCAGAAGTATCGAACATGAGAAACTAGTACCCTTGATGTATAGTAATGATAATTGAGCAAAACAGAACTTTTGCTGACAAGTAAGTCAAACTTAACATCCCATAGAACAGTTCGTAACAACCTGAATGCAAATTATACATATTTATTACACAATCAAGTATAATATTTATTCACTAATACTCTATTTTTTAGCATAGTACCACATTTCCTTAACAATCAAGAAAAAGTAATCCTTACCTTCACGCGAAGATTTCTTGCGTCGTTCAATACAGCATTTTCCGGATTCAGACCGCCCGCCTGCCCAGTATTTCTGTCTGAAAAGGAAACCCCAAAAGAAACTATGAGATGAGCAGAACCTAATTCAGCTCAATTTCAACATAGAACTCAATTGAGATCATTGCAGCAGTAAACAAACTAAATGAGCTTAGTCAACGAACAATACCACTACCAGATATCTTAATTCAGCTAAAAAATTACGAACAGAATAAGAATATTCAGGAAAACAAATCAAAACAAGACCTCAGAATTAGGGGTTTGGGGAATGAATGATCGGGGGAAAAAAATCATAAACCCTAAGCGTTGTAATTCACCTGGAACCGACGAGGAGCAACCCATGGAGCAGCCTAGAATTCAGGAAAGGAATTTTATCTAT
>JACFYI010003564.1:898409-910661 GCA_014898755.1 Handroanthus guayacan | reverse complement strand
TATTAGAAAAGGAAGTTTTATTGCGTAATTTGAATATCAAATTTTAACTTTCCAACTTCATCATTTGTAAGTACAATCATTTACTATTTTAACTGCAACCACTCATTAATAATATTTAACTCCCAACCACTCCAACACTATTGCTTTCTTTTTTTAAAATTAATACCTTTTAATAGTTATTTTCTTTATTTTCGTATTTTTATATTTCTTTTATTTGAAAAAATAAAATATACTTAAATAATATTATATCAATAATATATTATATATATGAGAATCGCAGTCGCAATTACGTACATATTTTATACCTAAAATTACATATTGAAGACAAATGACTTGAATAATATGCAATAATAATGTTATATATAAATCCAATTTTACATGTATGTGCCCTAAATAAAGTTTCACACAAGTAATTTTGGGATACAATTAAAATCTTATCCGTGTGAATTTCATTATATGAAATAGTTGTGATTACTTCAAAATTTAGAATCCTAATGCCTATAAATTTTAATGTAATTTGTCCCTTTAGGAAAATCTTATTACTAAAGTCTTGATGTATTTAATGAAGGCAAGGAACAATTGAAAACTTAGAGAAATGGTTAAGTAAAGATCACTTAGGTTACGTAAGGAACATGGTTAGGTAAGGAAAAATGTGATGTTGAATGTTGATAGAAAAATCTACTCATATTTGACTTTATATCAAGATCAAAATGATAGATAGAGGTCTTAGTTACACTTAAGAAACAAGTGGCAAATTAAATTCAAACACATTATATCATTTTCTAAATTATTAATTATAACTTGTTTGACTTGATAAGATCCCACAACTCAATCTCAAATTCTTATAGTGCCAAAGATAATTTAATTTTTCCCTCAATCATACACCTTTTATTATTTAATTTTACCATTTTGAAATTTTATATCTAACACAAGTTAATCACAAATTCTAATTTTCTCCGTCTACATTAGCCAAACACAATAACTCAGTATCCAAATAAGTAGCCATGTAGACTGCCATGTTAGTATGAAAAAGATTTAAGACAATACCCTGGAAGGTTGCAGAAAATTATTATGCATAGAAGTGCCCACATAAAAGTTAGAACTGTGCGTTAAATGCACTATGGTACTATCCTATAGAAAAGCGTAGGTGTCTAATGGATGGTCGGGGTACGATATAAACCCCTGTACACATATAAATGAAGAAATTAGAACAACATAATATGTAACTCCAAATCTCATTATTCAGCTACATACTCAATTGTTTCTATCCGTAGTTCTCGTGCCTAGCTTGGGCGGTGCATCCATCACACATATACCTTGTATGCTTTTTGACTCTCTTTGTATTTTGCAGACACTCTAAGAGTTTCGTAAGGCAATTTTAGGCAGGAGATTTCTAAAACACACTCATCGATATTAGTAAATAATTAATTAATTAATTACTTGTTTTTCTATTAGTTTTGAAATGAATAGACATACAAATTGACTTTTCCAACATCACCAGTATAAATTAAAAGACCAAATAGTATTTTAATTCATTGAACTTTTTGCTTTTTACTAAATTTAAAATACGAGAGATAGTTTTGAATTTTTATTTTTTTATTTTTTGCTTTACTAATATAAGTTATATGACTACATTTGATAGGCCCACAATCTAGTGATGGGCCTAAGGGCCCAGGAGTATTGCTTGGGCCCTTAATCTGAATTACAAACCCAAAAGGCCTTCATAGTATAGGAAAGTTTTCTAATATTCAAGGAGAGGTGCTTTTGTTAGTGGGTTGCTTGGAGCCCAACTCAACCTATCGACCTAAATCACAAGGTAGTTCAGATTGAGAAATCAAATAATACCAGCTAAACCCAACATCTGGGGTTCATATAAGGTTTCCACTATAAATACCCGCAATCAAATTGAGTTAAGTGTATTATTTGATCGATTTGAGCTCTGACACTCAAGGATCGGAGGATTTTAGCTAGGTTGAACACCCCCACCATCCCTAACCTGTATCTTTTAGCTTCATGTCAAAAACTACTATCTAGTGAGTTCGACTTGGGAGAACGACAACCTATTTCCTTACGTGGAAATAAATCAGCTCGGCTAATCTTGTTGAATGACCTGAACCAAAATTACTCTTTATTCACCAAAAATAGTATGCAGAATTGTTAAAATTTCATATAAAATATTTCTTCATTTTACTGTAACTTTTATATTTACCGAAATGTACTTAGAATTATATTAAGCCAATAAATCAGAAGAAGTTAGCAAAAAATACAAAAAAGAAAAAACCTTCAAAATCATTACAAAGTTCATTCAAACCCCATTACCATGCGCCATTTTCATTCATTAGAATAGATCAACAGAATTCTACAAGCATGCTTATATACAATTCCAAACCAGACACCATAACCAAAACTTAGTTAAGACAGTCAAACCTTATATTTCACTTAGTTTCCGTGATCTCCACCCTAAGCACTTTGCATCTCCCATTATGTGGTCAAGAAATCTTCTCTTCAAACTATCTTCCATGCATTTCTCATCGTCGTCTGTCAGAGGGGATCGATCTCTGGTAGAATCGGGAGTACTTTCAACATTCGTTGCCTCGATAACCCGGTCAATCATCTCAAGAACTGCACTCATTCTGGGCCGGTTTTTGGGATGCTTAACTAGACACCTATTAGCGATGGCTGCTAGTTTTTGAGCAGATTTGAGCTCGTATTTCCCGTTGAGATGAGGGTCCAAAATCTGTTCGAATTTCTTCAAGTCTGCAAGATGTGGCCTAACCCAATCCAAGAGCTTTTGTTCATTTTTGGGTTGATTTCTGTCTAAAGGTCGTCTGCCTGTTATGAGTTCGTAGAGAAAGATACCGTAGCTCCAGACATCGCTTTTTGATGTTAGGCGACCCGTTTGGATGTATTCTGGAGCAGCGTATCCAACTGTTCCTACAACCTGATGGATATTGAAGCAAGGACATAAACTCACTTGTCTATTACTCGAGTTAAATGAGCTGATATGCGTATAGAATCGCTAGTGTATAACTCAGAATAGTATCGTAAGCTTACAGCCGTTGAAACATGGCTTAATCCATCTGCAGGACCCAATCTCGCAAGTCCAAAATCTGAAAGCTTTGCGTTCCATTGGTCATCTAAGAGAATGTTTGATGACTTGAAATCTCGAAAGATAATCTGCACCAAAATGAGTCGTAAGTATGATGTATGATGACAAAGACTTTTGACAGATCATTGATCTCCCTTATCCATTGACACCACTGCTCCTAAATACATTTTTGTAAAATTTGATGACTTCATGGAAATTTTTGAAACTAAAGAGCTCTTTTAACTAAGCTAATTTGGTATACCTGGAATTCCATCCCTTCGTGAAGGTATGCTAATCCTCGTGCAGCATCTTGGGCTACTTTCAATCTAGTTGCCCACGGCAGAGGTGCTTGAAATCGACTTGATATATGGTCTTGAACACTCCGATTGGGCATATATTCATAGACTAAAAGGCGTTGGATTCCTCTCTCGTTGTCTTCAGCACAATAGCCTATAAGTTTGACAAGATTTGGATGTTCAACGATACCAAGAACATTTACTTCCGTCACCCATTCCTTGTGTCCCTGTACGCAAGAAGATGCATGTAGGAAATCAAATTAGGACAATACTAACAAGAAGTAAATAATATTATCAACTTAAAGTTCTTTGCTTTCTCGGATAAAAAGATTACAAGTAGCAAGTAGAGCAAGATAAGTTATAAACTCATGGGATATAAGGTTCTGGTCTGAGGGGGTGTTTGCAACAACTTTTCAGAAATGTGCTTTTCCTGTTACTTAATTTTAGCTGCCTTGAAGTGTTTCAAAGTGTTGCTTGTGTTTCTATGTTCGGCAAGGTTATGCATAAAAAGGAGAAATTAAAAGCAACGATCACCCAATTTCTGCAGCTTTTTAGTATCTTTAACCACTATTTCTTATCATTCTCAACCTTGATCACCCAATTTCTGCAGCTTTTTAGTATCTTTAACCACTATTTCTTATCATTCTCAACCTTCATTACGACTTTTACTTTTCCAAAGAGCAAAAGTTCTTACAAACACCATCGAAGTATTGCAATAAAGCAAGATCTGATTCGAGTGCTTTTCGACGGTTCAAATGCTCAAAAAGGGCCATAACCGAAACGATTCATCTCACTTGCAGTTTCAGACATAACCATTTTCAGTCCTCGAAAACACATTCACAATTCTAGTTGCCTCAACTCAAAAAATGTTAGGAAGAAGATGGCTTGCCTGTAATCCTCTGGTGCTGAGTTGTTTAACGGCAACATCGATCTTTTTTCTTGAATCTTCCGTGTCCGTTATAACTCCCCTATACACTGGCCCAAATCCCCCTTCTCCAAGCATAAGGGATCGGCTAAAATTCCTTGTAGCCGTTTTCAGCTCCGAAAAAGTAAAGACCTTAAGATTGCTAGGCCTGTGAGACAAGCTTGCGAAAGACATCTTAGCTGATGATGTGCTGCTTGTATCCGATATATTCTGAGAACTATATTCTGATCCCGATTTCCTTATGTCTTGGTCAGTCAATGTGGACGTAGATGAACGATCCGATGTAGATTTTGTTGCCTTGGGCTCATCGGATTTATTACCATTGGTGAATGGAAAGCACCTCATAGCCCCACGAGTTGCAGTCGCTTACTGCAGATTAAACAAAAAAAAAAAAAAAAAAGATCACGAAAATGAATCAGCTTGTACAGTGTACACTATTCTTGATTGTCTACATATAAGACGAAAACCAATTCACCGGTTCAAGAACACGAGTAATTAATTATCAATGGTTGCTGGTCCTTAAATATCTACATGCAAACAACTAAAGAACAGTTTATTTCACAGTCAAGAGAAATTTATCTTGAAGGAAACAACAAGAATTGCACAAGAATGCTATGTAGGCATGGGGAGCAATATCATTCATAATCATGAAAGAGAATTCAAACTTAATCATCACAATTCTTTTAGCAAACTGTCTCTCCTTGCAAGGATAACATTATCTAAAGGATGCTTTTGGAAAATCTTAGTACTAATCATATCTTCAGACCACCTCTTTGTTCCACATAAACAACTTACTGATTACTCAACAAGTCTATATGCTAAGAAAACCGTGAAGAATATCAAACTCATATTCCTAAACAATGTAACATGAGGTCCCTTTTCTCCACGTTGAGGCATTTCAACAAACAGAAACCGTGCAGGTAAGAAAAAAGAATGACTCACCTTACTGTTTGTTGTATTTAACCTTCAAGAAAACCTTTTTTCTCGGGTTGTCTTAAAAGAAACCATGAAAATCCAGAAAGGGTCCCTAAAAAATGCAGTATGTGGCAACGAGGATCCCATGATCTATGGGAAGTCAATGGATGGCAGCTGGATTTCAGCTCACCAACTTTTAGACCGCCATTGAAAACAACATTTCATAATCACAGAGGAAATATTTAACAAAAAAGGAAAAAGATTTTGTTCGAGACAAGAAGAATATGGTTTATCTGAAAGAAAGTATTTTTGGGTGAAGATGAATGAGTAACATGTCATTTTCTTACCAAGTACTGATTTAAGTGAAGAGAAGAATTTTACGTAGTAACTGGGCATGAAGATTGTAGGATAGGGATTGAAAATGGCAAATTTGGATTCACATTTGGAAATTCTTGCACTACATCGATTACATCAATAAATGCTTCCCACCAAAAACTGCATGATTTGGCAGTTGTATAATGTGCCATGTTAGCAGATGATATATTGGTGAAATTCTTGGATGGATTTTAAATATTTTGGGTTTGTTTAATATTATTATGGGTAATTATTAATAGTGAATCGAATATGTTATACATATTGTTGTAGCAAGGATTTTGAACTCTTCGAGCTTAATTAATATAACATGTTATATCACAAAGTGCACTTTACGCTGAAAGTCTAAAAGTAAGGTGAAGGGAAACAACTATCACGTTGGTTCTATAAAAATATAACTCTACAGACATGTTAATTTTGAAGTAGTGGTCGTCAAACTACATCAACATAATTCATGACATGAGAGAAACATTAATATATTTATATATAAAGTGAGATTACTCATATGAAAATTATAACAAGAAAAAAGCAGTAATATAAAATAAGCCTCTCAAATTTTGTAGCGTAACACAAATGAAAAATTTAGTGATCATTTTGTTTCTTCTTCTTCTTCTTATTGTTATTATTATTATTATTATTTTTTTTTTGAAATTATGGGGACATTGATACAAAATGATCTTCTTCTCCTCCTTCTTCTTCTTATTATTTTTTATCATTTTTTTTGAAATTTTGGGGACGTTGATACAAAAATGAGGTGGAAAGTAGGAGAACTAAAAGCTCCTCAAGAAACTAAATAATGATTTAATATTTTGGTGAAGAAAACAATGTTTTTAATTACATTTCAATATTCATTAACAAAAGTGATTGACATTAATGCCCACCTCAATGTACAATGTCATGTCTCCCCTAGCTCCCAACTCAAGAAGTAAGGAAGGAAAAGGGATATATAAATAAATAATAAATAAATAGGAATAAGAATATCTAGTGACAATAAAATTAAAAAACAACCACTAAAAATATTATTATGGTTGACTTGCTTTAATTATATCTTCTAATTGCTAACTGGCATATATATTTGCCAGCCACGCTTTGCAGGCAAATTGCAGTATGTACTTACATATATTTTTTCTGCTCACACGGTTTTCAATTTTCAATAAAAAGATTTTTTATGAATTAGTATAAGATATTACGAAATAAAATTGAGGTACATGCAATAATTCCACAAATTTTTATGTATTACAGAAAAAGGCCAATGAGGAATTGCATCATTTTATAAATTTTTATGTATTAGAGAAGGTCAATCATGAGTAATTGCATCGTTTTATATATGTTGAATTCAATTTAACACTTGTGTTGTGATCGCGTTGAAGATGAAATTTCACTTTTAATCTATTATTATTAGGGATAAATAATAATTATTTTAACACTCATTGAGAATTGATGTAATTATCAAAACACCCTTTGAAGTTTAGATAATTGCAATTACACTCCCTTTGTTAGTTTAACTAATAAATAATTTTAATTAGATCTTCAAGAATCAGGGAACATTACAAGTAGACCCCTACAGTGTAGGTGATATAGTCGTAATTTATGTATTAGTTGAATTAACAGTAGAGAGTATAATAGCAATTATCTAAACCTGATGAGATGTTTTGGTAACTATATAAAATCTTAAGGGATGTTTAGGTGATTATTCTTATAGTTATTACTTTGAGTAAGGTGTATATTAGACTTATGATTTAATAATTCAAGATTAATAATTAAGATCTAATTAAGTTGATCTAGCAATGGATACGACCATGGTGGAATTATATTGTGATGGGGACATTCTATTATGATTTTCTAGAAGCATGAAAATACGTGTAACGACCCTTTTAACTTCTTGGTCAGAAAAAAAGGCAATTTTTAAGAAATGGGGAACTCACGCGGGAACTCCACGCGGCTAAATTACAAGCACCCACGTTTATGCTTTTTATAGCGCGGCCAATAAATGACTATGATAGCATTTGTCACTCATATTTTAAATTACAATTAAAAAAGTAAAATATAAAAGGAAACAAAAAATATATGTATTGTGGACTAAATGCAGTTTTTGTATGCTAGTCATGTCAGCTTTATCTTTCCAGCTAAGCAGCCACATAGGCATGAAAATGACCTAAGGAACATACTGGCAAACAATAGCACTAACAGCCCATATGAGCATTGTGAAAAAATGATTGTATGGACTATGGACACTGAAAAGGTATTGACGTAGCACCAAGTATAGATTGCTGGAAGTCTCGTATGAATAGAGGGATTAGGGCAACAGAACAAGTGCGCGTTCTATATTCTAGATTATCATTGTCTCATTGCTCTTGTTACGATTCCTTATTTTTCGTAACTTGACTTGAATATCGGAGGGTCAACATCATGTATTCGCGAGTTGCGACACTCTTTGACATCTTGTTTGTCTGGTAGATGTTGCAAAGGCCTTTTGGTAAAGTTTACAAGAAGAGGCTTGAAACACTCATTAATATGTAAATGAAATATTACTAGTAAAAATTAACATTTAATGTAATATATAATAAAAAATTATATATTATTGTATTGTGTTTGACTTGAAATTTTTATATAAATATAATAATTAAGGAGGGTGTTATTTTACTATTAACTATTTCGCGTATGTTAATAGTCAATTTGATTGCGCATATATTAATCCACACAAAAATGAAAAAACATAAAACACTCACATTTATTGAAATTTTAGTGGCTCATATTTATGCATTTTCACAAGTGATTGAAACCTTGCTTAACGGGTAAGGCATGGGTGGAACTTTTCAAACTTTTAGGATTGGAATTCTGTTTCTACACAAGTTCTCAACCACAAAAATGATGGTGAAACGGAATGAGATAATGCCTGTGGGAATGTTACTTAAGGTACCTTTTTAATGTCAATAAAAAAGATTGGGCCAAGTTCATTGATTTAGTATGATTTTCATATAACTTGGAATGCAGTGAGACTACAGTACAAAGCCCATTCGTGCTTGCAATTATGGAACAAAAACTATATAGCCTACAAATGTTGGCGAAAAAAATTGATGGAAAAAATCTTGGTTCCATGAAGATGGCTGAGTTGTGGAAGGAGTAAGCCGCTTTAGCAAGATCTTGTTTAGAGAATGCTCACAAGAAGATGAAGAAGTGGGCAGATGAGAAATGACGATCAAGGGACTTCAAGCTAGGCGACCAAATCAAGGTGAAGCTACTCCCCCACAATTTAATGCCTTGCAAGGAATGCACACCGAGTTGGTGTGCAAGTATGAAGGACCATCCGCCAAAGATGCTACGGTACTATATCAAATTGATTTACCCGACACTTTGAAAATTGACCTGGTCTTTCATGTGAGCATGTTTAATCCATATAAAAGGCAATAAGGTGGATCTAAGCCATGGCAAGCCAACCTATTGTAACAAAGTCTTACGACAGTCAAGTGGTGGAAGTTTTGACGCATTGGTTGTTAGATAATGTAGGGTGCCACCGAGCATAAAATATATTCTTGGTCAAGTGGAACGCATAACCCGATTTGGAGGCGACATGGGAACTAAAGGAAGACCTGTTGCAGTCCTAAGAGCAGCTCCAATGAAGTTATGAGGGCATTACTTAGGTGTGAGAGGATGATGTCAAGCCTCAACCAAAATCGTTTATCGGTATCAAAGTGTGAGAGGCTAAGAGATGTCCAAAAGACTAACAAAATGATGTATATTCTTGTAGAATTACATAGGACCTCATATGGCAAAGCTTTTAGAAAGATTCTATAAAATATCTCCAATGTATATTCTAGACATGTAATCTAGAACATTACATCAAGTAAATCTGCACGGTCCACTCAAAGAGGCGAATACTATAAATAAGTAGGGACTTCTCACTTGTAATCATCTAATTATCTCCAAACTAAGAGAAGCACTCTTGAGACTTTGTCTCTCTAAAATTTCATGTCAACTTACTCCACACACAAATGCTTCACGGTGAGGATAACTTAGCTAATTTGGAAAGGGTGGAGTCGAGGAACTAAGTGTCAAACAATTGCTTAAAAGGGTCAAGTCCATGACATTAATTATCCTTTGCAAAATAATAGTTCTGGCCCTGTTAATATATTTGCTGCAATTGTCAACTTGCCCTGCGAAGAGCTTGCACTCCTAGCTCTAGACTGTTTTTCATAAACCCAACCAACTTCTTATTAATATCCCCTAAAGCAACTTTCTCAACATCTTCATTTGTAGCAAGATTAAGACTTTTCAAGAGTAGATTAATCTCAATGTCCAACTTATCAATCAATATTCTACTATCGTGCAAATGTTTGACAGTCACGTAAGTGCCCATTTAATAAGGCCTTTTGGATATAAAGTAAAAATTGGACTAGATTTTTGAAATCAAGTAGCTAAACTTTAGGCACATTTAGTAAGAGCCGAAAATGATGTTTTAAGCTATGCATTTCTACTTTTATTGAGTAATAATTCAGTTGATTATTTATATTCATTTTTCTATTGGATGTGACTGTGAATGTGTGACATTTTCAATTAATTAATTGTATATTAATTTTTAATTAATTCTTTTTCTTTTTTTTTTTTTCTGGGTGCCTTGAATCAAGTAAAGAATTACCTTTTTTTTTTTAAAAAAAAAAAGAAGTAATTTTTCTAATATATTCTAATATCTAACTAAGTGTGATTTTCATGAAAAGTTTAACTTTGAATAGATTTTTACTCCAAACTTAACGATGTCTAGCATTTCCGCATTAGAAGAATCGAGAGACTTGAATAATCAACGTACTCTCCTTTTTCTCCAAAATATCTTGTCATGACAAAATATTAACTAGATGCATTGTGGTCGGACCTCATGTCAGTGGCGGAGAATCATCATGAAAACTAATTATATAATAAGTGAATTATATAGCTTAAAAGAAAAGTGATTACTTAAATGATAGGATCACATGATTAAATTCCCACACTAAAGATATGTGGTAAGTTCAACAGTAGAGCAAATTTTTGGAGGGCATAAAAAATATAGCGATGAGAATTTTTCAATGATCAAAGAATACTCTCCCTTGGAAAGCTGAGGGGAGTAAGATGTTATATAATATTAGCATTCAATATATGTTCAATGTGTGTGCATAAAATAAGTACAATATGAACTATATATATATTAAGACATAATTGCACGCTGTATAGTTAGTAATTAGAATATATAATTTGATATAATGATATATAATCTAATGTAAATAGAAATTAGTATTGTGGATGATACTAAGTAAGTTAAAATTAAGGACATCTTAACTATTATATGTGAAAACATTGACATACTTTATCAAAAGATATAGATAAGAACAAAAAATAATATATTGTAATAAAATACTTGTGTTACGGTGTTCGAATCTAACAAAACTATTGCAATAAACTTATAATATAATTATTGGAGTTTGTTAAATTCAATTTAAAGGGGAAAAAAGAAAAAAGGAAAAAAAAGAAATCCCTTCACAAACGATAGGGGGAAAAAAGCCAAACAAAAAGACCTTTTCTAATTTGATATTCGAAAATATAGACATCCAACTACCTTATTCTTGGCTAATGAATAAGAAGTAGAAGATTGGCACAGTATCCGGTCCCCATATGTCAGTGGCACATGGAATTTCAATTCAACGATCTTTAAAAAATAAATATGGCGACGTCAATCCAAACAAATATCTTTGTTTGACTAATTTCATAAATCGTGACGCTTTAATGTCCACAGCTTTTATTTTAAATTTCTTTTATTTATGTATTAATTAATAATGTAGTCAAAATTCTTGAATACATGCGCTTTGTTGGGGTTAGCAGGTATCGAAATTCTTTAGTTTTTATCGAATATTATCCATACATATATATATATATATGATCATAAGGCCTTTAATTTTTGTATACTAACATATGCCAATTTTTGTTTCTTTCGATCTAAATTATTATAATTAATTAATATGCCAATTGGCGGGTTTGCATGTTTTCGCTATCACTAATATTAATATAGCAAATTATATGTTGAAAAAGAATATTTTTATCCTCACCACTTAAATTTATGGTCTTTACATTGCATGATTCGTGCTTTTTGTGCAAATTATGTACACTCATTTATAGTTTAAATATTACTTGCTAGTTGAATCGCTTGTAGGATATATATGGAATTGTTCTATCATGTATCACGAGCTCAATCTATTCCTAGAACACTAAAAGTTTCTAAAATTGATCCTATGACAAAATAGTTAGAGCAATACTTGGTGCTCAGAAGCACTTTGGATTCTTTATTGCCACTTAAATTTTAATCATTATAACTTAAATTTATTATCGTTACATATTAAAATTCATGTCATTTTACATGGGTTACGTACAAGTTGACTATGGTTTAAATATTATTTGCCACTAGAATTGTTTATCAGATACAAGTAAAATCTTCTTATCATGTACCAAAGGCCCAATTCATCCCTAAAATACTAAATTTATGGTTTAGATATTACCTGTTATTTGAATTTGTTTATTAGATACACATGAAATCATTCTATCGCGTGACAGAATAGTAAAAACAAGACTCTATAGGTGTTCAGAAGTGGTACTCATGTGAGAGTGTCGAAGCATGACTGATTCAAGAGGATCTC
>JACFYI010003564.1:838839-871552 GCA_014898755.1 Handroanthus guayacan | reverse complement strand
GGTAATTTATACCATAACTTCACAACATGAAGAGTGTCTATGTATGAGTTATCAAATATAATGTCCAAACCATCTTGAATAATTTTACTGAAAAGGTATCGATGAATCTGTGGTTAAATGCCTTAAAATTTGTTGTAAATATGTTATATCCCAATTATATGCGTTACTTCTAATTTGGAATAAAGTGATTTTCATTTAGAAAAGTTGAGAAGTTAATAACTACAGGCAAAAAATAATAAAAAAATTACTGTGGGTTTTTGCCAAAATACATAATCTTTCGCAGTAAAATGAGTTAAGTTACTATTTTGCCCCTAAAAGTCATAGTCCACACTCTATTCAGTAATGATAATATAGTATTGTCATCTAACCTTGGTCCTTGTGATGAAAAAAGTTTAACTAGAATCTGGAAGCATGTGTTGGAAGTGTTATGAAACTCTAGTGGACATTAGCTTAAATTCTCCCCAAGAGAAATTGCTTTGCTAAACACTCCTGAACTGCTTTTCAATGGCTAAAATCTGAAAAGTTGACAGGAAAAATATTGTCAAACACCCTCTTAAAGATTTGGTAGTGCATCTAAAACCATCACAACCATTGACTTCCAATGGTTGAAGGAAGAGTTAAGAGATCGTGGCAAATACTTGCTGCCATCTTTATTTCTATTACTCACATTCTTTTGTGAAAGAAAATTGAATTTTGCTCATTAAAATGTTTTTGTGTGTGTGTGCGTGTGTGTACTTTGTGCTAACAAATAGTTATGTCCAAATTGTTTGAAGACTGTCAGCAGATTTACCAAAAGCAGACAAAGTACTTGTTGTCGAAAGAGTCATCGATTCCCTCGGATTGCAGCCAGTGAGAGACTCATTGGTTGGCACCGTGGAGAAACGAGGTATCTCTGGAGGACAGAGGAAACGTGTAAATGTCGGTCTGGAGCTTGCAATGGAACCTTCCCTTTTATTCCTAGACGAGCCAACGTCTGGTTTAGACAGCTCTTCATCTCAGCTCCTTCTCAGAGCACTCAGACTTGAAGCTCTCAAGGGGGTGGCTATATGTATGGTCATTCACCAACCAAGGTATTGTTTAGAGATTATGTTATTAGACATACATTTCTTGTCTGTTCCATCATTCGACAAGAACTGCTGCATGACAACACATATGGCTAGAAGGGATTTCGAATAAAAATTTCACATTCATAAATGTAATGAGGAGGCATATTCATCTTCACAAAAGCAGAACCACCAAACATGTAAGGATTAGGGCTGCTAAGTGTCACGTGCAAACCCTCCAATGATTAAATCAATTAAGGCTCGCAAAGGGTAAGATTTAGAAAGTAGACAGCAATGGATGCAGTAGCAAATGTATGGATGTTTCTCCCATTTATAAGCTCAATTGCTTACATGGATGGGACATGTGGCTTTTTCTCATTGAGCTGAAAGTAGGCAGATTAGTGATTTTGAGGCTCGGATCCTAATGCAGTAAGAAAGGCACGAAGCCTCCTTTCACTAATGGCATTTGAGTAAATTTGCCATGTCCATGTGGCGGATGGCAGTAATGAGTACTTATACGCCACATCAATGGGTACCGCCAAACAATGAAGTTTAAGTTTAGAACAAAATCCTAACCACTTTTTCCTCAACTATTTTCCCATATAATGCGAGAGCTGAAATATCTGTTTCATTTTGCAGCTATACGTTGTTCCAAATGTTTGACGATTTGATACTTCTAGCAAAGGGAGGTCTTACTGTCTATCATGGCGAAGTTACGGATGTCGAAAAGTACTTTGCAAGTCTTGGTATCAACGTCCCTGAGCGCATTAATCCACCAGATTATTTTATAGATGTTTTGGAAGGAATGGTCAAATTAAGGTCACGCTTGTGTGAGACCTACGAAGAGCTTCCTCTTAGATGGATGCTCTATAATGGTTATCCCATACCTGCGGATATGCAAGAGAATATTTCTCCAGTCAGTGTGCCTTCTATACATGCCGATTCAGGAAATCAAGAAAATAGCGTTGAGCAACTATCGTTTTGGGGGAAATTTTGGCAAAATCTGAAATATGAAGTGGAAGATCAATGTGATGTGATACGGAATAACTTCATGAAGTCAAAAGACTTGTCGAAAAGGAGAACTCCCTGCATTCTGCTACAGTATAAACACTTCCTTGGAAGGTAAATACTTGTAACTATATTCTTGCTCTTAAAAAATTAATCTCTCAGCTATTGATTATGTGATTATGATCCCCTTTTTTTTTTTCATATCTGTTACAGGATGGCTAAGCAACGACTTCGAGAAGCTAGAATCCAAGCAATAGATTATCTTATATTGTTCCTGGCTGGTGCTTGTTTGGGCGTGATTTCTAAATCAAGCGATGAAAGCTTTGGTGCGCCGGGTTATACTTACACCATCATAGCCACATGTGAGTTCAAAAATGATTACTTATCTTTTGCTTAATATTCATTAGTGAATTTTGTTTCTACTTTGGTGTTAAATTCTCTGCTTCTGTTCCTTGTGACCTTAGTTATATATGTCTCTTATTCGATTTAACTTTGATAGTGTTGTCACAATGAGAGGATCTTTGCAACAATTTTAATGAAGTGCTTTTGAGTTTTTAGTTGAACTTTAGCTGTTTTAGAGGTGTTTGCAGTAGCTTTCCAAGAGCATTTTCCAACTTTTAGTTTTAATTAAGTTGTTTTATAGTGTTTGGCAACTCTCTTTTGCTTCTGATTCTCGAAAATTAAGTTGAAAAAAGTTAAAAACTCAACAGCCTTTTAGTAATTTTATTACCCTTCACTTCTCCGAAACAAAGAAGGTTATTGCAACCACCCCCTCAAATTACTCGGAAGTGGTGCTTCTACTTTTGATTCTACAAAGTTAAGCAGAAAAAAGGTAAAAGTTAAAAATAATCCTCATCCAAATTCTGCAACTTTTTATTTTTCGACACCATCTAATTTTCATTTTCAATTACTCTCAATTTTTACTACAAATCTTCAACTTTTCACTTCACTAGAATGCAAAAGCTCTTGCCACTGAAGTCCTATTATGGTATAACATATTCATGTATTAATCATCTTCTTCCTCAATACTTTCCCTTTTCGCTTACAGTTTCTCTCTTTCACATTTTCTCAGCTTTGCTATGCAAAATCGCGGCTCTGAGAACATTTTCTCTTGACAAGCTACAATACCGAAGGGAGCGAGCTTCTGGCATCAGCAGCCTCGCTCATTTCCTCGCTAAAGACACCATAGACCATTTTAATACAATGATTAAGCCATTGGTCTACCTTTCCATGTTTTATTTCCTCAGCAATCCAAGATCTCACTTCTTAGAAAATTACATTGTCTTGCTGTGTCTCGTTTATTGTGTTACGGGTATAGCTTACGCCTTGGCGATCTTCCTTGAACCTGGTCCCTCTCAGCTGGTGATTGAGCTCTCTCGGCTATTAGCTTATTTTTAAGCTAATTTTATTTGGTAGGTATGATTTTGGCTGACTATATTGTTCTATGTTGTGCAGTGTTCTGTTATTCTACCGGTGGTTTTGACTCTTGTTTCAACTCAGCCCAAAGATAGTAAATTTATAAAGATTTTGGCAAGTTTGTGTTATCCGAGTTGGGCTTTGGAAGCATTTATCATCTCGAATGCAAAGAGGTGTGTTGAAATTAACTTCTTTCGTTGACCTTTTATAACAAATTTATGAGTTCCGATTCATCGTCATACATAAAAACTAAGCAATAGTGAGGCATTGTCTTAACAACACTCATTAGTGGAGAATTTTGTCTTGAAAAGGCATCTTGAGGAGTGAGATAGATGGAACGTATTAAAAACTGTATCAAGATGCTCAACTTTCTGATTTTGGACAAAAGTTGTTCTCCCCTTGAAATGCACCTTGGAAGATGAGAGATGTGAAACAATTATGAACTGTTTCAACCCCCTCGATTTTTTGATGTGAGACAAGAGTTAGTAACGCCATAAATAAGGATAAAAACCACACAATGAGTGTCGGTGGGATAATAACATACACGATTGTATCTTTCACGTCTAAGAAAATTTCACGGTTGACATCATCTTGTCGTGATTGAGCATCCATTATATACAAGTTTTTGAAAGTTCCTTTTATATGCAAAGTAATCTTATAAACTATATTATTACGTAATTCTTAGGGAAATATACAATAAAATCAGTGTGTTTTTGCAGATATTATGGCGTATGGCTCATACAACGGTGTGGCGCACTTCTTAAAACTGGCTATAATCTCCATCAGTGGGGTCTTTGTATGTCCCTTCTCTTCGCAACTGGTGTAGGTTGCCGTGTTTTGGCTTTTATTGGTATGCTAATTTTACAAAAGAAATGAGATCAAAAATTGTTTTGTAGTCTACTAAATTTCTATTTCTTCTTGGAGATCGATTGACGGACCAATAACAAATTGCAATAAAAAGTTTAGGTTAGATTACTGCAACACATAAAAGACATAATTTTAGGATCTTATAGGATTGTAGGAGCCTTGAGGCTAATTGATATGTTTGTGTATGTATAACATTCTTTTCCCTATGCATCCTCTGATATGTTTGTGTATGTTAACATTCTTTTCCCTGTGCTTCCTCTGGTATAGTTATCATTCTACATGTTTTTAATTCCTTTTATTCATAAAAGAGATAAGGAAAAGATACTCTTCTTTGAGAAGTGCATGTCATATTCAATGGGTAGAATTATCTTGCTGCTCCTCAAATTTGGGTTAATTAGAAAAATGTGCTCATGTTTTGTAAAACTACAATCACACATTCTTTCACTGATCCAATTGACTAAAAATTTAACTAATCTTTTCTAAAATCTCAATTACACCCTTTGAAATTCTAACATAAAAATTGAAATATTGCAAGTGAACTTCTTACATGGGTCTCCGCTAAACAGGTCTATTTCTAGTGTTTTAAAGATTCCATTAAATTTTTGTTAGTTAAGGAAATTTCATTATAATTTTGCAAAGGACGGGGAATGTACATTCCTATAATATCATAAACATCCTTGTGGTTTATAAAATTACAAGAACATCTTCTGTTGTAAACTTTAAAAAGCTTGTGCAACATTATAATTACACTCCTTGAAAATTTAAAATAAAAATCGAAACATTATAGGCACATTCCCCGCACATGTTCCATTAAGTCACACCAAGTTTACTTGCAATATCACACATACTCCATTAACTTTCCCATAAATTTGGGTAATGTTATTGCAATGTCACAAATCATGGGGAATGTACATTTCTGTAATATCAAAATATCACAATGTAAATCCCCCTTAAATCCTCATTCAATATGTACATACATAAGGGTATTATCATATTTTCATCTCAATCCTTAACCAGGATCCCTATAAATAAAAGGATAGTGAAGGCATGTTATGTAAAGTAATATCAACGACATATAAACGTACAATCAGTTAGTTAAAAACAAATATCTTCAAGAGAGATCTTAGTTCAATGATGTCTCTATTTTTCTTGTTTTGTCTTCAAACTTCTTGTGTGAAAAAATGAAAATCCTGTGAACGAACACCATAAAGCTAGCTATATTCATCTTCCTCGTGAATTATTAGTTTAGGGGACTTCCACTGGGGAAGGCTCTGTATCTTACCTCATTTTGTAAAATTATAAGACCCATTCATTGGCAACTTCTTGGACGATATTCTTGAAGTCAAGCGCCAAATGAGTCGAATTCTAACAAGATCACTTTGAGGTTATCAAGGACATGTAGTCGGGAACATTCTGCATGACCAATGCAAATTTAGAAACTCCACAACCAAAAGGCTAACATATATATATATATATATAGAGAGAGAGAGAGAGAGAGAGCACAACAATATTTTAACATCACGATTTGATTTGGGAACCATCCCATGATTCTACATTTCCAATGAGGAGTATGGTAACTCATCGGCAGAAATCAATCACTCAAGGGATAATTACCAAATCTCCTCGAGTTTGGACATTTACAAGAGAATTCATTTATCTTCAAAACGTAAAAGTACCCCTCGAGACTAAGGCAGGTTTGTTAAAATTTCTGTAACGGCAACTAATGGCTAGTAAAATATGTACTATGGCGGCAAATGTCAGGGTGGTTTTTTTAACTCCGAAAATATAAGGGATTTTTCATCACATTTCAAATCTTATGCGTTTTTAGTAACTAACCCTTAATTCAATTTGGCTTTCCGAGTTTCTTGTTACTATATAACAAGCCTCATATGTGATCCTCAAATAACTTGTGGGAAGATACACAAAAAGAAGATAATCCTAAGTTTAAAAGTTACCAGATAGCTGATATCTAGAACGGGCTTCATTTCCAAACGATGTCCCCTAAAAACTGAAGAGCAGGTACACCCCTGATTTCGACATCAACAAGAGGTGCCTGGATCATTGTCAACCTGGAGAGCTCTGGGTCATCCTGGATCATGCTGAGAGCTCGTGTTTGATCCTGAAATACAACATCTGCTGATTCATATGACAAGATAGAAGCAAAACTTGAAGTGCTCTCACTTTTTCGTAACTCAATACATATGACTATGAGACATGCATTATGTCATCAGCACTTATTAGTCGAACCCATATTTTTCCAAGAGAATACAAACATGAACATGAATACAAGATACTGTACCTTTCTCTTCATCGCACAGAACTTGCAGTCAGACGCAGATGGGGGAAGGATTTGGTTAACAACTAGCCTCTTAACGGGAACATTTTCTTTCTTTAAGGAAGCACACAATCTTGACGATTCACTAATTGCCATCACCTGAAGAAATAACACTCTTGAATTCAGACATCAAAGCATAATTCGTTCCAACCATAATTTCAAGCCCTTGGATTTGTAATAGTTTTTAATCACATACCAACACTAGTATAAAGCTTCAGAATATATGTCCTCATTGACAAAGGAGGATAAGGTGCATAAAACTTTATGCGGTGGAGTCACATGCAAAAATGCACCACTTTTGAAGTTGATTCAAATTAAACAATGGTACGAAGTGAATTTTTTTTACAATGTAATTAAGTGAAATACCGTTGGAATTGTTACAATTACAAACTCTGTAGAGTTTGTGTCACGGAAAAGCTCTCTGACTTTTATCATTCGTTCCCTCAATCTCTCTAATTTGTCAGCCTACAAAACAAAACTAATGATGTCAGAGATCCAGACAATAAAGAACATGTTGATAGCATCCATGAAATGAAGCTTACAGCATTTTGTCGATTTTCTTCCTGGCCAAAGACAGATTTTATGGCTGAAGTAGCTGAAGAAATCTTCTGCTTTAACTGTGAGATGCATCGCCAAGCAAAGATGACGACAAGAATCATAGTAAATGAAACTAAGGAGCCAAGAAAGAAGAACATAACACTGTATTCTCTCCCATACAACGTATATGACCATTTGAATTTGTCTTCAGATTAGTACTTCATATCATGAAATAATTCCAATCTTAAATATTTTACCTTTAATATCTTCCCAATCGATGCATCCAAGAAATCAGGCAACGACAAAAGTCGTAATGTATGACCCTGAATAACAGCCAGTCAGCACAAATGAATCTTGAATAATATAGTTGTTTAAAAGAAACACTGTTCTCCTAACCGTTGGGGCAGTATCAAACACTATACGAGTGAACATGTTGTATTCTTGTGATTCAAGGAATTGCATAACCTGGCAAATGTTCGTCACATCAATAATAGAGAACAGAAAGAAGTAGGTTTCTTACCCACAAGATGTCAGCAATATTTAATCCTATTTTCTAATTTAGATATCAGACGTGCCTTTGAAATTGCAATAGCTTCATCCAGACCAGGAGGAGGCGTGTCCAGCAACTCACCAAGCTTTAACTCCCCAAGCTTTGGCCAAATAAAATCCAAAAGTTAATAAGTAAATATTGATAGACAAATATCATATTTCGGACATCATACTTCATTAATAATCTTTGATTCAGTAGCAGACTCATATTTGTTGAAAACTTAAAAATGAAAATGGTATTTTAGCCATCGTTGAGGTTAACCTGCTCAGCAATCAGCCCTAGACCCATGCCATCCATGAAATCTTTAACCCCAGATCCACTATTTTTCTGACTGGCCATTCGAAATTCTTCCCTTGCTTTTTCAGGGTTTATCTGTCCCACCAACACAAATAATTTTGTGAGACACAAAAAAATGATTTTTCTTTTCCTCGGCTAACAGAGCAAGACTATCATTCCAAAAGAAACATTTATTTATTCACCTCAAGGGCAAAAAGAGGAGAAAAAGGACCCTCAACAGGTACTAGCGTTCCCCCAGTTAAATCCTAAGTGAAGAGCAATTGCAGGTAAGCACATTTATAGTGAAAATTTGATGAAAATAGAATATAAAAGAAACAAAAATTATTTGAACCTGGGCAAAAGAGTCACTTAAGGAATGTGCAGGATCAGTTGAAACCACTAGAGTTGGATGACCGTTATTTGCAAATTTTACGGCAAGTGATGAAGCACAGCTAGTCTTTCCAACACCTCCCTTTCCACCGAGCATGTAATACTTGCGATCAGTTCCAGATACCATTTCATCAAAGCCAGCAACTGATTCTGTTGGAGTAGCAACTGATTTCACTGCCAAAAGATATACCCACAGTTTTATGTTGATCTAGGCTTCCTTATTTAGCCACAAGACAACTCCAGTTTGAAGAAAATAATTAGAAAACACGATAAGTCCCTCCAATCATCGTCATGATTGCAAAGCATGAAAACATTTGAACCTGCTTATTTGGCCTCAAAATGTTGTCCCTTTGACTTGTATGAGCTACACTACACTAATTTGGGATGATAGTTCAACCTCTTCACACTCCACCCGCACCCCATCCCCTCCAAACCACAGAATTCAATTTTGTTCCTCCCTAATAGAACTGCTAGTTGAATCAATATTGAGTGTGTGGCATGTGTTCTTGCAGTGGACATATATGTAACCAATGCCTTTAATGCAAGCGAAGACAGAAAGAAGCTTGCAACAGTCAATGAATCAAAAAAAAAAAGTCCGAAACCAACATTTATTTGAGTTGTATACGAGATCAAGTAATAACTTTACATATTAAGTTAACAGGGTTGAATACAATGCAAAGTGATTAATACAATCCCCATCTCTTACACCAAGATATCTAAAAAGGTGGGCAGACAAGCCACGCTATTTTTGCTAATACAAGTCCAGTTCAGTTTACAGTCACAGTAAATGTTAAAAGCACTCTGTGAATATTAAAAATTATGTCAACAATGACGGAATGCTTCATTTATAGCTGCCAAAAGTCACCTATTGTACAAATTCACGTGGCAAGACCTTCAGCCTCTTGTATGAAGTAAAATCTACAGCTACCTGAGGGGGTTGGTCGGGGCAGGCTGCAACCCGAATGGAAAGAAGCGGATCTTGAGGTTAATAAGGCCATGTAAGCCATTTCAGGGGGTATTCTGGGCATTTTAAGCCTTTTCCAAGCATTCCCACATCATATTTTAGACCTCTTAAATGGATAAACAGTTTATTCTTACAACTAAAAGAAAAAGGAGATGAATGAATTCAAATACTTAGTGGAATAAATTCTATCTTATGGGAAACCACAGTAGTGCAATCCACATTTAATTGAATCCCCCCTACTGAAAAATGAGCTAAGGAAACCACAGTAGTGCGATCCATATTTAAGTGAACTCCCCTACTGAAAAATGAGCTAACTGTTGACCACTAAAGCTCTTTCCCAGTTGAGACCGAATAACAGCATAAATTAATTCTCGTACCATTTTGAACAAATTGACTTATAGAAATAAATGGAAAGCGTATCAAGAAACGAACTTTATACTAAACCCACCGTGTAGTAAACAACCAAGATGAAAAATTTACTCATTAATTCTTCCCATAATTAATAGAAAAACAATTAAGCCTCGAATTCAATAATTTACCTTGAAAAATTTTTCTGGGCATTTTTCTGGTGACGGAAAGAGACAAAAAACAGGAGCCGGAACTTGGTTTGAATTTCAACAAAGGGCCGAAATGGGGCCGGAGTGAGTGAGAATAACGATGATTATCGCACATGATCGCCATAGGCTTGAGCGATGTAAAGCTGGTAGCAGAAGAAGAACAAGAAGCCATAGCCGTTAACTGCAGAAGAGAAGTTCACAGAACTGCAGAAGAGAGAAAGAATGAAAGACGATTAGCTTTAGTTATGCGTGCGGTCTTCTCGCTCTTGCAGTGCTATGAGGGAGGACCCGTTTTCAGGATCCGACCCGTTTAACCCTCTTTTCCAAATTGTACAAGTATAATGTGATTATTAATTAAAATTTGAAGTTTTTCAAGTTGAGCTTGGGCTTTTCCACTACCCAAAAATAGTTAATAAGGAAATTGTTAAAAAATAATCAGCAATATTAGCAATTATAATTAAAGTTAATCGAATAATATATTATATTTTACTTTAAAAATTAAATTGGAATTTCAGTATACAAAAGCTTAACTCAACACGCTCAATTCTTTTTTTTAAGGAGGAAAAAATGAAAATGAACTTCAATTTTTCAAATATTGCTTAGTTTATATCTCTAACTTCTACTAAAAGTTAAATTCAAGTTCAATTATAAAATTATTTTTTATAGTCTTTTCTAATTATTCCCTCGGTAATTTATATTAAGGCCCGTCAATTGCTCTAAATCAAGATTTGCTTCACTCTACATGCATAAATCCTTGTAAAATACTAAAATCCATTCTAATCGTCTCAAAAAAATTATAAAGAAAAACGTAGAAATATACATAAGCATTATATAGCATGTGAATTGGATTCAATCAACCAATGGATTTGCTGTAATTATAATTATCAGAAAGGAAAAAAATTAAAAAGAAAAACAAAGGACTTGCTCTGATTATCTTTTTATCCAATCCTATATGCTAAGTTTTTCCACAATTCAAATAAAACTCAGACTCGATTCGTTTACAGCCAGCATGCAATAAACTTAAGTTTCAAGATTCTTCCTCCCAGCAAGATCCTCAAGAGTAAGATTTAAAGTATCAACCGATCCCTTCTTCACTTTCTCTCCCTGAGCAGCCAAAAAATCCTCGACGCTCCCAGGCTCTCCAAACCATCCCAGACGATCGGCAATGAGGTGCAAATTATTACAACCATCGCATCTAGCCACCACGACGCCTTTTTCATATGATTCGCGACACGCTGTCTTGATGGATCTCTTATCACAAACTTTGCAGGTGAACATCATTACAAGATCGTGCCTTTCAGACACCTTCAAGTTGGAATTCACCCTGTGTTCTAAACCAGTCTTGGTGTTTAATGAATTGGAAACGGGATTGGCTTTGTCAGAGTCGTGATTTGAGCTGCAACTTTCACTTTCTACTGGATTTTCAGCATTGGGAGTACTGGATTCTGCGAGTTTCTGAAATCCTCGAGTGTACTTTTCGTAGCTACGATAGAATGTTTCTGGTGAAGGATGAAAATCACGGGAAAGTTCTGCAGCGATGAAAAGAAAAGAAAATGGAGAGAAGTCATGTACACGTACACGCACACACACACACACACACACACACACATATATATCATTTCACATTTCTTGAGAACATAAAAACTGCAAAAACGGGAGAGAGGTCATAGTAACTAAATAACGAGGTAGCCATAAATGGAACATACAGAGAGAAATGCTTTTATGCGCTACAGCATGTTAGTATTATAGCTGAGTTAGGAGTCTTGTTGTATATCAACTATATAAATATTAGGGTTCTAGTATTTTAGCTATTTTTTGATTGTATTATCCCTACTTTCTTATACCTATGAAAAATATAAGAGATAGGATCTCTCTTTATTATTCAAAAATAGCCATTCTATTTTCTTCTCCATGGAATCGAGCAGGTTCCTCCTTTTTTTTTTTTTTTTTTTGGTGAAAAAAAGAGAGAGAGATATGAATAAATTCTTTTAAACCCTAAAACCCTAAGGCCCTGGGCGACGCCACGTGACAGCCAACCTCCTTTGAATTTCTATTGAGGTTTGCTATCGATCGAAGCTTTAAACTTGGCGCTGATTTCATCGTTGATGTTCAATTTCAAGTGAGGGGAAAAAAGAAAAACAAAAGAGAGTGAAAGAACAGAAAGTTCTAAACAAATACTACCTGCCGACCTTCGGCCCGACGAAGATTCCAGCAGATCAAAGTGCGCATGATGCTTCCCATGAGTATTCGATGCAGCGCGTGTGGTAATTACATATACAAGGGAACCAAATTCAATTCCGCGAGGAAGACGTTGTTGGAGAGACTTATCTGGGAATCCAAATCTTCAGGTTCTATTTTATGTGCATTAAATACCCTGCTGAGATAACTTTTAAGACGGATCCTAAGAACTCTTATTATGTTATTGAGTCATGCATTGAGGAAGTTTGAACCGTGGAGAGCAGAGGATGAGGAAATGGAGGAAGAGCAGAAGAAAAGAAGTGCAGAAGAGATGGGAGATGCTATGAAGTATTGGAAAATAGAACTTTGGAACCAAAGAGAGAAATGTATATCCTCGCTGCGTCGGAGGAGATGGAATCGATGAAGTCAAGACATGCAACTGTGAGTGTTGATGAAATACTGGAAGCTCCGCGATGCACAAATGAGTGGAAGGAAAAGAAGTTGGAAGAAGAGGATGAAGCACTTATAAAATCAGTTTTTTAAGGGAACTAGAGAAGCTGCTGTTCTGCAAAGGATTGATGACGAAGATATAGATGATGATGAGATCTTCGGTTTCTTTTCACCTGACAATGAGGCAACATCAACATGTCCATCAGAGAGGGGAAAGGTGCCTGGAGAACATTCTTTTAACCATACAGATGGGCTAATAAAGGCTCCAAAAATCCAGATAATGTCGGTGTTTGCGGGGCTTTTGATATTGATAAATATATTTTCAAGTTGCCAGTCCGTCAGAGTCACTACCATCAGGAAGCCATGAGGAGATTCCAACGGCAACAAGCTGAAGGAGAAGAAAACAGAAAAAACTGAAGGCAAAACTCACAGTTGTTAAGGAGAAAGGAAAGCAGGATATAGACTTTGCGGCTGTTACCAGATTACGTACTTTATGCCAACAATATGGCAGTGATGAAGATTAGTTGATGGCAAAAAATTCTCATGAAATTGCTCTGAATGGTAATACTTGTCCAAACTCATCACACTTGACAATGGTGTAGAAAAATATTCCTGCGGTTGTTGTACACAATTTCAGGAGCTTGAGCCATACAGGATTAATAAAATGTTGTGGTTGGCCAAATTTGATTTAATTAGAAGTTTTCTAATTTTCCATACAAAACTTTGTAGTTTTCGTCCACTCCATCTTCTAATCAGTTAGCAGATATATTAAATAAGCCCTAGCAGGGAAGCAATTTACGGCTTTGTGTAACAAACAGGGCATGATCAGCATCTATCCTCTAGTTTGAGGGGAGTGTTAGTATTCTAGTTATATAAGGTCTTGCACATAAATTACAACAGTACTGGGATTCTAGTATTTTAGTTATTTTGTGATTGTACCCTTCCTATTCTCATATACCTATAAATATACAAGATGAGATCTCTAATAGATCACATTGTAGAATATTTCGCAAAATTCGAGCGGTGAAGTGAAAGTTTTCTTTTTATTTACGGTAAACTGCGAAACAGCCCCAAGTTCCGGTGGGTCATTGACAAATTCTCTAATTGATTTACATCCAGACCTTCCTCTCAGCGTTGGGAAATTCCATTTCTGCAACAGTATCACTCCAAATATTCACAAGAAACTAACCATTCCCAACCTTATCTACAGAAAGAAAAAACAAAAAGATCTCTCTAATTCACATAGTTTCGATGCAATTAATTCTTCGTAAAAAGAGAAGGTAGATTCCCCCTTAACAAAACATCTCCTGCGCGGATTTCAGAACAAAAGTACCAATTTTCTTAAATTTCAGTTCCTTTTACACAAAATCAGCTACATATGTTCCTCATAAGTAGTCAAATTCACAGCAAAGGATATTGTTAGAACATACGTTTCTTCGATTAGGGATTTGAATGGAAAATCAAACAACAAACAAATATCAAGACGTATATTGGAGGGAGAAACAGGTTACCTCTTGAGGTGGGTTTTGGGGGAATTTTTGCAGCAAGAAGAGACAAAACCCGCCGAGCCGCCATTTCTGAGTCGCACTTGCTTCTCCCACTTCTCTTTCTTTCCTTTTTTATTCTTTCCTGCGGGTTCCATATTTTAGAATTTCCGCCTCAATTGTTTCGGTCGTTCACAACAGGCCTCAGAAATTAAGTGCAGCTTACACATTTTGACCCAATACTTTCGAAAGTAGCCGACAGCCCTTAGTTATATCCACACTATCATAAAGAGGAAGGTACCATCTAAGATTACAATTTGGATATCAACATTTTATTTTTCAACTTTCCTCTTCACAACTACAATCATCAACTATTTTAACTGCAATTATTTCTCTGTTCTACAATTTTTTCATTATTTTGGAATAATTATGATTTTTTTTTCATTTTTATATTTGCCTAATTAATTTATTTGAAAGAAATAAAAATATATTAAGATATTGTCCAAATAATACTTTATAGGCGCAAGAGTCCAAAGTGTAATTACTAATACTTTAAAATTTGGTTCAGACTCGTTAAGGACCATCCTTATCTCATGAATCGATAATTTGATCTTAGCCTCTCTCTTTTTTCTTTTTTGATAAATGTTTGATATTAGTCTCTATTTGACTAAGATACAATCAAATATCTAGTGTTCCTCTGGTTTTTTTTTTTTTTTTTTGGATCTTTTGATCTTTAATTTCAATGAAACTAATGTTTTTATAATAAGTTTGAAATATAATCTTGTTATTGTTGTCAATTAAGACTTATTCAACTGAAGCAATGTTAGGTCCTTCTGACTCGCGGGAAGCAAAAAAAAAAAAATATAAGTACCTGAATTTGATGGGCTTGAATTTTCTTTAATTTATGAAAAAGTGCATGATTTTGTGGTAACAAATAACTAATTGAATATATTATCTATGGAAATTTTTGACATTGTCCTCCACTTACATGCGCAAAGCCGTAGTGGGCTTCCATAATTCCATTGACTTTTGAATTATTTACCATGATAATACAGCAGAATATGCAATAAAACTCGGAATTAGTGGAAGAAAATTTCAGCTGAAAATGAGATGCAAAGATTGCTTTGGTCTGTACATCACATTGCTTACACGGGTCAAGTTGAATGAAGTTCATGGACTTCGGGAAACAAGACTTCATGGGTTCTGATGATGTCTGGTCCAATCCCATTTCGACAAGGTTGAAGGGTTCAAATATTTCATAAATTGTCTCCCATTTCTCACCCCTTGAATAGCCTTTTTCAGCATAACACCCGTCAACAGGACAATACTTCAATACGGCTCAACCCTTCATGTATGAAGATGATTTTGGACATGATCATTCAGCTTTGTCAGAAACCTCTTAACTAGGAGGTTATAATGATATCAAATCTTATCCTATATCAAATGAGTTAAGAGTCATCACACGGTCTCTCACCCTTCGAGATGCCGGTTTATAAGTTATCACTCCCTCACCGCTTAAGCTGTTTGGTGTCTTTTCAAAACAAAATTTTTCCCCATCGTGAGTGCACGTAGGAGGATACCTTGGTGCATTCCACCTCATGCATAGTGATGAATTGGGCATCATCCCAACAAAAATAAACAAGGCAATGAAACCTTACTTGATGATCATACTCCAAAATGGGAGTACAATATCAGTTCGGCAAGTCAGCTGGTTTGTTCCTCAAGACAAAGGTTGAAAACATCCTCACATGTATGGATGACTTTGTAGGACCAAAAAAAATCACCATTACAAAATTTTCAGTTTCTATCTTTCCAGATGAAAATAAACAAAGACGGACAAAAAGAAACAAGACAAGAAACATATGGCTTAAGAATGGTAATAAGAATCTCAATTCCTGTCTATACATCCATTCATTTCATACACCTATAACATTTCCACATAATCTATAATGAATTGTTGTTTCAAAAAAAGAAATAACTTGTATAATCTATACCTACAAACAAATGAATACTTAAGAAAAAGACTAAAGGATATGTACCTCTGTCCTTCTTGATCCTTACACGTTCTACACTCATTACAGAAAGCTTCACTTGCAAAATTCAAAAATCCAAAATCATCGAACGAGTTGTCACCGTGGTGCAAAAGAAACAGTAAAGTCAGTTACCACACCCATCTTATCTGCCCAATTCTGCGACTCCAAGAACATTTGTGATATCCAAACCACCACCTTACCCATATCCGGGCGGTAATCCGGATCATCTGCCACACAATCCAACGCCAACCGTGCAAGTTTCTCCACCACCTCCACTGGATAAGAATCCCTCAGCCTCTTGTCGGCCCACTTCCTAACCCCTCCTCCACCACCCTCCACCGCATTCCTTGCTGAATCCACCACCGATGTCCTTACGTAACCTCCAGTATTTTCATCAACTCTATATGTCAATGGTTCCATTCCGGATAACAACTCAAGAAGCACAACCCCAAATGCATATATGTCACACTTTTGAGTTGCGATCCCACTTCTTTGGAACTCCGGGGCCATATACCCTCTCGTCCCCTCAAACTTCTTCATCTTACTATTGGATCGCTTTAACTGTTTAAAGTCCATATCATCTCTCATAATCTCACCGCAAAGCTCAGATGTACCAAAATGGCAAATTTTCGCATTCAACATTGGTTCCGAAACAATAATGCTACTACTCTTTATATGATTGTGCACAAACTCAAATCCTAATCCAGTTGAATTATGAACATAATCCAAACCATGAGCTATATCAGACGCAATTTGTATACGCGAAATCCAATTAGACAATACTGTAAAGTTAGGATTCTTAGCATTTCTCAAACAATCAGCAAGACTAGCACCAGGAACATACTCATAAACCAAATATATATAACCCCCAGAAATAGAAGCGCCTCGCAACTTTACTAAACTAGAATGATGGCTCTTGCAAATTACCGAAAGACGATCAATTAGCTGCGTGGTGTCCATCTGGCGGCGGAACCGCCGCTGGAAGACAATAGCCGCCTGATCGCGTACGCTGCACCGCCAGGCGGTGGAAGAGGAGGAGGAAGAATGTGGCTTGAGCAAGAAATTGTTGGTTGCGGCGTAAATTTCTTGGACATCATATACGTGGGGTTGCTCGGGAAGAATTGTCTCGCGGACGCTGGGGAGTGTTTTCCCATCTGAAACGGAGGATTTCCATGAGTCTTTATACAAGCTTGAGGTTGAAGCTGCACTTCCTGTTGAGTATGACGACATCTCTTGGGATTTCTTTGATTTTCTTGATGATGAAGAGGATTCTAGGGTGGCGGAAGAGGAGGATTTTGCGGGTTCAACCACTTGTTCGGTCATTTTCTTCTTGGATTTGCACAAGAAGGAAAACATTCAAGAAGAGAAATAGAAACGGGAAAAGGAAGCAAATGGGAAACGGATGAAGAATTGATAACCGGCATGCGGGGACGGCGTGACGCAGCGGATCAGCCAAAGTCCGCCCCTTGGAAGGGGATGAATTATCAGAGAGAGATGTTTTCAGGCTGGCTAGGGTGGGTGGACACTGGGGTTGGAAGCATTTAGTGAAGTCTTTTTCTTTGGGGGTTCTTCCGTGGTTTGGTGACAGCAAACTACATCTTCTGTTAATTCATCAAAAAAAAAACTACATCTTCTGTTTGACTGGAATTCCACATATGACCATTTAGTTCTAACTTCTAACTTATCCTTTCCTGCTTGTAGAAAGATTTGATTTTCATTTGTGTAGTTGAAAGTGCTAGTTCTTGTTATTATCAAGGCATGGGGAAATATTTTTTATTATTTTAATAATTTAAATTTTGAAAGAATATAATAAACTAATATTTCGTGCACGCTCAAACGTGTCTACGTTTAATAATAAGAATATTAAACTCATATTTATTATATTTATATATAACACATATATATTATATAACTTGTAGTATGTGCGATTAGTTATTACTTTAAATACAAAATCACTTCTCAAAAAAATTATATGAAGATAGATCAAGAGGAATTTAATGTTTTATGCATGATATGGATGTAAAAAGTATGATGTGTGCGGAAGTTGAATTTAATTATCACTTAATGTCAACTAATTATCAACTAATTGATTTTGATAACTTTTGGAATTAAATTACATTAAACAATCAAATAGACAAAAAGCCATTAAGTTAAAGAATCTAACTTTTGGTTTGGAAAAGTTAAGCCTATGGTTTTCATATTGATCACATTGTCCCAATGCAATGCATACACGTTTAATGTATACTATATGATTTCAAAGTTTCAAACCATGGTCCTTTTTACAATGATTAGCGACAAATTGAGGATAATTATACAATTAAATAATTAAGAGAACATAATTAATGTTATATAAACACCAAAATGTTTGGAGACATTGGTTATTATTAAAAATTAAAATGAATAGTCATTATCTTCTGAATGAAGTGGCAACCCCTCCTCTTTTTCAAAAGAGAGGTGCAGGTTTGAATCCTACTGATAGCGTGCGGGTCTTTGTCTACTATATAATAATATTTATCTATTACATAATAGTTTATAGAATTTATCTTATGTTTAATTTTTGTATTTGATTTTTGAAATATATGCATGTAATGATATTGATACAATGATTAAATGTGGTCGTTTCTATTTTTCAAAAATTAAAATGAATAAGTCTAGTCAAATATTTGGCATATTAAAAACATTGCTCTGGTCTTTTAGCTTCTCTGGCCCTTGGAGCACGCTTGACTCAATTGCTTGAATTTGATAGCAACAACACTAAGAGAGTAAGATGATGGTTGGGTGAGCATATAAAATTTTTAAATGGTTTAAAAGATGTTTCAAAGCTTATAAAATATTATAAAGTGTTTGATAATTATTTTTTTCTTAAAAAAGATCTTGTGAGTTTACAAAATAAGATGTTACGATTTTTTAAGATTTCTACTTTTGTTGACCTTGTTAATTATAAATTTATCATTAATAACGTCTTGCAAGTTTTAAAATCTTATTTTACTTAAACACTTTAATTGCTTATTTTTATAATAAAATCTAATATATTATAAGCTCAAAAAACGTCTTATAAGATGTGGAGTTTACAAGATGATTAAAAAATGCTTAGCCAAATATGGCCAGGCTTACTTAAAATATCTCATAAGATATTTTTTTGGCTATAAGATGTTATATTTATAGATTCTTAAAAGTGTTTGAACAGAGAATGGTATTAGCACTTGTAAGATATTAATAATGTTTTTTTTTTTTTATATGCTATAAGATGGTTAAAATTGAGTGAGCATGTCAAGACAAAAGGAACTTAGGAACTCCTGACTTAAAAAAAGAATTCATAAAATTCTAATATTTTATTTTAGAGGCTAATAAGATTTTTAAGAAAATATATATATATATATATATACCCCACACAATTTCATACATCAAAACTTAATATTAATTTAATTGATCTTGCCTACGAAATATAAAACAACAAATAGCTAAGAAATATAAAATTAACAACATATCTATAGAGTTTAATTAATGTTCATATACAAATAAATTCTTGTCATTAATACGATAGTCATAAATCTTTGATATCTTGCAACTTGTAAAATGGTTCATTGACAAAGCTTAGAAAGTGACGAGAGAGAACTATTGGTGGTCCAGTCCTTCTAGATCCAATAAATTCTATATGCGATTTGGCTCATGCTGCGTGAAGCTATATGATATACTATAGTCTACTATGTAAACATATCTTGATCGGTTTGAATAATAATATTCACTACTAACATTTATTGTTGTTGATGAGGTTTATTTTAGTGAAGGTGAAATCAACGTTGAACTTAAAGTCATACTATTGAATATATGGATTCGTTCAAACTCGAAAATGTAAGGTAGATTTCGATATGCAAAATAAGCACGTGACACTTATAGAGATGACTCTCTGCTATAATATTTTAATGCTCAAGCCTGGTTAAATATGAAATATGAGTGTGTTTGAAAGATAGAAATTGACAAATAAGATTATAAATGTACATTCCTAAAGCAGTAAATGTAAGGGATATTCATGGTAAATATCCTCGAGAGCTCCAAATGGCTAGATTACACATTTGGATTATGTGAAAATATATTTGAACCAAGCTGACTCTTCAGGGTTTAATTGATCTTTCCTGATTCGACTTTAGTCCTTAGTTACCCAGTGAAAATCGATGAGTAGCAAAGTGGCATGGCCTGAGCAAATGGCCCTGGTTCAAGTTGACAAGCTAGCTCCCCTTGCTGCTTAAGCTAAGATTCTAAACTGCAAAGACAACATAGGCAAGGCAAGTTGTAAATATATGTATGAGGTTCCAGTGCATGATCAATCAAAAGTTCTTGTGGCTGATTTGACACTAATGATGCGATGACGTTTGATTAGGATGCTACTTTCTTTGATCCCATTTATTAATTCTGATTGTACTCGAAGAGTTGACATCTTATCAGTTACTAGTACAAGATTTCAACCTTCAATATGGTTGAATATGCTATAGTGGGACCGACCAAATAAGTGTGAAGTCGATATTACATTCTAAGATAAGTTCCGTTTCTGTTAAATGGGCCACGAATTGCCCACTCATCACTGTTGGCCTCACGCCCCCCTAAACTCTTGGGTGGCATTCGGATTACTTCATATCATTGTTTTACATAGATATTAAATTACTAAAATTTTGATCGAATATTGATAACTTTATTTAACAAAAAATTGTGGACAATGTGATCTTGTGTGGAAAAATTTACGAAGAATAGCTTCATAATATTTTTAATTTTTTAAAATACTTACTTTCAAATAAGTTCTCTTGTGAATCCAATGAGCTACAGGCTATATAATATGATTTTGATTAAAATAGATTTTAAGAATTACATATTCCAATCCTGTTTCTATATGACCAAATATAAACATGCTTACGTCGTACGGACAGGGTTGCCGAGGCGGAATGGCCCGAGATTTAGGGGTTTAGGGTTTATCAAGGTTCGGGGTTTCTGATCATACGCTCTCTGAATATTTCACTTCTTTTCCGCGCTCTATTCTTGGATTTTCAGACCTAATGGAAGAAAAGGAAGAGCAAGAGCTTCCAGAATTTACTATTAGAATCAACCATGAAGCAAAGCTCAAAGAACTCCTCCGCAACTTAAACTCCGTTGAATCACAGCTCTTTTCCGACGCCTGCAAAGAGTTCATCAAAATCCTAAAATCTGATTTGGGCCCTGAATTTATACGTATTTATGTTCAGACATCCTCCAAACTTGTTGAAATTTCCCAAGCTTGGGAATTTCGCAAAGGTAAGCCCGGGTTTTTGCAGGTATTGAACTTAGTTGCTTCAGTTTTGAAGCATTGGAAGGATAATGTGGTTGGTGATGGTGGCGTTGCTATTCGTCAGGCGTTGGATAAGTTTGCACGGACGGTTATGGAGGAGAAGATGGGGGATTTATATAAGGAGTTGAATAGTAAAGAGGCCAAGAGACAGAATGCTGTTCTTTTGTTGTTGGCCTCTATTGTTAGGCGTAATTCGCACTTGGCATGGGAAGTGGCAAAGGTTTTTGATTTCAAGCTTGCGGGTTTTCCTAAGTTGGCTGAAGTGAGGTTGAGAGCAAAGAAACCTACTGATGGAAGAAAGAAGATTTATTATACACGGAAAGCATTTGTAGCTTTTGCTATGTCATTTTTGGAGGTCGGGAATCCAAGGTTATTGAGGGGGGTTTTGCAACAGAAGGAGATGTATTCAGGGGTGTTGAGGGGGCTGGGGAATGATGATGAGGATACCGTGGTTTATGTTCTGTCAATTTTACGTGATAAGGTGCTTGCTTCGGAGTCCCTGGTGCCTCCAGGGCTCAGAAGTGTGTTGTTTGGGAGTGTTACTTTGGAACAGTTGGTTAGCATTTCAGGTAGGGAAGATTTTAGGGATGCAGCAGAGCTAGCACACCGTGTGTTGGTTATGGTGTGTACTAATCCTGTAAATGGATTGATGCCAGATTTGGACAGGCAGCCAAGTCCTCTTCGTGGGAACGTGAAGCGGCTTTTGGGTTTAATGAAGAAATTGAAGGCAACAGAAGTTGGGTACCACAAGGGCCTGCTTCTGGCCATTGTGAAAGGACGTCCTTTATTTGGTTCGGCATATTTGGATGAGTTCCCTTACAACCTCGAAGATCTTGCATCAGATAACTGGTTAGAATTTTAACAACTGCTTATTTATGAGATTAATTATGCCATTATGCTGATATAAACATCACAAATAGTTGAACATATATATATACACACACAAATGAGCACGCACATTCAGCACACATGGTCCTTTGCCTGTATATCAGTATATGTCTAAGGACGCAATTACGTGCAGTGACTGAGTTACTTGCAGGTTTGCTGCTATTTCATTGGCTTCAGATGTGATTTCGTCAGTCAGTGATGGGCTTTCGTTTGGCTTTGCTGACAAACCACCTGCATTTGACAGTCAACAATTGCAAGATATTCTGAAATGCATAGGACCACGCCCTTTTACTAGATTAGTTATTAACAAAGGGTTACTTCATGCTGATTCTCTTGTGAAACATGGAACATTGAAGCTCATAGTGGAGGTCTTAAAGTTATTGGATTCTTTGGTGAAAACTTTGGATAGTTCTTCTCATGCAAACAATCACATAATGCATTGCCGGGAAGCTTTAAAGGTAGACATTCAAAATGGAGTCCGGATGTTGCTTCCTGATCCCCAAGTTTTGTTATCTTTGCTTTCTCCTCTAAATAGCCACTTCAGGAGTCTTGAGTCCGCCACAAAAAGGACGGCTGAAACAGAAATTTTGCCACATCATTATGTAAATGGTAGAAAGAGGTTGAAAAGTTCTGCTGCAACTGAAGAATTGGATATTCTTATAAGTGGGGTTAATTCTTCTGAGGTAGATTTGTCTGGGGATGGTGGAGTCACAGATTCGGTCCGTGAGCAACAACCAGAGAAAGGAGCTGATATTGTGAAATGTATCGGAGATCTTTGGGGCTTACCTGATCTAGAAGATGTGGACGCTTATTTTTACTCCAAGATACTTGATGCTCTTAAAATCTATTATGTAAGTCTTGACATATGATCATTATGGTAGATTATAATGTTAAGGTATCTCGGAATTTAATTGATTTTCCTGAGTTTCAATTATCCTTTCAACTTGGAAGAGATTTTAGAAAGAACGAGTCTTGATATTGAAAATCCATGAGTATCTTGGTATATGATTTCATAGCTTTGGTTCTATGAGTCTGAATTTTGTAGTAACGTAATAACAGATAGTTAAGAGGTTTAATTTAGAGAAATATCTGAGTTTGAAGCATGGATTGCAGAGTCCTGCTTTGTTTCTTGAGCTGATAAGCTGTAATTATAAGAGTTGGGATGATTATTCTGATTTCTTTTATCGGTACTGATTGAATTTTAGTATGTACGTGGCCCTTATGATTTCTTCGTTTTTAGCATGTTCTTATAACTCGACTGCCATGTTAACTTTCAAATTAACACTGCAAATTTATTTGAAATCAGTCAAATACTACATAATGCTTGCGGTATCTATGTGGCTTTACCTGCTTCTCTTTCTTAATTTCTTCTCCTTCTTACTTTGGTTCTCTCACGGGTCTTCTATGGGACAGGCTGTTGATAATTTGCATATAGGATTTGAGAAGAACTATTAGGATAATTCATTTTAGAAGAAAGTAGGCGTGGCAACTTTAGGTTCCATAATGAATGAAGAAGTGGAAATATTTTTCTTTGCACCTTTCTTCCTTACTTTCTCCTTTTCTGTTCTGAAATTTTTGTGTTAGTGCATGTTCGTTTTGATAAGGAGGAAGGACTTTCAATATTTGATAACTCCTTGAGTTTAATCTCCAGTCAATTTGTTGCTGATTCTTATAACTCACTGTGGACTTCTTGTTGTCTTGCAGCGGGCCATGCCTACTGCCATGGAAGGATTGTTCGATTTGTTTAAATTTCTACCAAATAATCCTCTAGCGTTACCAACAATTTTGCAGCAGTCCCTGTTAGAACTGCTTAATGAACATGTCAATCAGTTTTCTAAAGGTGTGACCCCCATCAGAACCCCACCACATATGTACAAGCACCTGTGTCCATTTATCATCTTATTAGTGGGCTCACCAGTCAGAAAGATTAAAGAACATGCTTATGCGTTAGCAAAGGCAGCCATGTTAAGCACTGGTGCATTTGACAATAACACAAATGAAATTTGTGCCTGGTTCTGTTTTATACCTGGTTATAGCAGTGATCGTGTTTACCTTGAAGACTTGAAAGTTGAAATCTTCCAAAAATTGTCGTCAGTCCTTGTTTCTTTCCTATGTGATGCTGTTTCCACGACTGGAAATAATTTATACAAGTATATGGAATTCTTGAAGAATTACATCTATGATTCAGAGGATGGTAAAGGTAATTTGATATAATGTCCAATCTCCCTATTCCATTACATCTTTCTTCACCATTGTTCTTGCCAAATTTCTGCATCTCCATGCATTTTACTCAGTTCGTAGATAGTGATGATCACACAAAGATCAATTGTGCTTAAAGCAGTGATATATTAGTTGAAGTATCCTTTGAGTTTTGGAAAGTGAAAAATCCTAAAGAGAACGTTTGTGGCTAGTGTTTTTTTTCGTATCTTAAAACTTTACTTGCACTGAGACCCCTTCTACAAAAACATTTAATTTGCATCTCACTCTTCTCCTGGTATTTCTAGCAGATCTATCTCCTGAAGTAAGCCCTTTCATTATATGTGTTTTGGAGAAATGTCTACGGTTGCTCGGCTCTGAATCTGGATCCTTTACGATACCTCAAAAGTCATTGATATCACTGTATGTCTGCAACACGATCAAGTATCTGCTGGATACGCAGGTAGAATGGGTTGCTTACTTGATTCTTCATGCTATGTATAATTTTGCCTAATTCTCAACATCAGCAATCTTTGATAATTAGTGACAGTACAATAAACTGTGCTAGGTGAATGCTGGAGCATTATCATTTCTAATTGATCGTGTATTATCGGGGAAGCTTGAGAATTATAGCAGCAGGGTTGATGTATTGGAACTTGTCGAATGTCCATGTGAGTGGAGGCCACTGAAGACTCTATTGCACTTTGCACGTGATATTTTGCGTCAGCAGCATTATAGCATTTATTCCAATGTTGAGAATTTAGAATCGAATAATTCTCTTATCAATACTCTCAGGGACGTTGAAGAAGTTCTGAGGAGTGAGCATGACATCGGAGTTGTTGGATTGACACTTGGATTTTCCTACTCTTTGATGTGCTCAAAACACAATGAGCTATTGCAGAATTTTCCATTAGTCTTATCTATCTCAAGCCACCTACTTGAGCTCCCTTTCACAGTTTTAGCATCTGTATTTTTCCTTGATTCAAGCTATCTCACTGATGTTTTGAGATTCTGGCCTGAAATGTTCTCTGCTGCTCTGGACAGAGCCATTCATTGTGAACAAAATAAAGTTGAGCTTGATTCAACCGAAGCTGCTTCTGATGCGTTTGCTTATTTCTTAAAATGTGCTCCATTTTGTGTACTCTTTTCATCTATTGCACAGTGTAGCAGCTTGGATTTACTTCAGCAGCCAACACTTCAAAAGTTGCTTTTGGATAAAATTACTGGAATGCCATCTGATCACTTGATTTCTTCATTATGCAATGTACTTTTCTGGATTAATCATGCAAGATCATGCTACAAAGTCAGGTCTTCGGAAGAACTCGAGATGCTTTCTGAAATATGCTTTATACTTGCAGAGCACTTGTTGAAAAAATTACTGGTTGAAAATATGGACACTAATAGTGCAGCTGATGTTAAGGATCCTCTAAAGTTACAGGATGCAGAACAAGTGGCAGAAATCATATTTAATCACCCTGCTGTGACAGCATCACTGAGTTGTCCTTTGTCTGGTAATAAAGAGTTTTCAAATTCAGTCTTTGGAGAAACTCTGGAGAAACTTCTTGTATTAGCTAAGCAGGGAGTGAATGAAATGGATCACCATGTCCTGAATTTGATAAGAACAGTTTCTGAGCTTTTGTTTCCGATGTGTGATGATCAGGTATCTCAACAAGTTTCAAATGACAGACTGCGAATATCGAGAGCATTTAAGGTTCTGGAACAGAAACTGTTTCTGGTATTCAAGAATGAGTTTGATGCATGCATCGAATGCATGGACTTTAAGCCATTAGTCCCAACCTTTTATGCTTTTCACACTTTGATTCATTCCATATCTCCCTTTGAGCTTCTTGGATTGGTGGACTGGTTGTTCGCTCGGATTGATTTCCACAATACAACCTTGCATGTGTCAACAAAAAGAAATGCACTTTTTGTCGTTTTGCACTTAGCCAGTTGTGTTTTTGATTTTCTTTCAGCTTATATGGGGCGGTCATACCCAGAATGTAAACTATATAGTCTGGGTGGAACAGAGACACGGTTTGATTCTTTGCTGTTTGAACGGATTTTTTGTCAAGTATTAGAGATTGGCTTCCGTTTCAAATTAGATATTGCTGATACATGTCTGCTCAAAGCTATCAAGGTTGTAAAAATGCATGATGCCAGTCATTACCCACATCTTCCTTCTATTATGGTCTTATCGAGAGTTATGGCAAGCACCCCAGTCAATATATTCTCTTATTGCTTACACAAGATTAATAGGACAAAAGCTGACTTGTTGTATATTATTGCTGAAATGAACCCCCTGCATATGTCTGTTTTTGGATTTATGTTCTCTGAAGTATTGGATCAATCGTCGTTTCTTAATGCCAATGGCAAGCAAGAAACTTGTAAATACTCTTTTTCTGATGAAGAACTAGTGATGCTTTTGCCCACTGTCAACTTGTACTTAAACTCAGTTATTTCCAAATCTGGGGGACGATTCTGCAAGCCCTTTGAAGTTATAAATTCGGTGTATGGTCGTGTGCTCTTGGGTGGTTTTTCTAAGTGGAAGATCTTTGTCTTGGGGAAAAAATTTGAGATTGGAGTTGATGAACCTTCAACTGCATCCACAGAAGAATTTTTTAATCTTTTTTCTGACAGTCTTCTTGCACAGGCAATCCTTATGGTAAGGGATTATTTGGCATTAAGCGAAGATACAACGAGGCTTGATAGGAGGTTGAGTTTATTTAATTCTGTTTGTCCATCTAGTGCAGATGATGTTTTTGACTATGGCTATAGTGAGACCGGACTTCATTCACTTAAACAGCCTTTAGAGTTTGTAAACAGAGTTGTTGCAAAGACAAACTTTTGTAGGATGCTACTATTTTCGGATCATAATCCCAGTCATTCTCAGCTGGATAGTGAAAATAAAGATGTGATTTCTCCCCAAGTTACCTCTGACATAGAGAAGTCAAGAGTTCACTTTTTAAGGATGTTGATTAATTCCTGGATGTTGATTGTCAAGAAATTCCCGGAGAATATTGATCTCTCTGGAAACATTGATGGCAAGAATATTTCATTGTTTAGATTTCTGGAAATCTTTGTAATGAATAATATATTGGACTTAACGACAGAGATACATGATTGTCTTGTCAAGTTGGATTCTCTTCCCTTCATAGAACAACTTGTAAGGGCTTTCCTTCTTTATAGGTTTGGGGATCTTGTGACTCTGAAGAAGCTGCGATCCATTCTCACTTCTTTATCTCATGCGAAATTTTCATGTGCTTCAGTGATTCAGCTATTGCTTGCTCACTCGCAATTTGCACAGTCCTTTCATTTGGCCTGCTCATCACTTGTTTCTACTCAGTTTGGCATGGTTTTTACTCCTACGCCGAGCATTTTAAAATCTCTTGTTGTTCCTTGTACCGATTTAGATACCATAAATTGTGAATCCTATAAATTAACATCTCAGCAACATCTAAGGCTACTGGAACTTATTAAGTTGGTCAGGGTACTTATTCATATCTATGTGCAGCAAAGAGAAGCAAATCTTGGAGAAGACACTGGCATAAATTCTAAGGAATTGCTTTATCTGCTCTTGTCGTCATACGGGGCAACGTGTACGGAGGTTGATCTGGAAATGTATAATTTAATCTTAGAAATTGAGTCCAATGATAAGTCAAGTGCTGGGACTGTTGCCGAAATGGATTTCCTATGGGGCATTGCTTCTTTAAAGGTGAGAAAAGATTGGGAACAGGACAAGGACATGCAGTCTGTTGATCCCAAAAACATAGAATTCTTTGAAGAACATCGAAAGATTAAATTCAGAGAGAATTTTCCAGTTGACCCGAAGTTGTGTGCTCAAACTGTGCTTTATTTTCCTTACAATAGATCTGTTAATGAAGGAACTTTGCACAGGCTTCAGAAAGATTGTTCTTCAGTTGTGCACGAGGTAACTTTCTGAGCAGGCTGACCATACTAGTTATTGCACTTTGATTTGATATATATGCTGTTTTGCCATTTCAACATCTTTATATTCTTATGATGGGGAAATTATTTTCTTTCTGCTCTTATCCGTTACTGTATTGGTGATACTATGCGCAGGCCCAGTCTACAACTGATAAACAGCAAGTATATGATCCTGTCTTCATTCTCGGCTTCTCAATTCACTGTCTTTCGATGAGCTATGTTGAACCCATTGAGTTTGCTACTTCAGGCCTGCTTGCTGTTACATTTGCCAGTGTATCTTCATCTGATGTTGATATGAGGAAATTGGGATATGAAGCACTTGCAAAGTTCAAGAGTGCACTGGAGGTACTGTTATTAAAATTTTATTCAATTGCTACAGTTAGCAGTTATGATACTTTATGTGTTGGTCTTTCATTTTAATGATGCAATTAAATTAAATGTAGATGTCTTTATCCTTTATAATCCTTCACTTGAAGGATTGAACTGAATGCAATAACACTTTCTAAGTTATTAACTCTTAACGCTCTTTGCAATGTTCTGTAATCAAATGTTACTTAAGTTGCAGGTTGACATTGTATTCTTGGAAATACCTTGCTTCTTACAAGTTGTTCAACATAGTTAGAGATATAATTACCACTTTTTCTATCATAGCACATGATATTTATTGTGCTATGTTGACTGAAAAGTTTCTTGGCTTCAGACATAGTACAGATACAAATATTTTCTAGCTATTCATTCAAAATCTGTTTGTTCCATGTTTATGCATTCTAGATTTAATATATATTTGAGAGTTTTATAGATCAGTGACTGAATAGGTTGCGCTAGGGACTTGGCCAAGAAAAGAAATGAACATTTGAAGTGCAAGTGGTTCTAGGTTTTTGACCATAGACTTGGCCTATGCTTGTTTCTAACTATCCCAAAAGTTCCTTAGAATATATCTTGCGATTTTTGTGCATCAAACTTTTTTGCCATTTTGTAATATTCAAATCCTCATTAACAGAAATGCCAAAAGAAGAAGGATGTGGTACGACTTCGTCTCTTAGTGTCATACTTGCAAAATGGAATAGAAGAGCCATGGCAGAGGATTCCGTCTATTATTGCTGTATTCATTGCAGAGGCTTCTATGGTACTGTTGGACCCATCACATGACAATTATTCAACCATAAGCAAGTATCTTACGAACTCTCCTAGTGTGAACATGAAGGTGTGTTGCTTGAAATTCAAGTTTAAGTTTTCTGTTTTAATTGCTTGTAAATAAATAAATTTTGACATTCCACTGTCCTTCTCTTGAATAATGGCAGGCGGTACCGTTATTCCAGAATCTTTTCTGGAGTAGCTCCATTACTTTCAGAGCTGATAGGTTGTGGATGCTTAGAATATTGTATGTGGGGTTGAATTCGGAAGATGATGCTCAAATATACATCAGAAGCTCCATTTTTGAGACCCTTATGAGTTTTTATTCTTCTCCTCTCTCGGATAATGACTCAAAGGATCTTATTATTCAGGTCTGCTTGGTTAATTTGATGCATGCTTTTGTCTCTCTTTACTCGGATTGTGAACATATATTTCGTCGTATTTTAAATTGTCAGCAGAGACTGCTATAAACTCCCATCTTTTGCTACTACAACCCCTGAAGTTTTGACATTCATTCTGTTTACCTCTTGCCTCTTTTAGATGCAAATGCAAATACATCATTGGCTTGTGCAAATACAGGGCTTCTAATTCTCATGCCATTCCATGTTTCTTTTGTCTTTCTATTGGTGCATGTTGGTGCACGTCTGTTTAAGAAAAGGAACTAGAAGCTATGTGGAATGTACTTGATTGTAGAACTGAAATCGAATGGTATGCCTAGAATAATTGGTTGGAGCTTCCCATTCACCAATGAATCTAAGCAATGATCATTGGATGACATTTGATGTTCAAAGCTTCACATTTGTTAAACTTACATGCACATGCACTCCTGCATCCTTGAGAAATTTTATGTCTAAAAATGAGTTCAACTTTGGTTTATCTTTTCATGTGTTCATGCACATTCATTTCATAAGAAAGTTCACATGGTGTTCTCATGCTTTAGTTATCAACTGCCAGTCATTGAACTTCAATTCTGCGTAGTTTTAGTTAAAACCTTCTTCTGCTGTCTCCATGAAGTTGGAATGAGGATGAGATACGTTTCTACTTTTGTTATTATCTGCAGTTAGCTATTCTCAGTGAAGAGCTAAATCCAAATGGATGACTTCTGTTGCAGATAGTGAAGAAGGCTGTCCAATTACATAAAGCGGTCTGGTTTTTAGTTGAACACTGTGGTCTGATTTTATGGCTGTCGTCTATTGTTTCCTCTCTTTATGGTGAAAGCCATGACAGGAAAAAAGTTGCCCCCACACAATTGCCTATAATATTGGAGGTATTGTTTTCTCATTTAATCATGATGTATGTTCTTAGGTATCAGATTCTGTCTTTTTCTTTTGCTCCATACAACTTTTGCTGATACCAGATTGCCAAATTATCTGATCTGATCGTTATGATTGGATCTCATTCTGTTTCTTTGATTATGTATGGGTAATGGTCTAATGGATATATATATATATATATATATCCAAGGTTATGATTTGAAGCCAACACACATTTCTTCAAAAAATACCTCATATTGCACCAACCATTACAAAAAATCTGGATGGATATACATATATATATGTATATATATCCAAGGTTATGATTTGAAGCCAACACACATTTCTTCAAAATATACCTCATATTGCACCAACCATTACAAAAAACCAATCCAAACACATTTTCGTCCTCCACACATTCCGTGCTACAAATGCTTAAAATGCAACTCCCTAAGATAGTTCTACTAAAAGAACTAAAAATGATTTCAAACAGGGCTATAGATTTTTTGACATGTTAGTATGTGTGTTTTTATCCGTTCTTTGCTACTGATAAAAGCATAAATGCTGGTAGCGGATGTTTGTCTAACTGTTATTTTTTCCTTTTCATTTTCAAAACTAGGTTGTAAATAATATTACATCACCCAGAAATATAATTGAGTGGTTGCAAAAGCATGCTATGGAGCAGCTTTCAGAACTTGCAACACATTTGTACAAACTCCTAGTTGGTGGTGTTGAAGTCTTTAAAGAACAAAGCACCATGTGCAACTCAGTTCTGAAAATATTGACGTTAGTGCTAAAGTTATCACAGAAGAGGAAAATCTATCAACCACATTTTACATTGTCGTGGGAGGGTTTATTCCAGCTGTGTCAGGCTGTTGAAGTATGCTCCAAAACAAGGTGCAATCCAAGTATGGGTTTGGCACTCAAAGGTGTTCTCATGAGTACTCCACCAGTCACTGTTCTCCAGATGGTATCTCTCTTCTTTTGTATTTTTATCCATTTGCTTATATTTAGGTTCTTTTTTGTGCAAGACGTCCTTTTTCAGATGGTTTAGAAGATGGGAATGCATATCATTAACCTTATTTTATAGTCAGGATGTTGGGCCTATTAGAATTTCCTCCCGTATAGTATTTACTTAAAACTAATTTTTTGGATATACATTGTTCAGGATGAGGAAAAGCTTTCAAAGTTTTTGAGATGGGCTGTTACAACTGCTATGCAATCCAAGTGCAAGAACATGCTTCAGCCTGAAGATTCTGATCATCATTCGTCAGCAGTCTCTGGAACAAAACCACCTGAAGAATGCCTTGTATCGAAGCTTTTGCGCTGGCTGACTGCCTCAGTTATTCTTGGAAAAATTTCTTCTAATTTAAGCAAACTTAAGAATGATAGCTTCCCAGAAAGATCATGCCTCCACGCTCTGCATTCTTGGTTAGGGTGTCATGAAAGAGGCCATGGAGAAAATGCGGGAGACGGCTGTGAAAATATATTAGCCGCATCAATATTTTACCTCCTACGGCTGCTGGGCTTTAGCCATGGATTGCTTCCGTCCGCTGTTTCTGCACTTTCTCTCCTACTACTTTCTGGTTCCTCAGGTTCACTTTCACCCTTGGTACTTCTTTTACTTATGCGTGCCTATCCTTGTCGTATATTGCCTTCTTGGAGTTTGCATGGAGAACTATTGTAAGATGGTTCGTTTGGTCAACTTTTAATATATTTCTCATATTATTGAGGAAAACTGGAAATCTCTAGTTCTTTTAGGAACTATGGTTTCTCATGTATGTCCAATGAGCAAGAATAGTCTTCTATAATCAATTTTGATAGTACAGTTGCAAATTGTGGGAATAACTTGCTCAAGAAATGTTACCACTAAATTCAATGTTTTAAATAATGCT
>JACFYI010003564.1:826967-838720 GCA_014898755.1 Handroanthus guayacan | reverse complement strand
TTTATCCTTGCTTTAATGACTTCTTTATTATTTGCTTATCACCATTCGATTACTTATTTCTCTTTGTTATATAGAGTCGGATTTTGTGAGCGGTCTTGGAATTTCTCTGCCATCACTTTGTTCAAAGATACATTGTCCTGCTGAAGCAAATCCTTCCTGGAGATGGTAAGATACGTATCCTATCGATTTTTGCCTTTGATTATGAGAAACATCAGAGAAATGGACTAGTACTTTATTGTCAAACCTGGTCCAGAAACATATAATTCCATCAGATGATCTTTTCTTGATTTTCATATTGTTTCCAAACCATATGAAAATGAGTTATGAAAATCATAACGAACCCATCTCATATCTTTGCTATTTTTCTTCCTGTTGCATGATTAATTAGTTATTTTGATCATTGCAAACAGGTCATATTACCAGCCTTGGAGAGACCTAACCAAGGAACTCGACGTTCTCGAAAAACTTGATGAAATCCATGCTTGTGAAAAGCTTCTGGTAGTTGCTTCTAATGTTCTCATAAGGAGATCAGGTGGTTCGCATTTTTTCGCACTTAAAGATGTGGAAAAGTTGCATGTATATGAATGGGAAAGAAGTTTAATTCAATCTGAATAATCTTCTTTAGGTTTATATGTCTTGCTTCTTATTTAAAAGAACTGTCTGTTCTTGCCAAATTTTGAGTTGAGCCATGTACAATATTCTTGCTGGGTAAATATCCACAAAATAGTAGATATTGAGAATCTGTATAAGTTGGAGAATTGGCAAAAGGAAATTGTATACCAGCTCAGGTAATGGCCTTATTGTGTTTTATGTCACTAATTTCTTCAAGTAAATATGAATGGAGCTATGCACACATGGCGTGTGATTGGATCTTCTATTCCAATTGATGTTTCGGTTTTTATTTCATTGATATTCACAGCACTGTGTTTTTATGATATTTACGGTATTGTATTTCTATATAAAAAGATATTTCATATACTTGGGATTATTTAATATAAAGAATAACAAAGGAGATCATTTTGAAATAGAAAATCTTAATTGTCACACCAAGTGTTCAAGTCTTCTGGACTTTTGGAGACTATGTCGTCATTATTAATTTATTCAGATACTGAATAGTGTGTTAAAAACAAGAGAGAACTGAAAACCAATTGAGTACAAAGAAATTTGATTACTAAAGAATGTATGTTTTTTTATAAGAAACAATTACTATAATCAATTCTTAGGTCAATATATTAAATTAATAACATTTGAAATCGGTAATTAATATGAAAATTTTTTACTAAGCTAGTACGTAGTAGAAAACTTAAAAAAGGCTACTGGTTAATATACGCTTGATGGGAGTCGAATTCATAATCGACGTTTTGTGGGAGTCGAATTCATAATCGACGTTTCGTGGGGAATCGAATTCATAATCAACGTTTCGTGACCAGTTAGGTTGGGATCATTGGCATAATCAAGGTATTATATATGTATTGCAAGTGGAAAATCCCGTGCTAAAAAGTTAAAAGTGGTTCTCATTTTGATTGAAGATATTTTTCTTTCTCTACAAGTTAAATTAAATAGCATAATTTTGGAAGGCGCGCAGGATATTAGCTAGAAAAATACAATAGCCAAGATTAACTAATGAATTAATTATCTTTCTCAAAATTCAAAATTCAGCATTAATATGCATATATACAGACAATTAATTTCCAGCCTAACCTCTTCTTTTAATAAAGCTAACACCAATCAACATTATTATCAACGTTACAAATCAAAGTAAACGCTTAATTACCATTATTAAATAATAATAAATAGATTTCGAGTCGATCAAATCCAATATAGACACATATATACATATACATACATACATACATATATATATATATATGTAATTTATCAAAAAAAAAAAAACATATACATATATATATATATGTAAACTAGTTTTGAAGCGAGTTTCTAAAATTTACAAATAAATTAAAATATGAACTCACATAAATAACATTCTTGTAAATTTTAAGTATTAACGCAATACTAATAAATAATCCATGCGTTCATGTATATGTCTATACAGCAAAATGAATTATCAAAAGTTAAAACATGGACGTAAAAATTTGTAAATGTTTAGTTTTTTTTTTTTTTTATAATATTATTTTTCCATAATTCGAAGGTTATTATGATATTATTAGATTATCTTATTCCCGTCTTAGAATTTATCTGGCTAAGCTTATTTAAGACATTTTACAAACTCCTACCTCTTAAGATATTCTTGGAGTTTATAAGATATTACATATTCTATTAAAAAAGAGCCGTTGGAATATTTGGACAAACTAAGATATTAGATCTAGCTTATAAGATGTTAGTAATGATAATTTTATAATTAAGGTGGTTAAAATTGAAAGAACATGTTAAGATCTTAAAAATAAGTTAGAACACATTTCTTTTTCCAAAAATCTTATATTGTAAATTTATAAAAAAAAAAAAATTAAAAATTTATCAAATATTTTTTGACATCTTATGAACCTACCAAACACCCTCTTATATTAAGAATACCTATATATATATATCTACATTAATAATTAATTACTATTTCATAGAATTTACAAACTATATAAAATGTCAACGAGTAGTAAATTAATTATTGAAGCAAAAACCAAAGGGTCATATATCCAAATCTCTCTCTTTTTTCTCACTCTGTGAACTCTACTTAGTTCTGCAACAATTTCCAAAGCCTAGGCCCTATTCTCCTTACAACCCAACCGCCTGTCTTTTTCCCATATTCCCCTAATCTGCCCCTATCCCTCCTATACTTACATTCCCAATGCACCACCCCCTTGTAGGGGCATTTTTGCCTTTCCATGCATGCCCCTCAGCCGCTACCCTCCATGTTTTCAGAGATGTTTCAGCACCAAAAACTATACGCATGCAAACCTTCATATCTATATCTATCTAACTATATATATTGCGTATATATATGAAATAATTACGACAACGTCCCATGAATTTTTCCTAATTAAAAAAGCATCCCCAATAATTTAAAAATTTAGAGTAACACTTCCCAAAAGTTACGCTTAGACACTACAGAAGAAACCTAATTAAGTATCTACTATGGAAAAAGTTGTTGTTAAACTAACTACATAACAAGCGTTATAGATTCTTCATAGCAAACGTAAGTTCTTAATATAACAAAATTATTAGCTATAATCAAGTTTATAGCTAAGTACTGGCTACAAGAGCATCTAGGTACTTCGAAATTGACATAAATAAGTTCGAATAAAAAACTCTTGTAATTTACTAATTTTAATGACAAAATTAACTGATAATTTTGCTTTTTTAAAATTTAAAATTTCCAAAAAAATTTGTAACTACTTTGCAACTATAGCTATGAAAATTAATTTCATAGCAATATATATATATATATATTTGTAGCTAGCAAATGTCTTTTTTTTTAGTGGGCCACAATCTGATAAATCAATTTTAAAATATTACAAATAGATCCATCGTCAATCTAACGGCAATTTGACATGGAAAGTATTGTTATTTTTCAAATTACATGGGTATTTTTGTAATTATACCATTACAATATTCTTCAAGTCTTGCGATCTCTGACTGTTTGTAGCGTGTGTAATTTCTTGTTTGACTCTTTGTTTATCTCTTTCTTTGTTCACATCCCATTTTCATGCACGCATATTCATGCACCATATCATTGGCTGATTCCTATGGCAAAGCAAAAAAACCAATTCCCCCTTTATTTTCTTTCTTTTTCTCCCTATAAAATGGGGCACACACACAAGAGAGTAACCAAAGCATACCATGCACATATATATACACACACTTAAATCAAATTAATTTTATATCGTAGTTCTTCAAGAATTAATCCCAAAGTTGCATGCGATCAAAATGGAGGGTGGTGATCAAACTAGTGTTGGAAACGGAGGGTCAAGATGGAATCCCACGAAGGAGCAAATAAGCATGCTGGAGAGCTTCTACAGGCAGGGATTGAGAACTCCAAGTGCAGAACAAATTCAGCAGATTACCAATAGATTAAGGGAATATGGACATATTGAAGGCAAAAATGTGTTCTATTGGTTTCAGAATCATAAAGCTAGGCAGAGGCAGAAACAGAAGCAGGAGATGAATTTAGCTTATTTTAATCGGCTTATCCAATATCCCACTAATCCAGCTTTTCCACCACCATATCAGAATGGTATGTATGGTCCCCCGGCCTCCCTCTCTTACCCTTAATTTCTCATATATACTATATATTATGTGTGTGTGTGTGTTTTGTGGATGATATAATTCTTGAAAATACTACGATATGTATACAAAAAGAGTGTCTTTTGATATTCTATTATAAGGGTTCTTGGTAACTCATCAAAATATTATGTTTTATGTTTCATTCATATTGCTAATAGTGCAATTCGGATCACATTTTCATGGGGAAAAAAGGATGAAATTCTATTTCTTTTCTTTCATTTTTTTTCCTTTTGTATCTAGCAAATGATGTTTATCATATAAGCTACATATATGTGATAAATTGTTTGTTGGTTCTTTTGACTAATGCATTAGTCAATAATTCAAGATTTTTCCAAAACAAAATGACGTGGAAAAAAATTGGAATATTTTGGGTAATCGATTTTGATGGCTATATCACAGAAGTGGAGGTATGCCAATTTTATTGGATGAACAATGAAATACTTTTGTAAGAAAATATTTAATATAGAAGAAATGAGGTAGGATATGAAACATAATTTATTATTATTATTATTATTATTATTATTATTATTATTATTTTGGGAAATTGGGATAGTAGGGGATGGGAAATAGCGAGTGAACCTTGCATCTCTCTTATGAGAATGGGAGAGTGCTACTTTATTTAAAGGGTGATGGTGAAACAAAACACACATTCAACATGATTCAAATAATATACATATATACATATGTGTAGCACATTTCTCTCTATTTATTTATAACTCAAGAAAATATACACTAAATTTTTATTTTGTTTTCTTGCTTTCTTTTTTTGATTAATCTCTTTCTCTCCATACTCTTATATAACATATATATATATATATATATATAATTTCCCCATTATTTTGCAGTTATCTGCAGCCCATGTTGCATAACACCACCAAGGAATGATCCAATAGGATTAATCTACCAACAACAATACCCAAAGGTACCACTACCTTCAATGGGAGCTTTCAAGAGAACCAAACTAATCCAAGAAAGTACCAATACTGACACGAGGTACAACAAATCAATGCATGATGATCAGTACTCCAGCAGAAAGAACCCTCATCAAGAAACACTGGATTTATTCCCAATTCACCCCACTGGACTACTCTTAGAATCAAGAAATGGGAATATTGAGAATAACAATCATGGTCAGAATATAGCAGAACAAAACAAGAAGAAGAAAACTAATTTTTGTTCTGATCATAATATTTATTACAGTAGCACTACTCCAAGTTGTTCTGATGAAGACCAACCCTTTTTTGATTTTTTCTGTGGGAATAATGGGAATTAAAATTGAGGGTCCATGGTAAAAGTCACTGAATTTTAGGGTTTTCTGAGTACTGACAGGATATCTGTGATTCTTGACTGAAAGATTTTGAGGGTTAATCTTTTTTTGCTGTTTTTGGGGGGACTGACAAAAGGGGTTGCTTTTGATATGTTTTGGGCATGGACAAAAATGATGTTTAGTTTGTGGTGTAGAGATGAATTGACTTATGACTCTTGCCTTTTCTTTTGTTTGAATTCATGATCTCATTAGTTCCAAGATACATCACTTGGATTTTTCTTGTTCACTTTGAGATTGGAGTCGTTATTTTGCTATTTCGTGTTTAAATTCAAAGCTCTTTTGCTACATGGGATTATTAAAGTAACGTAAAAATCCATGTTATGATATTCTAAATCTCATAAATCGGACACTTTATCCGTCCATATTACAATTTCCACAGACAAAATGGTGATCATGATTTTTTTTTGTTTTTTTTTTGGGAGATGAAAGTGATTATATTCGATCATCACATAAATATATTTTAAAAATCAGGTATACTAACCAAACATAAGATAATTTTATAAATCACCATACGGTAAATGAATACTATTATGCAGTAGACAAGGAGTCACTATAGGTGAGGATGAAAACGACCGAGGGGGGGGAGACTAGAATAGAGACAAAAATAAGACAAGAAAATGAAATCAAAATGGAGAGAGAGAGAGAGAGAGAAATTTACTTGATTTCTCACGTGGCATTAAGTTGAAAAAAATGAGGCGGCATTAATCAAGCTTGATGTGGTGAGTGGAGTGCCAAATGTCAAAACTTGCCCAAATTTAGGCCCAATTTAGTGTGACTGGCTGGGACACTTGCAGGCTTAATTTCAAAATCAAAGGCCCAATGGATCAACATTGCAAAAAAATATATATATTAAATGTGATGAAAATTATAATTACATGGACCAAATGTGCTAACCTCAAAACAAAATGAATTGAAATTAAAATAGGGCACAGTTAAGGGACCAAAATTGTAATTTTCCCTTTAATTGAAAGTTATTTTAGGATCTTGAAATTTATTATACGAGACAATTAATACTCGGAATCCTAGCTCGGATTACAAAGATTTAGTAACTTATAATAATTATGATATAGATTTTTGCCCACAAAGAATCCGTAGCAACAAATTAACTTGCAATTTCAATAATTAACCCTTCAATGGAGAAGTTCTTGGCAAAATTATGTGTTGTAATTCTTTGCTTTACTCTCGGATATTCAGGTGCGAATTTGATTTACATTCATGTTTATTTTAATTGAACATAAAAAATAGTTTTGATCTTTAAATTACCACTCCTGACCAGCCCAATCCTTATAATCCTATGCTTGGATCTTGAATTTTAGAAAGAAAATAAAAAATAGTTGATCTTTCATGCATTCAAACAACGCAATATTGTATTTTAATTTTTACACTTTTGTATTTTCCTCTCATTTTTCACAGGATTTCTTGACCCAAGCATAGCATAAGAATTTGTAGACGCGTATATAGAAAGTGTACAATGAGGATTCAATTAATTTTTCCACATTTCAAAAGATGTATGCCACTTCCTCAAAAAAAAAAAAAAAAAAAAAAAAAAAAAAAAAAGAAGTATGCCACACTCTAATTTTTGCTCCTTGGTATTTTTCTTCTCATTTTTCGCATAAAATTCCAACATCATCTTTGATCGGATAGAAACATATATGTAGGATGTGCGTAGTGAGGATTCTTACCAATCACTAGATAGCAACTTTTTACAAATGCTAAGAAACAATTTTTTTTTTTTTTTTATGATGTATATCGTATATCTTTACCTTTTCCTTCACATCTTTCGCCCAAAATAATTCCCTCAACCAAACCCAGTAAGTATGTGAATGTCTAGCTCTGAAATGAAAACACACATACTGAAAATTTTAATAACGGTTCCTGCAATCACTAAATCACGAGTCTTTATAATACTCAGTTCAAGTTACACCTAAAGGTTCCCACATCTTTCTTGATCATACTATGGCATTTCAAAACAAATCTTGATTTTAATATAGAGAAATTTTCAATAGAACAATTCAAATCTTCTCAAATTCATTGAAAATAAACTTATAATTAATTCATAATATTAATGCAGGTGGCATACCAAATTTGGGAAAGAAGACCCCCTTATGGGGAGGCTATATTTGTAGATTTGGGCTTGGTGGCTATTGTGACCTAAATAATTATCAAGATTGTGTTAATAAATGCGATGGATATTTTGGCTTAGGATTCGTTATAGATGCAGCCCGCAAAGAGGAGACCATTGATTCCAGTCACAAACTCCGTTATTTTATTTACTATTACAAATGTCCTTCTCCACCAAATGGGTCCTAAGAGTGACACTTATGGTCACCACATAAGAATAATAAAGCCACATTCATGAGATTAATGATGTCTATTGTTGATTAATTCTCATTTTCTGGATAAATTTTTAGTTTTAATGTGAAATTTTTGTTGTTTTGAAGTGTGTAGGTGAAGACTAAAGAGTTTTGATTGATTGATTGATTGATATGTAGTGCATTTATGAAAATTGATGACGAGTAAAATCAGTGTCGTACAAGATAAAATCAAGGATTTCTTTTGAATATTGCTAATAGAGGATTAACCCTTTTGAGATGAGATTTGAAATTAGATGAGTTGGTATGATTTCCTCTTTTGTTTGACATGCTGGATTATGTACACTAAAATCTAGCATTATAATGTCAATGTAACATTTGACTGGATAGATTTTGTGGATTAATATCAAATTTACTTAAATACCCCTATGATGAAAAATGGAAAACAAAAAGTAGGAGCAAAGGCAGCGTCACCCCTCAGCCCAAGATTCGTATCATATGTAATATTTGCACGAACAGCGACAGGCTTGGCCTTAGCGGCAGGTCGGCTTGTCTCTAAAATCTTACGTACAAAATGTGAAATAAATTAGAGATTTGGGGCTCAATAATCTCCAAGCTCACATATTAAATGCGGCATGATAGACTATCAAAGTAGTGAAAAATCGAGAGTCTAAATTTTAAAATGTCTAACTAAATTGTTATTATTTCAGTATTAAGTGGATTTGAAGGAGCAACACCAAGAGATGCTCTTTTTTTTTTTTTTTTCAAATCATAAAGAACCTTCTATTTCATATTATTAAGTGTAAAAAATTTCTTAGCATATATATCAATATTAAGTGAATTTGATATGGAGGTTTTGGCTTTTACCATGTAATTCCCCAAATATTTGAACGACAAAAACGAAAAACAAGAATTTTCCCCCATAATTGCATTTTGTGGACCTTTCTTCTTTCTACCTTTTGGTTAGTTAAAGCTTCAATAATTTTATTTAAAAATTAAGTTACTGCAATCTTGATATCTTTTAAAAAATTATCGTATCTCTCAAAACATCATGCGATTCAATTATTTTATCAATACATTTTAAATATCAAATATATAAATAAAAACAAATTCTATAAACTATCATACAATAGACAAAAGTCTACACGCCACCACTGAAAATCAAACTTGGTCCTCCATTATGAGAAGGAAAAAGCAGCATCACTTCATATAAAAGACAGCAACTACTAGGAGTTCATACTTTTCAAGTGACGAATTATTTGTTTCTTAAAATAAAAAAGGTAAACTAGAGTTAGACAAAATGTCAAAGCATAACACAGAAAAGTATTTTTATCATAAAAGAGCTTGATTATCATGTTATTAGGCATAAATAAATTTTTTAATCATTTCAATATCAAATGTACTCATTGAAAGTTGACTTTAAATAACAAGATCTTAAAAATATTCCATAAAATTCTTACAATCTTAGGATTTGAAGAATTTAGTAGTTAATAACAATTAATAATAATGTAATATATAAGTTGGCGGCCACAAAGAATCACTAGCAGGAAACTTGCAATTCAAAAACTAGCCCCCCAATGGCGAAGTACTTGGCAAAATTATGTGTTCTAATTCTTTCTTTTACTCTCGTATCAGGAATGAATTTGATATCTGCAATCTTAGTTTATTTATTTATTTATTATCATCATCGTCATCGTTATCATTTTGACCATGGTGTTTATATTATACTTTACTTGAATTAACACAAAAAAATAGTTTTTACCTTTATAATAGCTAAAGTTCCTATATACATCTCATTTTTCGGACAAAATTTCTTGGTAAAGCACAACATAAAAGTATATGTACATCTTTGACAGGATAGAGACAAACACATAGATGCAGTGAAGCTTTTCAACAGCATTGGATGCCGAGGTTTTACAAACGCCAAACTTACTTTTCTTTTTCTTTTAATTTTTTTTTCACATTTTAAGTAATATACTTTGTGCTTTGATTATTATACCTTTATCTTTTCCTTCCCATTTTTCTTACAAAATTCCTTGATCCAACACTGTGTAAATATGTAACAACATGTAAGCATCTTTGAATGAATGGAAATACATACATAAAAAATGTATAACGATGATTCTTACCACTGGACAACAAATCTTTACAATACTCAAACCAAGACTGTTCATGAGAATTACAATTTATACTCCAAATTTTTCAAAATCATTCTTGATTTTAACTTTTAAGAAAATTTCACTTAAATAATTTAAAATACCCCAAGAATATTATCTGTAAATAGACTTATAATTAATCATATTATTGCAGAAGGTCTGCCTAAATTGGGTGAGAAAACACCCCTATGGGGAGGCAGGATTTGCACATTGGAAATTAATTCCGGTTGTGACCCAAATAAATATGAGGATTGCATTCGTAGGTGCGATGGATATTTTGGACTAGGATACGTTATAGATGCAGCCTGCAGACAGAGGTGTGCACCCCGGTACAATCTCCATTATTGTATTTGCTTTTACAAATGTCCTCCTCCTCCTCCTCCTAAGGGGTTGTAAAAATGTACAATTTTGGTCCTTTGTTAGTTACCAAATGAGACTAATAATAATTGAATAAGAATCATAGTTATAAGATTGGAATCATATTAATTTTGTCTTAAATTTACTTTATGATGTATGGTATTGTCCCAGACGTGGCCATCTGTATTTTGCCTCACATTTCATATTTCTATTGTATGGATATCTACTAGAAATAAAAGATTCACAACTGATAATCCTGTATTTTTATGAAAAAACATTCGATATATATGACGTCACAACAATGAAGAAATGAAACACTTCCTAGAATAGAGAATCCTAACCCATATTACTCTATGAATATGGATCCACTATTATTATTTGAATTTGCGTGTTTTTAGTTTCTAATTGAGCAATTGTTGATTTTCTTCTGTATTATCAACCTTAGCATGCCAAAATTTTTCACGTTACACCGATTTCAGCATTTAAAACAAGGATAATTACCTCAACATCTCCAGAGCTCTCCCACAATTGTAGAAACATTTTCTATAGTTTAAAAAATTATAATAATACCCAATGATGTTAATTTAGTAGACAAAATAGTATGACTGTGAAGTCAGTTGTAATTTTTTAAATGTAAATGTAATTATCCAAATCATCGCTATCACTCTATTAAATTTTCTGTCATATAAAATCACAATAAATATATTATTATAATGAAAAAATTGCACTTTTGGTCCCAAAACTATAGCCACTTTGCACTTTTGGTCCCACGATTTTTCCACTTGACACTTTTGGTCCCAAAGTTTGCCTTTTTTGTGCACTATTGGTCCCCCGTCAGAATTTCCGTCCAAAATCTGACGGCCAACGTGCGCGTGGATGTCACCTCCCTCAAATGCAAGTTGGTATTAGTGTATTGCTTAATATAGAAGTCAAAATGGGGGGAAAAAAGGGAAAAAGGAAAAGGAAAAAAATCAAAGGTGAAATGATACTTGAAATATTAGTATATTGATGGTATGTTTTTAATGCATTAATAAATTAAATAAAATAACCAAAAAAGATTTTATATTTTTCCCTCTCTTCTCTGATTTAATATTCTTTTAGGCTCTCCATCTTTTCTCCAATTATATCACTTATTTTCCCCCAATTTCACATACGTTGACCTTTTTTTTTTAAAAAACAAAATTGTGATATTTCATATAATAAATACAATTAAATATATTTTCATAGTTAGTAAATATATTATAGATAAAAATAAATCATAATGAATTACAAAAATTTTCGAGTTCGAAATTTAATTTTAGAAAAATAATAATTTTATTGTAATATTATTTAAATTTAGCAAGTAGCTAAGTCTTTTGGATTTTA
>JACFYI010003564.1:810010-820593 GCA_014898755.1 Handroanthus guayacan | reverse complement strand
TTGGTGTTTAGAAATTATCAAAATAATTCACTATAATTCAATAAAAAATTATAGAATTTGGCATTATAATCACTTATTTTTATGAAGAATAACTTACAATATCCCATAAGCAGCCCGAAGACTGCTTATGAAATTATAGCTTTTTGCGGGTAATTTTAGAGATATTACACAGAAACAGTAATTCTAAACACTGAAAAATAGCTTTTAGCAGCTCATAATCACATAAGTGCTTTTTATAAGAACTTGCAAACACCCCCTTAGTACATCTAAAATCCAATTTACACACTTTATTTATTGGATATTTAATTTTTCATTTTATGTGATATATACAGAATCGAATATGGATTATCTAAAACACATAAGCAAAAATCTAAATAGAATTAATATTAATTTTTTTTCATTCAAACATAGTCTTACAATGATTGTACATATATGCCTAAAATATATAGACAAAAATTTAGGTATGTTAATCTTTAGAATCTAAATATTTCAAGCATGCTATAATTTATTTTATTTTATTTCATTTTTGTTATAAATAAATCCAGTTTATATTTTAATTTAAGTATAAGAAGATTTTCACTAGAAGAATTATGGTCCTTGATTTAATTAGGAATTACATTGAAAAATAATATAGAGGCACTTAACATATCACATAAAAGAATATATATATATATATATATATATATGATGAAACACACTTCCAAATACAAGATCCAAAAGGTCTACAAAATGCTTTTTGTGGGAAAGGGGAGTAGTTGGGAATAAAATTTAGTTTATTTGTAATTAGATTTTTTCTTTGTGTGGTAAGAAAAATGAAGTTAAGATGAGTGATAATTCTAAAGAAACCCTTCTCATTCATCAATATAAAATGATTAAAACAAAAGCTAACTTCATTTTATTACTTATCTTTGTCTTCTGGGATGCTGTTACAAATTTGGGTTTTAATGCACATTAATGAGTTTGTTGGATGCGTGTCTTCATGAATGATATATAGGGAAATTAATTAGCCAAAAATTAGTGTGTGGGTTTGCCTGCAAGATAATTAGGGCCTTGCAAACCCTAGTTTCCACAAATTAAATCATTTGGTCCTTGAACAACTAGATAGTCTGGTACCCCGTTGATTTTTTTATTGAAATTAAATGAATGTGAAAAAGGGTGATTAAATTCATTGTTCTGTGTATTTTTCGATTGGTTACGGTATTCCAATAGGTTTTTTGAAAGTTTTTTAAAATATTTTTATGGGATAATTACGTTCTACCATCCAAACTACAATTATCGTTATACTTAATTCACTCATCAAATTTTTTTTTTCAATTCAATAGACTATACAAAGCTTTGAGAAAAAGTTGCTCTTTTAACCATATTGTCTCATTCTCAGTGGAATATGTACGAATATGCCATCTATATATGCTTGAGCGCTAATTACAACTTAAAAGATTTTTTTTTTTTTTTGCCTTTCAAATAGATGGAATATTCTTTAAATTGTAATCAACATTTTATTCGATAAATTCATATTCACAAATATTCCATTAAAAATGAATTGAAATGAGAAAGTACATTTTTCCTAAAAATTTGTATAGCATGATAGAGTCGCAAAAAGTTTGATAAGTAAAATATAAAAACGATCATAATTCAAAACTTTGTCCTAGTTTTATTGTATTTTGAGATATCATTAGTTGACCACAAAGATTAGGGTAAACTTCGCATATGTGTGGAGGAAATTTGATATGTCAGCATCAGTTTTGTAGATTTGAATTATTACTATCATGCGAAATTTTTTGAAATTAATATTAGTCAAATATCTGTTAAATAACTTCTTTCTACATCATATAGTAAATTTAAAATTTTATGTATGATTATTATATTAAGTCAGAGGATATATACCAACCTTGTGGTTCTTTCCCACAAGAGTTTTCAAACTTATTTCAGATAAGATCCCACAGTAAAAAGGTACAAATAGATAACATTTGCTTCATGAAGGGACTTTGGGCAAGTCATTCTCGTTACCAACCACCATATTTTTATTATTATTTTTTTTTTTACCAACCACCATATTTTTATTATTTTTTTCTTTGGATGAAATTAAATTTTTTGAATTTTCCTTAAAGGAGAATTTTGACCGTTTGAATTTTTAATTCCAAAATAGTATTTATCTTTTATTTTACGTTTTAATGCATGCTAAGTCTATTAAATCTTTCTTTATAAAACATAGGAATATCGATGTCATACACTTGATAAATATAAATGCACTGGAGTAAAAGATCCAATAATGTGGGATTTTGGAAGGAGTCAACGTTACTCTACCTAGGCTAGGAAACTTTGGCACCGACCATCATTTTTCTATACCTTTAGAATATATCTATATCTGTACATACATACATACATATATATATATATATTAATTGAGAAAGGAGAATTTGTAATGGCTTGGCCAAGAATCTGCGTACCTCCCCACCATTCATATCATTTGATAATATTTCGAATAATAAATTGGTCAAATCGAATATGGTCAAGTTTATATATGTGAATTACACAATATAAATTGTTGGAATAAAACATGGTCAAGCCTATGTCAATCCACGATGTTACTAGCTCGAAAAGAGTTAAATAAAACAAGTATGCAACTAAATAAATTGAGAGACCCTTCCTAGCTACACTTGAAGATTTTATTACAAAAAAGGCTTCAAAAAGTAAAAGGGGGTCTAATATATTAACTGGTTAAGTTTTCAATTCTTTCGATATGAGGATAATAATGAGCAATGTCGTAGCCCAATAGCTTACATGTTGAGAAGTGAGGTGCGATGACTCACTAAATTTTAGAAAATCTCTCTCTCTTTTTTTTTTAAGGGGATATAATTCATACATTAAATCAATAACATTTGAAATCAATAACTAAAGACATAAATGTCTAACCAAACTATTATACAGTAAAAAATCTAAACAAGCTACTATTCAATAGAAGAAAATGCTCTACGCGCATTCGGGGAGAATCGAACTCATGACATCATTTGAAGGTATGAAAATTATAGATCTTCTTTTTGACTAGACCCCACTAACAAAAACAAAATTTCCCATATTAATAGGTTTAAATCTCAAGTTTACTAATAATCTATAAGTAGTGACTGAAAATATTTTTCTAGTTACACCATTATCATAGCCTTCAATCAAGAGACATGAAAAGGTGCACATAGTTTTCATTCCTACATATAACAGCAATGATGATAACCAAAAGCCATCATCACAAGTACAAAACCAACTACAACGATGTATTATCGGTCATCACACATTCTTTGAAAATTTGTTCTAAAATTTGTTCCTACATGTGATACTTTTATTTATTTATTATTTAGAAAGAATATTAATTTTACGTTACCAATTACAAAAACCATGTTATGGCATTAAATTCGTTATAAATATGTTCCACTATGTGCTTGTAAATTGTAATATTTATTTTATTTCCTTCCATAGAATCACTATTGCGCCCAATCATGACCAATTGTTTGTTATTACGGGAAAAGTTATACTCTCTATTTCATATATATATATATATATATTTGGTTTCATTTAATAGGTAATTTGATTGAGAGATAAAGAATAAAATTAAATTTGTGCAAATTTTGTTCTGTTTTTCTTGAAAGTATTGATTAGTTATTGAGATAATTTTGTTTACAGAGCATTTTTGAAAAGAAAATATTTTCAAAAATAGTGCCTTATTTTGAGATGACCTAGAGAGAAAATGGAATTAACAAATTTGAGAAAAAAAAATTATATATTTTATGACAACAATAAAGGTCTTTTTTTCCCCCCTTTTTTGAACTTTTGCAGAACAGTTCAAGTATCATGTTTCAAAGATCAATGGTAATGTACCCCATGGCCAAACACACAAATTTAGAAAATACGATTTTTTTCCCCTCAATTTTTGCTTAGAATTAATAATATATAATATAATTATCTAGTCTTGAAATTATAGGGTAGAAAAATGTCAATTTATACTCCTCTTAATTAGCATAGAAAATAGGTAGTAACAAGAATCGTTTGGGATTCAATTTAAAAGGTAGGAAAGTTTAATTATTTCACTTTATATGAGCAATAACTCCATCATTATATTCTACCCATGCAACAAATATTGAGGTCTTAATTACACTAGCAAGTCCCTCTTACCAGGAGAAAATTATTTTGGACTTCTCCAAACTAATAATATCTTCAACCTTTTTCTTTTTTTTCTTTTTTTTTGAATTAGTTATCATGGATAAATCAAACGCATTCATAATCTAGATCAAATACGATCACTAACAAAATAAATAATCATAGCTGACGTGAAGTAAAAGACAATTACTAACAAGACAAATAATCACAACTACTATACAGTTGAAAAATACGACTATTATACAATTAAAAGACACTCAAATTAGAGGTACTCGGTCGAGATTAATTATGAAGTCTCCACCTCATCATCCAGGTAAGGATTCTTTGGTATAACATCTTCATCCTTAAATTAATATAAAAGTCTGTAGTCATATTAAATTTCATATTTTGTACTAAATTACTGTAGCAGTATGTGCTTCTTTTTTTTCCCTTTTTCCTTTGTTTTTCCCCCCCTTTTCCCCTTTCTTTTCTTTTTTTTTTTTTCGTTCTGGTTTTGCATTGATTATACAGAAATTATATATTTTTAAGAAGAATTGTATTTCTATATGAAAAAAGAAAAATGCTTCTGCATCGCAATTACAACTTTATAGAAAAAGTACATTAATTGATTATTATCAAATGTTAGTGCGATTCATTTTTATTTTATTTTTTTTGAGTGAAATGATCAAATATGTCACAGTACTAAAATACAAATTAATGATTAAACTTCCAAAATATTAAAAGATTTATAATTGAAGTCTTTGAAAAATAAGCCAATTCGGTATGGCAATAGCACAATAAAATGCACTAAACTTTGCAAAGAAGCTTAATCATATCCGAATCCAAGTGTAACAATGTGTCAAATTATGGACATACAGTCCAATAACTTCAAGGCCCCAGTGAGAGACCAAATACCTCAATATATTGAACTTTTAAGTGGATTGAATTCCTTCCAATCCAATATTAGAAATATTTTTAGGATCAAGAATATCATATTAATTTATCAAAAATCCTTTTCAAATAATTTCGTTGAACTCCCAATTAAAGGTATGGCCTATGGTATAATATTTAGAATAATTGAATCCAAATCAATAAATAATGCTCCATTTCTTTGTTGAAGATAATTAAATGATGTTTTGATTTGTAATTGTGACAAATCTAAATATTTTTGAAGTCACATATTGTTTTATTTTATTATCCAAACTTAAGATTTCATTTGCTTTTTAAGAGGTTGAACATAGAACACCCCACGCCTCTTGATCTACAAAAATAAAGCATTACTTCAGAGAAAATTGGCAAAGAACCATAGAGAGAAAGTATTCAGAGAGAGAAACTCTTGAAGACTTTTATTACTTCAAATATTTTTGCATGGAGTACAAATGATGATGCCCTACCTGTTTATAGTTTTATCTTCTCAAATGGATGGCGTAGATCAATTTGATCCAACGGTCTATATTACATCTCTAGAACAGTTTTTTGAAAATACTTTCACAAAAGACGCAGCTTTGTTCGATATGCCTTCCATAGCACAACCATCGCCCATGATACAATATCTGTATCAAAGAATAGACAGTTAGTAGGCAATATCTTTCGAAAACAATAGCATTCTGCTGAATCTGAAACATAAGAGTACTTTTTTTTTTTGGTGCTCCTCACGTTCGATGATCTACGATGGCAGCATCCGGTTCATTGAACCTAGCAGCTAAGTGAGCTTCTCCTAGAGCAAGGCCAACTGCATTGGCTACGCCTTGTCCCAGAGGCCCTTGTGAATTAACCAAAAAGATATGGCAGATTGCGGATTGAATCTAAGTTATTATATAACGATAGCAACTTTAAAGAGAAAAAACACAAAAATACACCCAGTCCAAGGATGTCCACCAATGATAAGTTTATCCTATAAAATTTTACCTGTTGTAACTTCAATGCCATCTGTCAACGGATTCTCGGCTATGTTGCATGGATACGGGTAAGGTACTGGCATCGGATATGGATACGGGTACGGGGTACGCCGAGTTTTAAAAATCTAGAATACGGATACGTCAATATATATTATAATTTATTATATATGTAAACTAAAATTTCATAAAATAACATATGATAAGATACAACTAATAACATAATATTAAAGATATAAAACATGCAAATATTAGTATTTTCTTAAATATTCTGAACCAATATATGTTTTTTTTGCCTTAAAAATGTGTATTTTTTCTTGAAAAAACCAGATTTTTATATGAAAAAATGCATTTCCTGTATCCAAAACATACCCAGCAGTACCCAATACGTACCCGAGCCGTACCCAATACGTACCCAACTTCAATTTTTTATTTTTGAAAATATTGGGTACGTACCCACGCTTACTCAAAGCGTACCCGCGTACCGTACCCGAGGCGTACCCGTCCCCAGTACCGGTACACCGTTCAAAACGGAGTACCCATGCATCATAGATTCTGGGATGGTACCGGTACACCGTTCAAAACGGAGTACCCATGCATCATAGATTCTGGGGTGACCCGGAGTTCGACTGCCAATTTTACATAACCGTTTGAGGTCATCAATCTGATTAAATTAATGAATTAATTTCCAGTAATACACACACCAAAACAATCTGATAAAAAGTTAAACTAATGTAAAGTGTTGCTCTGCTTTGGTTATCCTACAAAGATTTAGAGAAACAGAAAAATACCCAAGAAAATCAATATATACTGAACAAACAAATTCCGATAATTATTCAAGGACGTTTCGAGCAACATATACACATTTTCAGACCAGCCATGGAAAACACCTATTCTATATTTATGTCTATTAGGACAATATACATCAATATACACAAGTCTTGTGTCTCAAAACTGCACATTCCATTGTTATTCTTGCATTACAAAAAATGAAAAATCAGTGCTAATTTGTCTCCAATCTTTTCTGTTCCAGTAGGTACTTCATCTCTTATTTCATTTCATTATAAATCAAATCAAAGACTGATTCTTGTACCTGAACAGAATGAAATCCAGCAAGATGGAGGCAAACATACAGAAGCAAACACCCATGACCCGCACTCAAAACAAATCTATCCCGATTAAACCATTTGGGATTCCTCGGATTATGCCTCAAAACCGGCCTATACAGAAAATACCCAATTTCAGCCATTCCCAGAGCCATACCAGGGTGCCCTGCTTTCGCGTTCTGAACAGAATGAACTATCAGAATCCTCAGATTGTCCACACAACGCCTGTCGATCAATTCCTGGATTTTTTCATCAGAATCCCAATCGGATTCAGATGGGTACGCAATCTGGAGCTCATTTTTCCAGGAGAGTTTGCAGTTGTGATCCTTGGTGGAAGGGTTTGTGGTACTGGTCTTCGGAAGGCTGTTTCTGCATGTAAGACGTTTGGGGATTTTGTAGTTTGATTGTTTTTGGGTTGATAATTTTGGAGATGGGAAGAAGGGCTGGGGTTGAGGTCCTGAGGAGAAGGGAGGAGATCGCCATGCTGATTTGCCCTGTGTATTTGTGCCAGTGAGTTTGTGTGAGAGAGAGGAGGAAGAAGAAGAAGAAGAAATGTAAAGAGTAGTACGTGTTAGAAATTAAGGAGGGAAATATAAAGAACTAATATACGTTGCATGAGAGGAGAAGAATGATGATCAAAGCCTCAATCTAGTTAATCTTCAAATTTTAAATAATAAAATTTTAATGAAAAACAAAGACATAATTTCACAGTCATACTTCCATTAAAAAATTTAATATATTTGATGACATGTATTAATCATGCCGCATGCAATGGCAATTAGGATCGCCTATTCTAAAATGAATATTTTAAGCAAAATGTAATTAATAATAGTTTTAAAACTGATTAGAATCCTTTGTTTAAAAATGGTATTTTATTGATTTTTTTTTCAATCTATGGTAATTAATATGTATGTAGAATTTTTTCATCATAATTTTAATTCAAGTAAATAAATTGGGAAATGTTCTCCCTTGCATGCAAATGGCTAGATTGATATATGCACTTATTAAGTGTTCTATCAATAGATAAAGAAAAGTAATAATTTGGAAGGTGCACTATATTTCACTAAATAAAGTCCTCTTCAAGACTTCTTTTGCATTTCTGTTTATAAACTCAAAGGAAAACAAAAGTACAGACATCATTAACAAGATTGAGAACTTAATATGTTTTCCAGCTACAAACATTATATATTTTCCATAAGCAAAAATTAATCAAAGAAGAAATACAGACATCATTAACACGCAAAATTACTAAAAAAGCTATATAAACTCAACCATATCAAACATATGATCAGCAAATTGGACGAGGAGCCCCATTCCATTCCTTCAAACAATCCATCAATGGATCAATAAGTTTCCCTTCACATATAGCTGAAAACACCTTATCAAACTCTTCACCCGGCGAACGAACCCTTTCGCCTGTCAAGAAACTTGTTCCGATCTCCTCCCTCACGAACTTGTACAATGGATACGACCTACATTCCTTGATCCTATTCAAAACGAGTCCCTTCCCACTTTCCAACTCGAGACGAGCACTCTCAACTTCTTTAGGCAAAAGGGCCTTCAATTCTTCCTCAAACGAACCGATCTTGTAAAAAATGGAGGTAGTTAAAGTGTTGTTCTCCTTATCGTTCACCAACGCGTGATCCACGAGGACTTGCCTTAATTTCTGCATCAACGGGTAGTTCTCGTTGCACGGATCATCTATGTAGGTGAAAACGTTCTCCCTATCAACGACTTTGAGTAAGTCCTTTTCACAAAACCTAGATGGATGGAGCTCACCATTGGCTTCAGTCATTAAGACCTTCTTCGCCACTTGGCTCACTGTGTTCTTAACCGACGCCCTCAAGTTCTCCTCCAAATGTCTCAGATCAATCGCTTGGCATAAAGCAACCAAGAAAGTAGAAGACATAAGCTTCAATATATCGACTGCCTCAGCCGTTTTTCTTGAGGAAATCAGCCCTAAAGAGTTCACATCTTGATTATGTTGCTCAGCACTCTGCACAATGCACATGGTTTGTGACTGGATTAGCAAGAAACTGCAGCTCAGAACAATAAGCAGCCATTGCAATTTCAGCACCCTTGAATCCATAATCCAAGCTCGGATTGCGCCCTCCCGACAAATTCGAAGGCAATCCATTGTTGTAAAAGTCATTCACAAGCTCAGAAAACTGCGCGAAAATAAGCTTCCCGATCGAAGCAATAGCCAAACGAGCGTTATCCATCGACACACCGATAGGAGTCCCTTGAAAGTTCCCTCCATGCACTGCCTTGTTTCTCGAAACATCGATCAATGGATTGTCATTGACCGAATTGATCTCCCTTTCGATAGCTTTTGTTGCAGCCCGAATTACTTCAATCTGCGGGCCGAGCCATTGTGGAGAAGTTCGAAGTGCATATCGATCCTGTCTAGGCTTCTGCAATGGATCCATTTGATGTATCTTTTCAGCTTCTTTGATAAATGAACTTCCATCAAGAATGTGTTCCATTATAGCCGCAGCCTCAATCTGCCCTGGATGGTGCTTAAGCCTATGAGTCAAATAATCTGTAAATTCAGGCTTTCCCTGCATAACTTCAGCAAAAACAGCAGATAAAACTTCTGATAAAACAGCAAGGATATTGGCTTCAAAGAGGACTATAGAAGCATGTCCCGATCCAACTGCAGTTCCATTGACCAATGCAAATCCTTCTTTGGGCTGTAGCTCGAAGAAGCCCGTTTCAATCCCAGCTAGGGAGAAGGCTTGGGCTGGGGTGAGGGGTTCGCCGTTGGGCCCAATGGATTTGGCATTGGGCCGGCCCAATAGAATCCCGACGATATAGGATAATGGGATTAAGTCACCTGATGCGGTGATGGTGCCTCTAAGGGGGAGCAATGGAGTGATGTTGTGGTTGAGGAGTTTGGTTATGGCTTCCAAGATCTCAAATCTTATGCCTGAGTAGCCTTGGATTAGTGTGTTGATTCTTACAAGCATTGAGGCTCTTGTGGCCGAGTGAGGGAGAGTGTGGGATTGTTCAATTCCATCGCCAAATATGCCAGCATTGAGAACTCTAAAAGTTACAAAAAAAATTGCATACATTAGAAAGAATTTGAGAAAAAAGGGGTAAAATGCAAAATACATCACTGTATTCATTTTAATTGGCACAAAATCCACTGCGTTTTTCAAATTAGCGTGAAACCCCTTGTATTTTGTAAAATAACACTTACTCACCCAATTGAATTTAAATTATTTTTAGAATAACAAAATTATTTAAATACCCTCTATGGTAGCAAGAGCTTCACTTTTTTTTATTCCATTTCAGATTTTTTTTCCCTCAATTTCAAACACTACTTAACTCTTAACTTCAAAAAATCATAATTTTATTGTCAAATTACATTATCCACAAATTTCAAATAAAATATCAATGAATAAGAAATATTTATCACTATTAAGCACCCGCATCGAGTTTGTCACAGTTATTA
>JACFYI010003564.1:770769-780908 GCA_014898755.1 Handroanthus guayacan | reverse complement strand
TGTACTTGCAAAATTTGACTTAATTTAATTGCTAAATACTTTTTGTAAATTAAAGTTAAATTTTTATAATTAATAAAGAATTTAAAATACTCAAAATACATTAAAAATATATAGACATAGATGATGTAATGAAAAATTTTGCCCAAACATTTAATCCAAGGGAAACAATGTTAAATAATTTAGGGGTGAATGAGACATGTTTTGATAGTTGAGGGATCAAAATGTGTATTTACCAAAAGATGTTTCAAGGGTATTTTTGTCATTTTACTATTTTTGGCAAAAGTTATTGTCCAAAGATGATCAAGGGGATGAAATTGAAGTAAATTAAAAGTATATGGACTATTTTGTAATTAATATGAAACTTCAGGGACCAAAATGAATTTTACCCCCAAAAAATGGGGCTGAAATCAAGTTGGAGTGCAAAGTGGGATTTACTTTGTGATTTGGGGGTGCAATTTGCCATTAATTCTTTTTGGTGGTGCAAAGTGCTAAAAGGAGGTAATTTGGGGGTGCAAATTGGAATTTACCCTCTCAACATGCCTCTAATTTTAATTAAGCATAATTACCTCAACATCCCTTGAGATTAGTCTCATTACAAAAATGCCCTCTGTGATTTGTGAAACTAGTAACATCTTTGGCCGTTAGTTTAACTAATAAAAAAATTTAAATAGAGTGTGTACAACATTAGAATCATACTCTGAAAATTCAACATATTGACTAAAACATTAAATAGACTCATTCTAACCTAAAAGAATGAATGTTATTGTAATTTTTTAAATCATACGTAGTACTTCTATAATTTGACCAAACATCTAGGGTGTTCAGGTAAATATCCCTTTGACCGATAAAAAAAAAGAGGTAAATATCCCTTTTAACTATAAGTATAGTTATTACCAATTTGTTATTACTAATGTTTGATAAGTTTCAAAATCGTATTTTATTTAAATAATTAAGATCTTATAGTAGCTTACAACATGTTTTAAATAAACTTAATTACCCGAAGGCATTCTTATGGTAGCTTGACTAACCTTAAATCTTTTGACTTCCTGTCTTGATATAGGAATCTTTAGGATACGTGACTATTAGCTTGGCTGATGTCGTGCACAATGGTCGTATCAACGAGAAATATCATTTGATTGATTCGAAGAATGGTGTTATACACGTTGAGTTACGGTGGAAAACCATATGATAAAAACATTGTAAATTCTATGAAACAATTCAATTTTATGTTTGAGCGGTATAGTGATGCACAATGGCTGTGGTGCTTTGAATTTTTGCCTGCAATTTTGGATTTTAACGCTGATTTGATTTAAATTCAATTCGTTTACAGCCCTAATACGCACAGATAATTTCTTAAATCACATGGGATGTTTCTGTAGTTGGTATAAATCTCAAGGGCATTGAGGTAATTATCCCTTTTTAGCTATATTAATCACAAAATTGTTATTATTAACGTTTCCAAAATCTTATTTTATCCAAATATTTCACCATTCTTTTTAAAGAGAGGGGGAAAAAAAAAAGAAAGAAAGAAACGATTTTGAGAGCTTAAATCATGTTTCAAGTAAACTTAGCAAATCATCCTTTTAAGGCAGCTTGATTGACTCACTTTGATTCTCTTCTTGAATTCTTGTTCCGATGTAGGAATCTTTATGACGTGTGGACATTATAACCAAGCCGATGTAGTCCACAATGTTCATATCAAACACAAATACGATTTGATCAATTCGAAGAATGCAATTATACATGTTGAGCTACAAGGGAAAACCATATGATGAAATTCGTCATAAATTATGTGAAAAGTTTGTACGACAAAAGTGGTATTCATTGTGTATGTCTGTGTTAATGTGAATCATTTTGAACATAGTAACAAAATAAAATAAAGAGAATAATACGAACGGAAGTAAAAATAACAAACAATGATAATATAGGAAGCTAAACTGGAATCGAAGCTTGTGTTTCACACAGTGTCCTTAAGACTTTATTATATGGTGCTTGAAGGGCTTAACAAATAGTCTATTAGTAAAGGAAGCACTCTAATTATTGGGTTTCACGAACTAAACCTAACTTGAGTTTCTTCTAAATAAATTAATGCAATGAGTGTTTTTGTAGTGTATTACCCGAATATTTTCATGGATTTTCAAGATTCTAAGGTGCTCTATACATAAGTTGTGATGAGCTTCTTAGGTGAGTTGTAACATTTGACAAATTAAGACGTCCATTAGCTCAGCTCCAACAAACACAACCTACGTGTAGTTCACTAAAGTTTACATCTGATCAACTAAGGTCACAATCGATCAATAAATGTACAACTGCATAATGTTGGAAATACGTGGTCGATGCAATTAATTAGAAATTACACAAAACGTTGGAAATATGTGGTCGATGCAATTAATAGAAATTACACAAAACGTTGGAAATATGTGGTTGGTGCAATTAATTAGAAATTACACAAAATAGCACGTCCTTATCAAAAAGAAATTTTCCAAATAAAATAATTTATTAATTGCAGCTGGACCATAATGCCTTACAACTTCAGCTTTTATCTCTATTTTTTCATTCACCAATTATAGAATTTTGGTAAATAATATCTCCTCAACAAAATGAGTACATGGGTACAAAATTCAGCATATTTCATTTAGTGAAACTCACTAATTTACTGAGCCAAAATTAGTTTGATAACTTGAGTTATACTCCAAAATTCTCACGAAGTTGAATTTTATGAGCATTTGAGGGATAGTGATCCTCAATGGCTTCAAAGACCACAGAATTATGACTGCTTCGAATTCTTGCGTCAAATAAACAATATACTTGTGGTATTTTGTGTACTTATTTTTGTGGAGGGTAAAACAGTAATTTGGATGTTATTTGTCATGAATTTTTTCTTTTTCTTTTTTTTTTTCAATTAGCCGCATAATCCTCAACATAAATATATTAACATTTTATTGACGAAAAATTTTGATTAGTGATGTAAAACGTCAATTTCAAAGGTTGTCGTGGACTTAGGGTTTGGACTTCCGTACTTCATTTTTTATTCTCCTACATAAAAATATAATGCAATATATAATAAGAGTGTTACAAGAAATTATATTGCAGAAATCAGCGGAAAATTTTACTTTAATCGTGACACTTATGTATCACATAAGAAAGTAAATAAATCCAATTGAGTAGATAAGAGAGGATATTTTAATTACCATTTAAATAATAATAGTGTGATTATAAAGATAATGCAAACCTTGGCAACTTGATTGGATTAGGTTTGACTTATATATATATATATATATTTATGATCAATTCACATGTGACATCATAATTAAGGGGGAAAACTACTCAAAAATGCTTGACTCATCCATCAATTGTGATGGATGTGCATGGCACTACAAAAGTCCTTGTGTCAATTATTATAGGAGAAAGTATAATAGAAAGGTGACTTAAAAAATGCCACACACTTTTGCATTCTCTTTTGTGCATCATAATCATCATCCATATCTCTCCACTAAACTATAGATATTATTAAGAATATGCTTGAGTAGTTTATACCCAAAAAAATATATATATATATTAATAATAATAAATAAATAAATAATAAATTACTGGCTGAATTCATAGTAAATTACTATAATATATGATGCTTGCTTTCTTGCCACCTTGAAGAAATTATGATGTGCACATGCCGTACAAGCATAATTACGCATTAGGCCGCTACATGTACGCATGACTTGTGTGAATATATACCTATGTATGATTTGGAATCGGCAAACAGATTGAGCCTAGATCGATCTATTTTTTGTCCATATATATGGTAAGTTCATAAGGAACTCGATTGAGCTAGCTTTGAAATATTATATCACTGAAGGTTAGGATTATTAGGATCACGACAAAAAATCTTTGGGAACTTGGCATTATATAGAAAGGACAAACTGTTGTATATATACTATGTTTATGAGAATCTAATAATGCATCTCTTCGCTTGAATTAGGTTTTATAATATTTCTAGTACCCTGGAAAAGACTTGTCCGTCAATCTTTTATGGCAAAATAGGATAAGGTCACATGTCAATTATTAACAACTTGCCATTCTGTATGAGTGCAAACGAGTCGATGCTGCCAAGTAGAGGCTCAAGCCAGCTTAGGTCAAGCCAAATCGAGCAACTTTTGCCTCAAGCTGCTTGTGACTAGACAAGTGAGCTATGAGCCTGTATATATTTTAAATATTTGTTTTACATTATTAAGTTACATTTTAAATAATTTTTTATATTATTATATTATATATTACTGATATAATTAATATATGTATGAAAATATGATATTTATAAGTAGTATAATATAATATAATATGTTATATAATATATACATATTATATATATATATCTAAATTAAAATAATTTAATTAATTGTAATAATTGATTAAATTAAAACTTTCAAGCTCAAGTTTATGATAGTTTTTGAAAATTTGAACTAATCAAGTTGAGCCTAGCTGAGTTCAAGTTTTTTGCTGTGTTGAGCTTGAGCTAAAAATATATATATATAGGCTCATAGAGCTCGAGCCTAATATATATGTTTAATTGAGCTAGAGCTCAACTTTGATTTTCTGAGCTCGGCTCAACTCAACTAAATTCCACCACTAACATCCTAATATCAATTGTGGGCTAGATGCAAATCGAGCATGACCCATATGTTAAAACATGTGGGTCATAGAGTACTTTGTAATAAATTAAAATTTTGAGGGGCAATTTGGGGAGTATGTACGTACTATCATGTCTAATTGTCTTTAGATAGCTACATAAAATAAATATAAATTCATCAACATGCAAACAACAGATTTTGCAAATATCGATATAATCGAATATCGAAAAACCTAGATCACGACATTTTTATTTGAAATTGATGTTACCTAAGTGATAATAGTCAAACTATTTAAGATTAGTTTAATCAATCCACATATATTTTATGCAGGCATAAAACAATACAAACCTAAAATAATCACGCTAGTGGGAGAGCACCATGCATGCAATACAAGAGAATTTTCTAGAGTTGAGAATATTGAGGAATATTGAGAGGGGAATAAATGAAAAGAAGAGGGAAAAATAAACAAAAAAAAGTTGATCTTTTCTAGTTGACTTGCCCCATAAAGTCTGGCAAATTTAGGGGGGATAGAAAAAGGGGGAATCCTATACCTTTAATAAAGGGCTCATTAAAGGATTCCCTTTGTTAATGGATCTTTATCTACTTGATGACATAAGTGTGTGTATATGAATATATATGATGAGAATACTCTATTTCAATGAATGTGTTATCTCATATTCCATTACACGAATGCATGCATGCTAACTATGTTAAAATTTTGGTTATAAAAATATAAGATCGTAGATGAAATTTACTCATTGTGCATTCATACAATAAATAGCAGATGAAATATGTACTGAAATAGAAGAACCAAAATGATTATATATCTATGCATAGTTATATAAGTGTATACATGGGTTTGTTTTTTTTTCTCTCACACTCAAACACACACTAAAAACACACACAAGTTGGGTTGGCATGTGTGCTCTAAAAAGGAGTTGTGAAATGAAAAGGGGTCACCATCTTGGTTCTTAGTTGATGTTTTTTGTGGGGAAGGGGGAATAAAGCTTTCATTTTTGGCAGCTTAAAAAGATATAGGGCATTTTTCCCTTTTAAAAGGTTGTCTTTTGAGGGAGTAAAAGTAAAATAAAGTGGAGGGAATAGAGAACTCCACTACTCTAGATCAAATTATGTTTCATGTTTCTTTAGTCTTTTTTACTTTATTTTTTTATTCTATTTTTTTATTTTTTCGGTTGGATCTGGATTCTGCACTAATTTTGAAGTTGAGAAGATAAGGGGGTCTTGGTCAAGATTCTCCAATTTTATGCCATACAATTGGACAAATTTTGGGATACCCTAATATTCTCTCTCCAACAATTTTAATGGAGATATGTTCTTAAACCACTTGTTTTGCTTCCTTAGTGCCACTAGCATTAAGACATTGGAATTTGGCACAAGTACAATATTCCATTTATTTTAGAGCTTAGATTTGTTCATAGATTTGGAGTTATGATAATAATAATAATATTATGTCTAGATTTATTGATACTATTCCAAACTTGTCGTACATCAGTATCGATAATTAATACATAATTAAGTAGAAGGAGTTATCAAGAAATATCTTACGCAGTGTTGTTACGTTTTAATGTGACATATGTTACTCAGTTACTGCAAGCAAAGATCATTGACATATGTTATTCCATATTCTAATTATCTGTAAGGTTGGATATTTCAATATAAAGGATAATAGGTTAGATAGATTCAAGTCAAAATCATATCGATCAAAATTTTTAATTCAAATCCACTAAAGATTTATGGTTTTTGTATAATATATATATATATATTTACACATATATGATGCATTTCTTTTATATTTTGTTAAAGAAAAATATAATTAATCTTTTCATTTATTCACTAACCAGAAAATGGAGTAAACTTTAATAAATGTGGGTAGTGTCATCAAATGCTCATTCAAACATTGATCAATTCATAAAAATACAACTTTAATTTTAAATGAGAAATAATTTGACATAACTAATTCCCATTTTGAATTAAATTTCTAGAATCCCTATGGAAAGAAAAGGTACTTTACATGAAAACGAATCCAAAAATAAACGCATGCCACATGCCCGCAAATATTTATTGACCTAATAATTTTCTACCATATGAAATTGACAAATTCGTTGTATTTATATTAGAAGAAAAATCAATGGAGAAAGAAAAATTAATAATCAGAAAAAATCAACATGATTTGAATTTTTGCACTTGAATATTAATATACTGTCCTTCCAGAAGGACTGCAATTAATTTATTTATCAAACTAAATTAATGAAGTTGATTTTGGAAGGATATAATGTGTTAATTAATAAAAAAATTATCCTCCTGGGAGCAATTTAAAATGTCCTCGAGTGCCAAAACTTTGACTATTGCTACCGAAATCGATGACCTTTGTAAATCACTCCACGCTTTGAGCAACCAAACATTGATTATGCGAAACACACACACACACACACACGCACAGATATATATATATATATAACATACATATATACATATGGGTATACGTATATGTGTCATTATACACACATATATATAGACATTCTAATCTATATTATAATAATTTCAAGAATATGATTGATCCATGTTGAAAACAAATCTTGTACCTGACTCAATTCCCGAAACTAGGTTGTCAGACGAGAATTGTCCAAAAACCATATAAAGAGGTCACAACGTTTGCATTTTTTCAATGTAAGATTCTAACACAACCCATACACCCAGAAATAAAAGTCAAGAGCGTAGAATAATATAAAACGAATTGACTAATAATACACGTCCAGTAGTAAACATTTTTTGCATGAAATAAATTGAATAGTCCATTATTAGGGATGAGCCTGATTTTGAAACTATATTAAAAAGGACCCTTGAACCTAACTCAATAAAAAAACTAACTCATAAGATGAGAATTGTCCAATATTATATAAAGAAGTTACAACTCTTATATTTTTCCATTGCGGGATTCTACCTAATAAGATGATTCTATAGCACTGCAAAATGCCTTTTAAAAATAGTATTTTAAATACGTCATTTTGCAACATCTTATGATAAATTGACATTTTTTAATTAATTTTAATAAATATTTCATCTTGTACCAAACGATAAATCAAGGTTTATGATAACTTATTATTCGTGGTGCAAATTTGAGTCTGTCTTACTTTCTCATTCATAGCCTCATTTGAATTGTACAAGAATTCACCATTTAATAAGTACATGTCGTAGAGTGTGTGTGTACATGTACATATATATACATATATATAATCATTTCAACTTTATATTAATGGATTTATAATCAAAATGAGTTGTTACCGACCATTATAGCTAGCTGGAAAGTTCGTGTGAATCCAAGGCTAAAAATAAAAGTGAAATTTGATATGATTGATTAGGATTAAAAGTCAAACATAAGTAAGTAATTATACATTAATTACTAACAAAATTATCCAACCACATTAATTCATCGTTGCAAGAGACATTACCTTTACTTTTCATAACAAAGTGGCGTATCTACTCAAATTTCTGCATTATAAAATAAAAAAGCATAAACATTATGAGATAAAATTAAAGAAGTAATTAATTAGTAATCACAAAATTATCTTCAAAAAGCTTGAAAATTCAACTCATGTAACATGATTATATAATTTTATTCCTCAGAAGCATCACGAACTTGTATTAGAAGTAGTGGGACGATTTAGAAAATTTTATTGAATTTCAAAACAGTATATATGTTTGATTTGTTTTTTAAAGAATCGAGTTTAAATGAATTCTAATTGATAAAATAAACCTTACAAAATTGAGTTTGGATAAAGAATAAAATTTTATTTTTACCAATCGCAATTGAATAAAATACTAGATATTATTAACAACACAAACTGTTCAATCGAACTTAAATTGAATATCAATTTTTATTAAATAAAGCAAAGTTATTCAATCGAACTTGAATCAAGTATGAGGTCTTATTAAACAAAAGATGTTCAATCTTGACTCGGTATGCTCAAAACATTCATATCCATTTAAATGAAAAAAAAAAAAATGATTGCTCCAAAATTAATATATTATGACATATTAATATCAAAATCAATCAATCATTTTCTTTAAAAATTATATAATATTATTTATGACACGTTTATGATATTAGCACGCAAAAGTAGAATCGATTATTAAGACTCGACTTATAACATATATTATCAACAATTTCACACTATCTTAGAAAATGTCAAAAAGTAAAAAATAAAAATAAAAAAAAATACGTTTTTACGACTTAAGAAAGATTATTTATTCTATAGAGTAATGATGTACACGTGTGGGAATACACAATCATAACCCCATGTTTTATCAAACAAAAAATTCAACCATTTTGACCCTTCCATGGCCAACAATAAAGGGCCTTGTTCATTCATTTTTTACCCATTTGAAATTCTTCATTTTCTCCTAATGCTATGATTATTGTGACCATTTTTGGTCTACAATACAATAATGTCAATACCCACTATGAACCTTTTAATAGTCAAAGAAATTATGGAGAGAACCCCAAAAAAAAGAAAAAAGAAAAAAGAAAGAAAATGTATATTAATTACAAAAAGAGGGACTAAAAGAATTGGATTTTTTTTCTTTTTTCTCATTGGATGTGGATTATATAGTAGCAATCACTTTTGGAAGTTTCTAACAACATTAAGGTTTACATTAGTTGGAAAGAAGGAATGACAAATTAAAAGGTTTTTTTAAAAGAAAAAAAAAATGCAAGAATTGTGACTTTCAAGAAAGTTGGATCCTATGTTTAATTTTCCTATTTCATTGGTATTAATGGTGAAGTGCTTGGTTGGTTGAATAGCGTACAAAAGCCTTGGAAATCTTGACAAAATTATAACTCATATTATTTGTGGAACTATATATGTGTGTTGTATCAAGAATTTTCTTCATTTACCTACTCTTGTTGAGGGCTGAAAAAAACTAAACATGAATGAAGAATACTTTATATAAAAAATTCACTTGTCTATAATTTTTATCATAATTGAACGGAATTAAATTTAAATAAAGAATACATTATATCAAGAATTTTACTAATGTATCCATTTCATGAAGTGCTCAATAAATTTAAATTTAAATGAAGAATACGTTATATTAAATTTAACTAGTCCATTGACTTTTAATAGAGTTGTATAAAACTGAAATCTAAACATATAAGATGAACACTAAGTAAAAATCAAATACGTGCAAAACACAACTAGAAATTAATTAAACGTGATAAAATTCATAAAATCAAATAAGTATCATTTTCTATAACAAGATTGGTGTATTGTAAATTCTATTAATGAAACATAATATATAAATCATTCGAAAGTTGACAATTGGCAAAGACCCAAAAACAATAAAAATCTGAAAGGGGTCAAAGACTATACCCCAAAAGGTTCATATGTATACCTCAAGTATTGTACCAACCTTGCATGTATATTTTATGCATATTTCCTTCATAAATATAATCTTCAGACAAAACCATAGGCCAAGGTCAAAAACACCCCACCCCAC
>JACFYI010003564.1:738408-749601 GCA_014898755.1 Handroanthus guayacan | reverse complement strand
AGGTATCTATCTATATAGTGTTTCAATATTACTGCTTATGTTCATATCCTTGCCCCTGCAGGATTGCGTCTCTTCAAAGAAGCAAAAGACAGAGACTCCCATGGAAAGGTATCTTTTCTTCACTTACTTATTCTTGATACTTCGAGTCAATAATGTTCTTCCGTCCTTGATGCATTTCCAAATTGTTATTTTTCAGCATTGGGATGATCATCCTGCCATAATGGCAGTTGGTGTCATCAACGGAGATGCAGAAACCGTTTTTCGTATGCTTATGTCTCTTGGTGCCTCGAGGACAGAGTAAGCCTGCTCGAAAGTTCCCGTTTTACACAACTAAGGCTTCTGAATTGCGCTATTGACTTTGATGTAATAATCTTCTTGAAGAATTTGTAAGTGTTAAGAAAAGAGTAAAGACAAAATATGCTAGCAAAAGTTATTGAATTTGTGTATTTATTTGTTCTAACTGAAGAAAAGAGTAAAGACAAAATATGTTAGCAAAACCTATTGAGTTTGTGTATTTATTTGTTCTAACTGACATGTTATTACTTTATTATCATAAACATAATTTTCCTTATGTTGAAGATGTTCAATTTTTCAAATTTTAGTTGTTTTAGGATATGTAATCCTTCTCAAGCAGTTATTTTCGATGCCTTATAAGACATCTCACGTTGAACTTGCTAATATTTTTAATGATAAAAGTCTTGATATATTGACTTTGATTGAAGTTTACCAAGATTTGCACGGCATAGACTATTGTTTTATACAAATGAACATTTCTTATCACGAATTTTAGATTTTCATTACTCTTTTGCAGATGGGACTTCTCGTTCTACAAGGGTACTATAGTCGAGCACCTTGATGGACATACAGATATAATTCACGTTCAACTATATAATCATTGGCTACCATGGTTAGATTCGTAACTTCTTCCCGAATCCCTTCTCATATTACTGGTATTATTGATCACATGACTATTTGCAGGGCAATGAAACGAAGGGACTTTCTGCTGCGGCGTTATTGGAGAAGAGAGGATGATGGGACATACGGTATTGTTTTAGTCAAAAATGATATTGACTCAATAGGCAGCAGATATTGTTCTCACACAATTGTCTGTTATTTTGCAGTTATACTCTACCATTCCGTTGTTCACAGAAAGCGTCCCCATCAAAAAGGATACGTTCGAGCTTGCCTTAAAAGTAATGTATGCTTTGACTCAAAAGTGTGAATACCCTTTTCAGTTTTCATCCACAAACTTGATACCGTTTTTCTGATTTATAACCATAACTATATGCCATTTGTCGTTTCTGATGATGGGATGAGAAGAGTGCATTTGTTAGAATTTTCTGTTTAAGCATGATATGGAAAATCATGTCTTTCTTCTTTTCAGAATGCAATAGTTTGTGCTTAGCTAGGAATGTGGATATCCGTTCTTCGCATGCATTGATCGTCTTTTTATGTCCTTACCCGAGCAGGTGGAGGATATGTGATAACTCCTATAAATCAAGGTAAAGAATGTGTAATAAAACACATGCTTGCTGTCGATTGGAGGTTCTGGAAATCCTATCTAAGAAAAGCATCCGCAAGATCTATTACTATCCGTATGCTCGGAAAAGTTGCAGGTGCAGTGCCGTTCTACTTTTAGGGGTTGTTTGCAACAACTTTATAAAAGTGATTTTCAGTTTTTAACTGAGTTTTAGCTGTTTTTGAGAGTTTGAAAGTGATGCTTCTACTTTTAAAAAAGCTGAAATTGCAGATGTTGCACAACTTTTACAATTTTTTGGTATTTTTAACTTCTATGTTCAAGCATTCTTGACTTCACTACAAATTTTTTACAACATTTTACTTCTCCAAAAAGCAAAAGTTCTTGCAAACATTCTCTTAATATGACCATCTCTTTTCTAACATGAGTTCTAACCAGTGAAGCTCCCTTTTGCAGCCTTAAGGGAATTGTTCAGAGCAAAAGCTGGAAACATGAACTATGAATTTTTGTCGGGAGAGATGTCTGTAGATATCGAAGTTTCGGAGAGTGAAAAAGAGGAGATCAAAACAGAAGTTGGTCCGATAAGGACACAAACTAAGACGGAAGATGAGGCATCAGGGCAGCTCTCGGGTACATCCAGTCTCATGGGACTAAATGACGCAGAAGATGAATTTTTTGATGTTCCGGAACCTTCAGATGATCTATTAGAGAACGGATGGCCTTCAGAAACGTGTCCAGAATCATGTTATGTGGTACTTCTAACTTCTCGATTCAAATGCTTAATATGTGGAGGACTGCATGATTATAAAGACTAAAGTTGAGATGTGTAACATCATTTTAATTTCTTGCACTCACTAGTAACATTCGACAATGTATGATCTTAGCCTCTGACATGGTCTTAACCGGAACTTGCAGGAACGTTATCAGCCGAAGTTATCATCCGCTGCCAATTTTGTGAAAAGGTTGCACGATCTTGCAGGTTAGTTGCACATATTGCAACGACTTATGACTCTAGATTCTTACAAGAAATGATTTAGGAATCATTCGAAACGTTTAATGTCTCCAGTTCAGAAGAAGGGTTATGTGGACTTGCAAGGGATATCGTGGCAAGAAATTGTATCATGCTGTTACGGTGCCACACTTCCACAAGATACAACTTTTAACATGCCCTGTAGCTGGGCAACATCCGATCCGTCCTCATACCTTATCCGTGGCAGTAATTATCTACAAGACCAAAAAAAGGTTGCACCTTTTACGTCCATCATTGTTTGCAAAAATATGTTGCGTAAGCAAATTTTTATCGTATCTATGACATATGATCGATGCCGATGGAAATGTAACTAGAACTACGTTCAAAAAAGCATAAAATGAAATTTCTTTCTCTTATCAGATCAAGGCAGAAGGAACTTTGATGCAGATGGTTGCAGCCGATTGGCTCAGATCTGATAAACGAGAAGACGATCTTGCTGGCCGGTATGGGGGCATCGTTCAGGTTCGTCACGTATTTTTCAGACCATTCGTTTGATCATGCCACTGGGATCAGTTACACACGAAGTTTTCTTAAACAATCCTAGTTTTAATCAAAACATTGCAGCAATATGCGGCTAAGGGAGGACCCGAGTTCTTTTTTATCATTAACATACAGGTAATAATCTTATGGCTTTTACTATGCTTTATCATCTTCCATTCATTTGAACTATACTTTAGAGTATTCTACTTGGTGGAAAAACCAGGTTCCGGGAGCAACAACGTACAGTTTAGGTCTCTATTATATGCTAAAAACGCCCTTAGAAGAAACACCTCTCTTGGAGCGTTTTGTCAATGGAGACGATTCATTTAGAAATTCAAGATTCAAGCTAATACCCTACATTTCCAAGGTTCTAACATTGTCTTCGCTCATTTTTAGACATAAATATTCGTAGTTCCAAATTTTGATACAGTGTCTATTTCAATTGTTTGACAGGGATCTTGGATAGTAAAGCAGAGTGTTGGAAGGAAAGCTTGTTTGATAGGTCAAGCACTTGAAATCAACTATTTTCGCGGAAAAAACTACTTGGAGGTATAATTGCAAAAACTGCATCTTATGAACTTGTTGAGTGGCAATAAGTCAAAAGAAAACGAATGCATTGAATATAAACTGGACAAAGACAACCTTCTATATGCATGATGAATATCTTCATTGAAATCTTCAGCTTGGGATCGACATTGGCTCCTCAACGGTGGCTAGGGGCGTTGTTGGCCTTGTTCTTGGATACCTCAACAATCTTGTTATAGAAATGGCGTTTTTGATACAGGTAAATCGACGTTATCCCTCTAATGGAAATGGATTATGGATTTGTTTGTTCGTTTTAAGTCTTGGTCTAGCTCTAATAAAGCAGGCTTAATGAGGCGGATTTTAATATGAAGAAAGAAAATTTAACTTATTAAAATATTTGATTATAAATATTTGCAATTCAGAGATATGGAACTGATAAATTCGATCCGAAAAACATCTGAAATTTAAATTTTAATAGTATATTTGTATTGAAATAATAATCTTATATATGTGCATGTCTGTCTGTGTGTGAATATATATTTATATATGATATTACTAGAAGACTCATTCTATTATTGTATCATTGTCTGTGGCCCTATAATTAATAACGAGAAAGTCATATTTTTTTAAGTATTTCAAATAGTTATTGTTTATAGTTATTTAAAATGAATTTTTATCCGATTTCAAACCTAATATTCTTGGAAATAGATCCCACAGGATCTCAAACTGGATTCAGTTATGAAAACCGATAATTGGGTTCAGATTGTCGAAACTTAATTCGAATCCAACCTGTTGACAACCCTAATGCTCTTGAAACAGCATAGAGATACACGATAATACATGTGAACGAAGCTTTTCCTTTTCCCCCAAATTTTCAGGGAAATACACCAGAAGAGCTGCCAGAGTTCCTTCTTGGAACATGTCGGCTCAACCATCTGGACGCATCAAAGGCGGTTTCTACATATTCAATGTGCAGCAGCTAGACAATATGCAGATGGAGTAAAGGGAGAAGTTTCCTCAAGTTGATTCGTGTACAGTTATTCTTTTTTCTATTTGATCAGTTCAAGGACATTGAGTAAATACAGAGTTACAGTTTTGAAAGATTAGTGCTTGTAGTTTACCAGCAGCGTTCATCATTCTTTCCAACATGGAGTCTTTTTGTCCAACAGTATTAATACTTGTCCAACTACAGAAATTTTTAGAACTTGTTATTACTCTCTCTCTCTCGTCCAACTACAGAAATTTTTAGAACTTGTTATTACTCTCTCTCTCTCTCTCTCTCTCTCTCTCTCTCTCTCTCTCTCTCTCTTTGATCGATCGAATAATTGGGGTAGAACTAGTGTTCTACTGAATTGAGTTAAGAATGCCTTTCCTTTTTTTTTTTTTTCCAAGTAGTAGATATAGTTGTGGAGACTTCTTGTTATTTGGATGAATTGGTATGGGCTTTTGTGTCTGGTATGATAGTTTAGAAAGTTTTTCTTGTGTTAGTTTATATTTTTAATATTACATGTATTGATATATTGATTAAATGTAATCGTTTCTTTTGAAAAAAATAAAAAATATATATAAATTGTAAGGATTTTTTTGTACCCCATGCATGTATATAGTCAAAATATGCAACATTCAATGAAAATGGATATCTGAATTGATTTTAATGGATCCCTCATGCTGCCAAGGGGAGGAGAAGCGCATTTTGAATCTTTTATTTCAATTCATGTTTTATCTCTTATTCCGTTGCATGGATGCACGCAATGTGTATCACATCCATGCCCTTTGCATTTGTAAGGAAAAAATTAAAATACTTGGTGTGTAATTATTATGACACTAAGTTGAAAATAAAACATCGTGTTAAAATAAAGGATTCTTACCCAAAAAATGGATTGGGATGACTAGATCAAATTTTTTGATCTTCTCATCCTTGAGAATCATGTAGTAATATAAAAATAATATATATAAATATGAAGTTAAAATTACCCTTTAGAAAGTGATCATTTTAGGGCTTTCCTATATATTTTCCGAAGGGGGAAAAGAAGCGGGAATAAAAAGGTTTAGTATATGGTCGCTCCAGAAAAATGAAACAAAATTTCATTCACTGGCCGTTATCATTTTGGGCTGGGACAGATTTAAGACCTTACTCTGGGCCTGGGCTTTAAGTAACCACAGCTATTGGGCTAAGATTCTCAAATCCAATCCAAAGTATCACCTTAATGGGAACAGTAGCCATTATAGTTCTTCAAGGCCCATTTCCTTTCATGTGAAATAGTTAACTCGAGTTGCTCATCTAATATAATTTTTTTAAAAAAATAAAAATAAAATCTCAAAAGGTATTTGATAATTAAGCCAAATCTCAGTGGTGTAGAAGTAATTACTCCTTAATATTTAGTATTAGATAATCTGGATTCCTTTACTTAATGAGCTGTAAGCTGGTAACAACAATTTTGATGCACAAAGAACGAATGAACAACTTCACCATATCGCTTTAATTTACATTTTCTTTCAATCAAAGCTTTTCATTTATCTGTAATACTTTGCAACATTGGATACAATGCAATAAGACAATCCCCTATATATCCAGTGCCCCAAAAACCAAAAGACAAAAGCTTTTTTACAATAACTGGATCCAACTTCTTTTATGTAGGAAGGCAAAGGAACAAAAGTTAATATCAAAACCTCCTTTGTACGCTGTCCTAAAATACATGGCTCTTTTAGTACTTACACTCATGACATTAAGATATCAAGACAACACAAAGAGCCTATTCAAGAAAAATCCTGTACTAACATGGTGTTTCCTTGTATCAACTTGTGTCTATGGCCTATTAATTGGAGGAATGGAGCAAACTCAAATCCTTGAGAGATGGTATCAAATATTGAGCATTTAGCTCTTATGCCTGCAGTTCTTGTGATAGTTTCTTTGCTATCAATCTTTCTTCCATACCCAATGTCTATTGTGCCTCTTATAATTTGTATGGTTTTGCAGTTTGTTGTATTGGCGTGGCCAAAACTTTACGATGCATATAGTTTGGCTCTTAACCCCCATAACAAGATTACAAAACATGTATAGCTCAAAACAAATGAAGTCTTTATTTTTCAATAATTTGTTTATTTAGTTTTGTTATTCTATTATTTTTCATCTTAGTCAACAACATAAGCCACCTAATGCAAGAGCATGGATTCTTGGACCTCTAGTTTGAATTGTTAGGTTTGAAAGATGAGGTGCCCACTCAGCTCGCTCAGGGTCGAGGCCAATGTAGTCAACATTTGCAGCACAAGTTGTCTAATGCGACTATTATAGTTCAAGGAACACAAGCTAATCTCAAACAATAGAAGATTGTTGAGAAGATCTTAGTTTTTCGATAATTCAAAAGATAATTTTCCATTTGAGGAGATAAGCCTCAATTTTGGAAGAACTTAATTTAAATTTCATTCAGGTACAAACTCTCTACACATTAGCAAAAATATTTCTTTTTTCTTCTTTTCTAAAATGCCGACATTTAAGGAAAAAGACCTCAGCACTCTAATCCATTTTTGTGAGAAGGTGCAACATAAGCTACAATTTGATTTTTGAATTCTCTACTACCCACTTTTTAAATATCTCAATACCTGAACAGGTGTCGGTTCTCATACACAACTTAACGGGATTTCCAATTATTAATTAAACAAACTACTACATACGAACAAAAAAACAAATTGCTCCTTGATTAATTGTGACTAAACGACTGTCCCTATCAGATTGATTTATGTAACTATCGATAGTAGATATTTGAGTTTATTGATAGATTCATTGCTTTTGGTGGATTGGAAATGTTCCCCATGATTATGCCCCAAATTTATTAGGGTTGAAGATTGGGGAAGCTAATTAATCTTTAGGCCGACAAAATTTGGTCATTAGAACCGATGCACGGGAAACGTGGTGTGAATTTCCAGGAGTGTCCTTCAGGGAGTCTACTGTGTTGATCCAACTTCAAGGATAAAGTCTCCGGACTTGGATGTCCAAATAGGTCATTTAAACAACTACGTTCAAACATTTTTTAAATTTACAACGTTGTTCTCACGTAGTTTCGCCTGTTTGAGGCCCCCATGTGGCACGTGCCCCATTTATGGCCGTTTCTTATTTTATTTTATTTTATTTTTTGCCTTTACGTTTTATGTATGATTTTTATACTAAATCGGGATTTTAACGGTGGCATTTAATTTCATGTCATTTTTTAGAGAATTTATTAATACATCCAATTTTTAAATTAATACATCATATCAATGATGTTCGAAGATCAATAACTAATAAAAAATCATGTTACAAAATTATTATGTGGTAAAAAATCATACAAAACAAATATTTTATAGAAAAAAGACTGGCACATGCTAGTGGAAGTCGAACTCATATCACATCAAAAAACAAAAGGTGTGAGACCTAGTACAACCCCCTCTCTGTTGTTCATATGTGAGTCACCTTTTTTATACAAAACCTCTTAATAATATATATTGGTGTAACAATATATTTTATACAGATGGACCTTTATGTTTAACTACAAATATGGTTATCGTTGCTCTCAATGTTTGTGAAATTGACGATAATATATTTCTTTTCGTATAATATTTTGTTTTGTCTCACATTAGCCAGTGAACTAGGTATGGCTCATTACTTTCACAAATTTTTTAGAATGCTTTTTTACTGATGTGTACAATAATTTTTAATGCAGTTAATGCTCTCTATTTAATAGGAAAGGACGTGATTGTTATTGAATAGTTTCAACTATCTTGTAATGAGTGTTGGATAATCTAAATTTAAAGGAGTGGCTTACAATATTTTTATTGTAAGCAAAATTATTCTCTTATTTAGACCGGATTATTCTTTTGAAAAATCCTTTCCAACTCATTTTTCGATCTTGATATACATAATTAATACATTATATTAATAGTCTTTATTTATATCTTAAACTATTAACTTAATATAAATGCATAGTCTACAATTATTATTCTAATATATATGATAAATATATATGTAATATAACAATTTATTTTTTTATAAAATATTTCTTCAAAAACATCCACCATAAAATAACTCTAAACAAGATGAATGATTTTTTAACGTGGTCCAATAAAGAAGTATAAGCTCAATTAATTTCTTTTCGTTCTTTATATATATATATATATATATTCCTACATCAAACACAATAAGGAAAAATCAAAAGAAAAATAAATAAACAAATTGTTGCGACAAAAAATCTCACAGACAAATATCACTTTCATGAAATGGTATGGTCACCATATATGATCAATTTGTTATTTTCGACGTCATTATCACCTTATATATGTTAATAAAGAGAATTTTAAAAATTCAAATTTCACCCTATTTTACGCACTTCCTCACGTGCTTTGGGGACATAATGTCGTATATAAGATCCAAAAATAATTGCAAATAAAATACTTTAATGCTATTTATGTATATCTAAATTACCGTACACGTCGCATATTCATATTCATTCATGAACCAATTCCTATTGACCAAAATTCAAGTAGATACAAAATAATGAATTTTTTTTCTTATTTTTTGAAACTTGTAACATATGATGTTATATGTCATTCAATCAATTATATACTTAGTAAAGTTATTAAATATTTTAACTACGTAAAGATGTCATTATTTAATTGTAAATATATATTATGTATCTCAATAGTTAAGTATTTGTATAAATTGGGTATACGAAACTTACTATTATAAAAGAACTTTTTGTGACAGTTACAATACCAAATTATGATTTTTGAATTTTACCCTTTACAGCTACAAATCATTCACTATTTTATATGCAATTGTTACTCTAGAATCTTTGTTTGACAATTACTCTTGGACCGCTCTTTTTCATTAATATTTTTGAATAATTATATTTTTTAATTTTCATATTTTCGTATTTTATTTAAATGAAAGAACTAAAACATATTTTTAAAAACATCGTTCCAATAATATTTTATGAAATGAACATGCATACATAATTAATAGGGGTGTTTGGTAGTATATTTTAGGAGAGATTACTACTCCTAATCTAGTGTAAAGGAGACTGTGGAATTGGATTTGAGGAGATTAGGCTAGGGTGTATTAGAATCTCTCCATCCCCTTGCATTATAAATCTTGGCGCCTACTGGAAAATTAGATGTCAATTTACTTAATTATCTTTCCATTAGCAAAGTTTGGGGGCAATAGCAAAGAGAATTGAAGGTGTCATTATAGTAATTTGACAAGTAAATCTACTACAAACGCAGGTATGAAACAATGGATAGATGATTATAGTATTTGATAATTTCTTTCGTAATTCACTCAATCAAACGATATATGAGACTATATAATCTCCCTTGGTCTGGCTTGGACCAATGCGGGAGATATTATTCATAAGTATACATATAAATATGTATGTAAATGTGTGTATATATATACATATTGGATGATGCATGGAAGTGCTAAATATAAGAATTCTTGCCCTGATTTAAGGGAATATTTGACAATTGATGTGATCTTTGAAGATATATTTTCTTTGTCTTTGCAAATAAGACAAATGGATATATGTTTTTATTACCAAATGTCTTATTAAATATACACACGGTCACGCAACATCTAAATCAAACAATTAGATTTTAAAGTTATAAAATTAATTTGAGTTCAAATTGTTGGAAAGTAGGGTAAGAGTTTAAGTGAGATTTTATGAAAATACTTTGAATTATATTAGTATATAAATATCAATAATTATTTAATAATTTTATAGAGAGAAGCGATTAACTTTAATTATTATATTAATAATATTTTTAAGATCAAATACATGAATTATACACAAAACAAATTCTCTAAATTGTCATGCGGTAGATAAATTCTATCATACAATAAACAAATGCCCCCTATACTATGAAAATCGAATTTGCATCTCTCCTATCATGAGAATTATGGGAGACGCAATGATACATCATTTAGAAGATGACGGCGATATTTAATAGCTTATACTAGTTAATTATTAAAATGAAGTGGCAAAATAGAAACATTGTAAAAAAATCTTGATTTAACTCATAATTATATTTTGTTCAACCTTCTAATCACTACCCATCAATAAATAGAAGTTATATATATGTATTTAACTGCTCATGAATTTGAATTTAATAAAAATAATTTAATATAATTATATAATGTGGAATGTTTGTGATTAAATATACGTATTTATATTTCACTATATGTACGCATAGAGCTGCGCTGATGTCTAGTAAAAAAGGAGAGCAAATAGCCATGGAATCCGCGGTTAGGATTCAAATTTTATTACATTACAACCACCGACGCCATTAAGAGAATCGTCTCTTGCCGGTTGCCCAGCTCTGTTACCTAGTACACCCGGTGGCACTGTCGGCGCAAATCTGTGTCGGCACCGACACGTAATATCTTTTTACCGGTAATGTGGTGGGCAATAATTAGAAAATTTGTGACGAAAAGGAAAGTTTTTCTGATTTTATTATTTACAATTCTAAAGAGCACACACACACACACACACATTCATGATACGATATTTTTTATTTTATTTAAAAGCTAGAAAAATTATTGAGTTTTTGCAACAAAAAAACAACAGTCATATTGGAAGTAATAAATAATAACTCAAAATTGACAACCATGATAGATGTGGTGGCCAATGATTTAAAAAGTCTAACTGAAAAT
>JACFYI010003564.1:727093-738308 GCA_014898755.1 Handroanthus guayacan | reverse complement strand
TACGAAATCAATGATTCAAAAATTTTAATTTGGGAAATCTTGGGGTGTTACAGAAAATATCATTTAATGTGGCTATGTTGAGGTGAAAACATTCATCATAGCTGTATGTCAACTACATATCATTGCTGTAATAAAATCGTTGTAAATGACTTTTCACTACTCTTTCCTATGAATATTAGTTTTTAACCGTGATGGTCACTCAAAAATTTCTTATTTGATTTTATGTGTAATTGTCATCTTGATTTAATAATATAATGAAGTTATTATATTAATAATGTAATAAATTATGTCCCAAAGAAAAGAAGGACTAATAATATTACGAATTAGGTATAAAATGAATCAAGTAGGTGTACTTCGTATAAATTAAAAAAAAAAAAAAAAAAAAAAAAAAAAGGTGTACTCCGTCTAACCCAATTCAAGTTCAAGTTTGTCATTTCAAAATTCAATTCAAAAATTTTTAAAAGTTGAACTCGAGCTTAATTCATATGGTATTTTGTATTAACATATGGTAGAAATTAACAAATAGAACTAATATATAAGAGAAGAATATGGCCATATTTTTTTTGTATATATATGGAAATAAGATGGCATTCCATCCACATATTCCTAATTATTGGTGGCCATGGTTACACTTGTACATTTTACGATAGCACAGCCATTTAAAGATAATTATTTTTGGTTATAAAATTCAAAATAATTCACATGCCATGAGAAAGGAATTAAAACAAATAAAAAAAAAAGTAAAGAAATTAAAATGTGACTTAACAGACATAGAGCCTCTATTTTACAAATATTGATCTAATATTAGGACAAGTGCACATGTTTATATTCAAAAGTATTTTCACCACACATACCTTTTTTTCTTTTTTCCTTTTTCCTAAGAACAAAATTATAATGTTTCCTAAAATAATATTTCATCACGGTGACAAAAAAAATTTTAGTAAAATAATTACTTACCATCTAATCTCAGATTTATGTGAGCAATAAAAATCTAATTTATAAAGTTAATTATATGCAAATATTTTTATAGGGTGAAATGTACACGATCTTCCTATGCACGTGAATTACAACCAAGAAATGAAATTTGGGAGCCTAGCTTAATTTATTAATCTTGACCTTTTAAGATATACAAAGGCAATTAAACTCACACTTAGGACTTTGGAATGGGCGGCCACTACTTGTTACTACTCATTAATAAATATATATATATATATATATAATTAGTTCAACCTTTGAAAAATGAAAACCTAAGGGCATTAACCAAAGCTAATTTCATTTTTAGAAAAATGAAAAAATAAATAAACTTTAAGATAATGATTTAGATTTGTCGACCATTTAAATAATTAATCTAAAAAGAGAAACCTTGCATGACTCAATTTTGAGATAGTAAACGAAGGAGTTGAGCTCTGAAAGCACTATAGGAGAAGGAATTATAATATCTTATCTGCATATTACATACAATCAATATTAATATTTCAAAATTACATATATTTTACATATATACCTATATTTAAAAATATCCCAACCTAATTTTTTCCCACCATATGTGGAATTCAACTCTTTCAAGTAACATTGTATGTTGGCGAGCAAAAGAATTTTTATGAAGTGGAAAGGGTCCTTGGATCATGTGGAATTTCAAAAGGGTCATGTGAGTTTGGTGGCATAATTGGAGTAAGAAGATAGAACATAATCATGGTGTGAGTTAAGGAGTAAATCAAGCAATAATTGTCTGAGTTTGGTAGTATGATGTTTAGACTACCACACTCCTGCTGCCTTGTCGTAACCCCTACCCCACCCCCCAAAATATCTATGTATCAAAGCCTTGATTAATGTGGAACCTTCCAATTTATGCAATGCTCCAAAGTCCAAACCACACATTCATTTGTTTTGTGTAAGATGGCATGATTTATTCTTTTTTTATTCTTTTTTTTTCTTTTTTTCTCTTTTTTTTTTTTTTTTTTTTTGCTTTTTGACGTAGATGAATCAAGCCAACTCTATACACTTGGACAATATTCATCGCACCGATCATTAAGGCAATAGTTGATTTGAGAGAGATTTCTTTTAATAAAATAGTACCATAGTCGTGGAGATGTAGAATTAATTAATAGAAAATTCTATTTGCGAGGTGTGGGCATAATGGTGTAAACAACTTGTTTAATTATAAATCCAGTAAATCAAATAAAGACGAATATCAATCATAATATATGACAATCCCACATGGAATAAAGTCTCTCCCGACTTAGATTGATTCACCTCGCTACCTAAATTTTATCTAAGCTTTGAAAAATTTTCTGCGTGAAGAATTGAATTACGATTAGGATCGTCCATTCTGAAAAGGTGTTTCGTCTCATATTCCTTATTTTAAATACATGCCTAGTATATTAAATCTTTTTCTTATAAAAACAAAAGATTGTGGATGTCATATATTTAACAACATTCATAATAAAATAAAAAATGAAATACGAATTGAAATAAATGATTCAAAATGCTTGAACAAATCACAAGGACGGAAAGAATTTATTGTGCATATGCATGAGAAGCTAGTTGTGCTCATGTCGGTTCATAATAAAATTAATCACTTTTACATATTTGAAACCAAATATTAATTATCTTTAAAAAATATATATTTTTAATACTCCTATGATGTCCCTAACTCTTAATTATCAATATTTAAGAAAATTATTAAAAAACTATAACACATATTTTAAATTGTAATTAAAATTTAATACCAAGTCAAATGAAGATTTACCTATTTTGGGACTCAAGAAGTACAATTTTGTTACAGATTTAAAGAAATCCTTGTACTATTAGAGTGGACAATCTTGGTGCATATATTTCAGAATAATCTTCACTTAAAAATTAAGAATAAAAAAGATAAAATAGTACGAATGTGTCAGGCTCAAATCCCTATGCAATGTCACGTGACTCCTGTCTGCTGCAATGCCAGAGCTGGAAATACCCAACTGATTCTGCCGTGTGGGCTCCACAGACTATCGGTCTCACCATCTTGACACGTGTCCATACTAACGGTCCAGATTCTACCGACGCCGCAACGTGCATTCTTCGGGACCCACGTGAGACGTGGGGTCTTACTTGACTGCACGATTCTCCGCCTTTGATACTGTACACCGGCAGGGTATTATCGTCTTTTAACTTGATCGTTTTTATGATAATTTTATTTATAACACGATCGAAAAGTTAATTACCACGTTGAAATACCAACCGACGTTCTAAGGTAAGCTTCGGTGTTAGGTTATTACTTCGTCCGGTCATAATTAAAAGTAATAATGTAAAATATAATATTTAATAATATATTTTAATTCATACTACTTTTTATTTTTTTTATGGTGGTAATTTTTATAAAAGAGATACAAATTGTGTTTAGGCTGTTACTGCTTAGTATAAACATTTACTGAGACATGTGCATTGATAATAAATTTTTTGTCACTAATAAAAATATTACTTTGGTTAATTATTAAACTATATTTTGACAAAATAATAAATATTGTCATCTAATAGATATCATTAGGAAAAAAAATGAATTTTTTTTTTATCATTCAATCGATATCATATTACTAAAATTTTCATATTATCACGTTTTAGTACATTTTATAATGACTAAATAAGCAAAAAAAAAAAAATTGGGTACAGAAAGTGACAACATGAAAGTCTTAATTTCATACTTTTATAAATTATGTTTGAGAATCTCTGTTCATCTTAATAATGATTTTCACAAATTTAATATCACTGTAGTGTATTTAAATTGTCAACTATCACATTTAATGGAATATATTTAACAATGATAAAAATCTTATTACAATTAGGTGACATTACTTGCGCCACAAATAGTTAAAAATGTAAATGCAATTACAATTAAGTCATATTGTAAAAAATAAAAATTATTATCACTTAATAAATATTATCATTGACTAAATATACATCAAATACTAATAATTTAAAAATTACTACTAATATATTTTAGTAAATTTTATATTTTATTACTGTTTATTTTATTTATTTATTTATTATTTTTAAATTTTTTTTGGCAGTAAGTTAGAACATATGTTAGAATTCAATACCTTGATATTTTACAGTATATATCAAAATTGCCTAACTAATAAATAAAATGGTTTACCTTTCCAAATTAATAATATAATGTTGGGAATTGGAGCAAGTTGAAAGAATAAAAAGATTGTGTCATGACACAAATCATTGCATTTTGATGCCTGAAAGGAAGATCTTGACAAAGGAAATTGCTCAACATTTTAATTAATAATTAATAAACCTCTCCAATTAATCTTATAGATTATGCTGGAAACATGCTTGAGCATGTTGTGTAGTCACCTTAACAATTGGAATATTTCTTAAGTGCAATGCACATGTGACATGATGAAGGATTAATATTTTTATAACCAAAGAAAAATGAACATGTTGGATACATATTATTTCCAAAATTTAAACAATATTTTTGCATTTGAGAAAATTACCTATTGTGCATGGGTGGTGAAAACAGAGACGTATAGAAGTTTTTTCAATTCTGTACTTTATAAAGAACATTATGTTGAACGCTTCACTTGTATATAAAAAATACTTGTATAAACTCTATGCACAAGTACAGTTGAACTAAAGAAATATCTGCAAAATCAAGTTCCTATAATACTTAGATATGTAAAATTAAATTATTTAAAAATTATTGTCGAATAAATAAGTTACATAGTATGCATAAAATACGTTTCTATTTGTACCTTAAAATGGATAATAAATGTTAAATCGTTTTTGCTCACTAGACAAAAGTAACGAGGTGATGGTGAGTGGCGATTTCGTATGTTGTAGTAGAGGCAACAAAGTGGTTTGTTATTTAAGCTGGTACATTCTATCATATATTTATGATTTCATGTCATGGTGCTAATTAATATTCTAAAACATATTTTATTTGATTGTAGGTAGCATCCATTTGATGCCGAATTTCAAAAAATAAAAATAAAATCTTGATTTTCTTTTTAATAATTCAAATTTCGTTCTTGTTTCTTTATTTTTATTTTTAATTTCTTCTAAAATTGTCAGCCATTACCATGTGCACTTGCCACAAGATTTTGAAACTCTACCCTTTTTTTGGTTTTATATATATATGGCCATAAAAGTGGTGGTTTGATCAGTGAACAATCAGTTTAATTTTCAATTAATTAAATAATTGGGTTCACATGAGTGACAGCACAATCAATGAATTAAAAGATCAAACGCATACTTCTAACTTTTTCTTCATTAATTTCTAGCTAGAAATATTATTTTTATTCTTATTAAAGTAGTGTGTGGGTATATATATATTTTCAATTTCTTGTGATCATGTCCACTCAAAACTATTGGCTACGTTTGTTTTATTTATTTTATTTATTTTTTGTTTTTTGTTTTTGCAACATAAATTGAATGTGGACATTAGTTGATGATCTCCTCATTTGATTAAAAAAAAAAAGGAAGTAAAATATTAGAATATATTCGATAAAATAAAAAGGAGAAAAACATTTAAAACAATAGACTAATTTTTAACATTTTTCTTGTTTCTTTTTTCTTTCTTTCTTTCTTTCTTTCTTTTTTTTTAATATTCACTTAAGAAATATGTTAAAAGTAACAGTATTGGGTGATTAGTAGAGAGCACATGTACACTTGAAATATACACTACAAAAACATTAAATATTTGTAACCAAAAAATTAATAGCCAAGACGAGAGTAGTAAGAGTCAATAACTCAAAATAAAAACCCATATCAGATATGGTAGTCGATGATTCAAAAAGTCGAGGTGAAAATATCATTTGTCATGACTACAATGAGGTGAAAATATTCACTACAACTATATGCCATGGTGAATTTTCCACTACCCTTGCAAGAACTACGCATTATTGCCCTGGTGAAGCCATAACAAATTATTTTTCGCCACCACTATTACCTATTAACACTAGCTTCAAATTTCATGGTAATTGCTCCCATTTCTTGTAGTGATAGCAATAGAATACTTTCTATTTTTGTAATATAATATGCTTTATTCAATTGAACTCAAAGTTATAAACTTTATATCAAAGCTATAAGAATATAAATGTCAAAGTTAAAAGAATATAAATGTTTTAAGTAAATTGACCCTTAATAAAGAGTAATGGATAGGGGTCAGTAACACATCATTAATTATTTTCACTTAGTGAAGACATTTATGAAACAATTTTTTTCTTTTAAAAAAAATGATTGAATGTAACGATATATATCTAGATTCATAAACATGTTTATTATCATAAGCTTATAGTTGAAGAATAGGCCGTGATCACTGCTTTATTTCAGTATCTTTGAAGTAACGTTTTGAGTGGACAAACATAATTATGTGACTATTGTTTACAAGAACCCTAAATTACTCTTAATTCTGCCTTTTTTGGTTTTTTTAGTAAAAAAATTGGAAAAAAAAAGTTTTGTTTCATGATAAGAGCTTCTGCTTTTCATCAAATCGGAATTGCGTTAAAAATAATATGAAAAATTAGTAGCAATTCTCGAAAGCAAAATATTTAAAAAAAATAAAATAAAAACCATTCTCTTGTGACGAATTAAATCATAATGCTTTGTGGGGTAGTTTTGTGGCACAATTTCATTATTAGACCCCATTTTTAAGTAAAACATGAGCAAAAATAAAGCATTTTTGTTAAAAAAATTAAATGAATAATATATATTGGGTTGTTTCATCAATCATGATTAACTCTTTTCACCACACTTGACATTCAAATTGAATTAGGTTTTAGCAAAAAAAGCACTTTTGGTTCAAAAGGGAAAAGTCTTATACAAGGAAGAGATTCATAGAGTGCATCTTAAGTAAGTTAGAAAAAGAAAAGGGGGGAAAAAAAAGGAGCCTGTGAAATATAATAATTAAAAAAATAAGCATGTATTTTATTCTATTCTTTTGGTATTTTCGTCTTTTTATTTTAAAGAATTGAAATTTATTATATTCGTATTTGAAGACGGTAAGAGAGCAGATGCCGTATTTTTAATTGTGTTTTTATTTTTGGCATTTTTACATTATTATAAAAAAGTAGATATGGGTTTTAATATTTTATGGCGTATATAAGAAAGCAGGGTTCTAGAGACTTTAATCTTAGTTAAATAAAGTATTCACTAATCGAGAAGAATCAATTATTTATTATATATATATATGTGTGTAAATATATAATGTCAAGAAATTAATTAAGGTGGCCCAAGACTAAGTTTCAAAAAGATTGAAAAAGCATAATCTATATATAATCTCAGCCAGGTAGCTTTGCAGCTGTGATGTCACTTTTTATTAGCTTAGATTTCATTGTTAAATTGCAAATTGCACTTTTAGTTGTTAATTAACACCTTCAATCAAGGATGAAATTAAAAGGAAAAAATAAATTTAATTTAGATATTAGGCATGAATTTCAAGAGGCAACAACATCAAAAATTGTAAATAATATGCAACTTTTTTTTCCCGAAAAATACTAATAAGTAAAAATTTTACGAAAATTAGTTTTATTTTTTCTTCTCTCAAGAAAATTTTAGTTTCCCCTCTTTAATTAAAATTTATAATAATTATTTTTGACCTAGTTCGTGCAAGGAACATGCAAATGGCTAATTTCTACATTATATTTTTTGAATAATATATGTTATGCAAATTAGAATTTACTGGATTGATTTTATTGCAATTATATTTTAGAAATTATTCTTCAAGCTAAACAAAACTTTATCCATAGTTTAGACAATTTTCATTTCCTATGGCAATTGATTTAAACTTGCAAACAATATTAATACTTCTGTTAATCCCAAATAATCGTCCTTTAACACAATTGTAGGGCTATAAATTTATTAACAACCTACAAATATGGCATGAAATTATAGTACATAATCACGATGTTAATTATTTATAAGGTGTGATTAATGCAACTAACTACAATAATTCGTATTAACAATGTATAATAAGTTGTCATGTACTTGTTGCTACACATGCAATTAATTACAATGAAACGTATCATTAAAAAGGGGAAAAAAAAGGCAAGAAAACATTGGAAGTAATTAAATTCGTACTTATATACTTATATTCAAAAATAATATCAATTTTACTAACGTTATCAATCATCCTAAGATTTTAAAAATATTGCACTATAAAAATTTTTAAAACTTTGAGATTGTGTGAATATTACATATTCTATAAATATATCCGTAACGAGCAATATTTATGAAACTTCTATTTATTATAGTAATATTTCTAACCGTAACACCTGATTATGATATCAAATTATGGAAAATTAATGTCACATCAAAATTCCCAACAAAAAAGGCAACATAAAATTATTGTATTAATAAAAAATAGGATAGCTTGATCAGCATAACAATGTAATCTCAATTTAATTTTCCAACCTAAACATCTTAATTATTGTATAAATATGACACATGATTATAATAAATACAAATAAATTAACAACGAAGACTGTACCAAATATCTATTGAAAATTACAATTTGATCCATTTTTTCCAACTTTAAGCAGAAATAATTGATTGTATATTTGCATAATATGTTACGAAAATCACTTAAACATCTCACCAAAAATCCAAAAAGGAAAGTAATATAATATAATTTGATTTTATGAGTACAGAAAATGAAATATCCAGAAACTTAGCAGCGTAATTTTCAAAGCCGCGGTGCGAAAATTGATGGCGCAAATACGCGTAAATACAGATTATAACCGCGTACGGCTACACATTCACATTTTACACCTCCACCTCCATGCAAATCTACTTCCATATACGCGTATTCAAGTGTGAAAAAAAGGAAAAAAGGAAAAAAGGCAAAAACCAAAAGCGTTCTAGTTTCCCGGCTTGAGAGAAATCAGAAGTAGCGGTGGCCGAAGTGGTGTGGGTCCCATGGGGATGGAGGTGGGGTAGGGGTGGTTTGAAGAAGACTTAAACATCACGATAGCGAAAGCAAGGAGAGTGTAAAAGCCAGCTTGCATTGAAGCAAGAATTTCACCTACCGTAGTATTTCCTCTCCTTTTTAGCCTTCTCTTTCTTTTATATTCACTTACAATCCTCCACCATTTTTCTCTTACGAGGAGTAATATACAAGAAAATCAACAACAAGAGAAGATACACACACACATATATATAAAGATATATATATATATATATACATAAATATACAGCCTAGGTTCAGTGAATAGTGGAGAAATAGAAAAGGAAATTGTGCTGATTTTCTTCTTCATTCTGTTCTGGGGTTTAAGCACAGGTTTGGCTCTGCATTTTTTCATGTCTTTTTACATATCTTTTGTGGGTTTTTTCTGAAACATGATTTGAATTTTTGGCATCCCATTTTTTTCCTTTCAACAATGGTTAATGAGGAAGTAAAGGTGTTAAAGATGGTAAAGGAGTCATCTTTTTCAGGAATTTAAGCCGTTATATGTAATTTTCTGTTTATTTGTTGTCAAATGTGAGGTTTTTCAAAGAAGCATAAATATTTTGATAAGTTGTCTCCAAAAATGTGATCTTTGGTTTACATTTTCGTCATGAAAAATGTGGTTTTTGTTGAATTCTTTACTTGAATTTCTGCAATTTCCCATTTTTGAGAAATATTAAGATTTTGCAGCCATTAAAGCTTTCTGCATTTTGGGTTCTCAAGTTTTTGCCTTTCAAAGACAAATATTTAAGGTTTCTTCTACATTTTCTGCATTTGGGCCCTCCAAATTTCAATTCCTTTTTGCTTTTTGTGTTGAAGCATATGACAAATTCTTGTGTCGGTGGAGTCTAACATGGGCCTTATATGTTCACATTATGCCGTTACATATCTTTTTTCCCTCCCTAACTATTTGTAATTACAAAGATTCTAAGAATCTCAATGAAATATATCAAGATTCTTAAGTTTTTTTGTCAACAAGAATCCAAAATTTACCTTGTCTAAGATTTTCATCTTTTTATGCTAAGATGCGCCACTCAATCCTACAGCTCTGTATAAGCTGGCAAGCATCAATATATAATGGTCCCCCTTCCAAAATTCATATTGTCCCACATATTTCTTGGCTTTTTGTAGGTACTGTGTGTTTGTGTGTTTGTTTTTTTCAAATTCTTTGTTAAAGTATTTATGGTCCTTTTGTTACAGGGAAGTTTTGTAAGGATAGTGTAGAGGTGATGGAGTCAAATTTCATGGACGAAATCGATTGCGGAAACTTCTTCGATCAAATCGATGATTTGATGGAGTTTCCCCCAGAAAATGAGTGTGGTGATGGCAATTTAGTTGGCTCCGGCGATTGCAAAGATTTTCCGGCGATGTGGGATGATACCATGCCAGATTGTGACCCTCTTTTCTCAGGCAGCTCTGTTTCAGACCTGTCTGCCGAGCTCTCTGTTCCGGTGAGCATGACGATTTTGATTGCAGTGAATTTTAAGGGATAATGAGTTTGTGGTATTTGTTCATGCGACAACTTTAAGAAATTGCTTTGCAGCTTTAGTTGAATTTTAGCTGTTTTGGTTGTTGATAAGTAATTCTCACTCAACTTCTGCAGTCTTTCGGTATTTTAACTTCTGTTTTCAAACACTGTCAACTTTTACTAAACGTTTTACTTATGTCTGTTTGTGAAGTTCATTATATTTATGGCGTTGATTGTCGTATCCCAAGCATTTAAGAGTGTGTTTAATTACCATTGCTATCATATGGTTAGTTTCTTGTCGCTATTTGCGAATTTCTGTCCTTTCGTTCTTAATTCAAAATTCGGTGCGGACAAATGCTGGTTTGGAAGGTAAAAGTTTTGTAGTTAAGTGCAAAATTCTTCCATCCTTCACTGAATAAGGAACAAAACTAAATGGGATTGTAGTTCATTCAGATTGCATCTCTTTGATTTGAAATAATTGCTAGATAAATGCAAGGTAGGCTGATAACATAATCTGCCGTGTATTAGTGACTATTCTCGTTTCTTACATAATGTTGCGTCCGTTTACACTCTTTGATTGTGTTCGCAATTGATTACATTTTGAAAAGTCGAGCATTAGCATCAAATTGGATGAAATTATATTGATGTCCCTTTTTTTCCTTTTGCTTTACAGTACGAGGATATTGTGCAGCTAGAATGGCTCTCGACGTTTGTGGAAGATTCATTTTCTGGCGGGGGATTGACCCTTGGAAAAGAGAATTTGTGCACCAACAAGGATTCGTCGTCCCATAGCCAATTCCAAACCTCTAGTC
>JACFYI010003564.1:698323-721828 GCA_014898755.1 Handroanthus guayacan | reverse complement strand
GAAGAATTTTGCTCGTAATCTGGCTTACTCATGTTAAAAATATTGAAATTTATGTTATTTTACTATTAAATGCACCAAATTTTCAAAAAATTCTAATTTATAAGGGGTGACGGTTTATATTAAAAATTTTCAATTGCTCTGCATTAGTAATTTTGCTCTGCATTTGGCACCCCCTTTCCCTAAATCTAAGCCACTAAATCTCACATCAATCTAGACTTTTAAATTATTTTCAAATTATGTATACTCCTCTAATAAAGAAACTCATAGAATATTAAACCAAAAGAAAAAGAGAGTATTGACAGGACCCATAATTTAATTTTCTATCTCCAACCCTTTTTCACACTACCAAACCATTAGAGGACCATTTCTACACCATTCATTTAAAAATTAAAAAAGAAAAAAAAAACTATTACAAGATATTACTAGTTAAGTATCATAATGACATACAACATTGGTTTTTGCTCAAAAAGGGTACAATAAGTACTATAAATCTTGTCCATTATGCTAAATTTAAGTATAACAAAACAAAATTATTACACCAACAAAGTTAATAGCGACCTTAATCCCAATCAAATGATCTTTAATGAAACGGCAACATCCGACCGGCTAACTTAATTATTGTAATTAGGTGAATAATAATACAAATTTAGAGTTGCTACCTCAAGGATTAGCACTAATTAGAATTGTCTCCTCATTTAAGATAATTACTTGCCGGTCGCTTTTGGCTTATTTTGTACCCTCCTCTAATGGCCCATTAAGTATAGATTTTATAATGGTGTCTTAAGAGGTTGGATTATGTTAACACAATTATTCCCTAATTAACTTTTTGGATTGAAATGTGAAAGATTTTTTGTGTGTAAAACTTAGGGATAATTAACTTAGTAACCCTTTGATTTAATTTAATTACAGAAATATTCTTTTCAATTTAGGAAATTACAATGGTACCTCGTACTTTAGTTAACGGATAGAAAAACTTAACTAAACACGTGCAGTCGTACAATAAGGCTATTCGAAAACTTAAGCATGTTAGATTAACGTAAGGTCTATTTGTAGTGTTTCAATCAATATGTTAACATTTAGGTAGCTAAGACCCTTTATTTCAAAATGATGTTTTATTGCGTATTACGTGTCATAAATACATGTCAATTGTAAAAATATTTCGTTATAAGTTAAAACATGAGGTTGTGGATGTAATGCACTTGGCATATATTTGTGCAATAAAATAGAAGATGAAATATGAAATGGAATAAATGATCCAAAGTGGCTTCTAGAGAGTCTGATTATCATGTGATATATACTCCATTAAGTTCTTAATTAGTCAGTTGAACTAATGGGAGGGGTATTATTATAATTTCTCAAATCATATAAAACTAGATTAAACCACAAAGAGTGTTGGAGTAATTATCCTTAACAATTATTCATACAAGTTCTATGAATTATTGTCCTTTAAATCATATGAAAAAAATATGGATATTTGTCTGAATTTCATATGATTGTTTTTTTTTTTTATGTAAAAATATTGATGATATCCAAATTTATCATTAGATGCACAAGTTTTAGTTTTATGACATATTAATATATTATCTCATAGATACACATGGCGAGAATTTTATCCTTATAAGAGAACGACTTGATGATTCAAACAAAAATAGCAACCTTAAGCTTTTTAAGACCTTCTACCTGGAGACAAAATTTGATGTCTATATATATATATATATCTAACAATAAAATTATTCAAGTTGTTCAAAAACAGACGATTCGTTCCCAAAACTAACTTGTTGTATTGTAGTAGTATAAAGGGCTACAACTAGTGGTTGTTGCTAACTTAAAGATCAGCATTAATCAGAATTGTTTCTTCAATGGAGATAAAACTGAGCTTTATTTATTTTTCTAAAAAATAAAATAAAAAAATTGAGCATTAAATCAACTGCCGATTAATTTTGGCTTATCTTTCTACCACATTTTAATGTCACATTTTCTTTGTTCTTTATTTGTTGTTTTGATTTCTGTTTGCCCAATTTTTAATATACTGATTTTCTCAAATTTAGACATTAACTGAAAAACAAAATTCTTGATTTTAGTTATTTATCAGGATGTCTGACATTACTTTTGTTGGCCCTTTTTTAACTTTTAACTATTGAAACGTGATTTAGAAAGTGTTTGGTAAAGTAACTCCTGCTTCTATTTTTTCATAAAAAGATTAATTATCCATACCATAGTTGATTTTGTACTTATTTTTTTACTTAGATTGTGATCCTTTTTGAACACACCATCGATTTTCATAAAATTAATTTAAAGATTTTTTAATCTTATAAGTTTATAGCTACTAATGTCCTAATAAAATCTAATCCCATCTTTCCAAAAGAAAGGGGATTATTTAAGTGTAACATTAAGTTTTTATTTTATTGGGTAAATATTGTGGAATTATAATTATTTAATTTGTTAGGTCCAAATTTTAAAATTGGGTATGAGACAAAGCATAGATTGTCTAGTATAGAGTGTAGCCAATAAGATTCCTAAGTTGAATTGAGAATTTGCCAACAAGAGAAGACGCCATGCCTCTACTTTGGAAGGCCCACAAAGATATTTGAAACATACTCAATTTCTTTCTCCCTAGAAAGGTAAGCCTTTATTTTTAATTCCAAAAACACAAAATGCCACCTTGGGGAGTTGGGGTGGGGGGACCAAAAAAACGAAAAAAAAAAAAGGAAAATCATACCACGAGTGCTTCACCAAGGACAATTTGCTAATTTAAAATCTATGAAATCTTATACATCATAATATTTTTATTTTTAAAAGAATAATCATCTACAAATTCTTGAAATTTGCCCTAATTATAAAAACAGCTTTTGTAATTTGAAAAATTATAATAATATCCTGATATTAGTTCAATTAATGAACACCTTGGTGGAACTTGTATAATATTAGAGTCAGACACCCTTAGAAATTTAACATATTGACTAAACATTAAAAATAGATTCTTATTAATCTAACGATAGAGATATTATCATAATATCCCAAACTACACAGTGTTTTTGTAATTTTCCAAACTTTGGAGGGTATTGAGATAATTATCCCATTCTTAAATGGGCATCAAGCAGAATTCACTTACATAATTTATGGGCTACTTACCAGAATTAAAAACATAAATATACAAAAATGAAAATCAAGTGGTGGTATGCAACATTATTCTTTTCGGTGAAAATAAAAAGAAAGGCACAATTTGCTCATTGTAACTAAATTCATAAATATTTTTAAGATTTGATACACAGAAAAAAAAATACTTTCTTTAAATAAAAAGATTGGAATAGAAGCAAATAGAATGATATTAGTAGTAAAATATAAAGAAAGATAAAAATACACATACGCAGTACGCACATTTATCATATTAATGTGAAGGGATAATGACCTCAACACCTCCTGAGTTTTAGCATAATTATGAAAACAACCCATAATATTTGGATAATTATCATTACATTTCCTACTATTAATTCAACCGATAGATAATTACAATTATACATCCTCATTTTGCAAGTTTACTGTGATATTTCAAAATTTTCAAAGGGTATAAATACGGTTAGGATTCCTATTTCAAAATCGTATATCATCTCTTATTTTGTATTATAAATATATATCAAGTATATTAAATATTTCCTTATAAATATACAGAGTTGTTGATGATAAACACTTGACATAAATCCAGCAATAGAATTGGATATAAAATATGAAATCGAATAAGGAATTCAAAGTGGTGTAATTATATTATACATTAACTAAATTAATAATAAAAAGTGTAATGATAATTGTTCAGACTTTAGAAAATATATAAATATAATTATCCCCGCTTTAAATTCTACCAATATCAATTTCATGATCTTTCACACTCCCAAAAAATAGTACAAACGAGGGGGGAAAAGGTGGGGAAAGAAAGAAAAGGGAAAAGAACAGTAATTATACACGCACTGAACAACAAAAACAACTGTGTATAGCTATATAAAATCCCACTATAAATAATGGTGACATATTTTCTGTATCATTTGTCAATATCAATTCCCTCTGCCACCTTCTGGTCGGTAAACGAAAGCTAATTTCAGGTGTCTCTTCACTTCTCTTCTCACTGTGTGCGTTGTGTGTGTGTTTTTTGTCTCTTGTCTCTGTCTGTCCCCATTTTCATCAAACTCACCATTTCTTTCTCTCACTGTGAATAAATTTCCACTCAATTCTCTCTTTTCTTTCTCACCCACAAGTCAGTTCAACAGTTTTATGTTGTGTAAAAGCCCTACACAACCAACCATCACTCATTCTGTACCTTTTGCTCTTTCTTCAAGTAAAAGGTCACCATTTTCTGCTTTAATTTTTTGTGGGTGTGTAGTTATTGTTCTGTTGATTTGACAAGTTAAAGGGGGTCAGGCTTTGTCGAGGAGGAGATAAGATCATAAAAGCAAAGGGAAGTTTTGTAGCTTTGAGATTTTCAGGAGAAAGAAAAGCCCGAGATTTTTTTTCTTTGTGAGTTCATCATTTTCCTTTCTCCTTTCTTGTTTTTAGTCTTTAAGCCCAAGAGATCATTATATTGGTTTGATTTTGATATGGGTTTTTCTTGAAATGATGAAAAATAGAAATTTCCTTAGCAATTTTTGGTTCTTGATTCAACTTTTACTGAAAAAGCCCAGAAGGGCACCTTTCTTTTTTTTTTTTTTTTCTGGAAAAAATTGGTTTGTGTTATTTTAGGTTTTAATATTTACTGAGATTCATTTTTGTGTGTTCCTACAGAAATTTGCAGAGGACCCAGAAAGGATTTCTTGATTTACAAGCCTTTTTTGGAGATTTTCAGAAGAATGATTAATGTTATGCATTCTGTTACCAAGCCCATGAATCAAGTGGAAAAATCCTTGGATCCCCAGCTATGGCATGCTTGTGCAGGTGGTATGGCCCAAATTCCACCAGCAAATTCAAAAGTATATTATTTTCCTCAGGGCCATGCTGAACATGCCAATAAAAATGTTGATTTTAGTAGATTTCCAAGAATCCCACCTCTTATACCTTGTAAAGTATCCTCCATAAAGTATTTGGCTGATACTGAAACTGATGAAGTTTATGCAAAAATCAGGTTAGTCCCATTAAGAGGAAATGAATTAGATGTTAATGATGATGAAAATGGATTCTTGGGATTTGATAAGAATGAGGAAAAAGAGAAAACCAATTCATTTGCAAAGACTTTAACACAGTCTGACGCAAACAATGGTGGTGGTTTCTCTGTTCCAAGATATTGTGCTGAGACTATTTTTCCTAGGTTGGATTACTCAGCTGAGCCCCCAGTTCAGACAATCTTGGCTAAGGATGTTCATGGGGAGATTTGGAAATTTAGACACATTTATAGAGGGACACCTAGGAGGCATCTTTTGACCACAGGGTGGAGTAATTTTGTTAACCAGAAGAAGCTTGTTGCAGGGGATTCAATTGTTTTCTTGAGGGCTGAAAATGGAGATCTTTGTGTCGGGATTAGAAGGGCTAAGAGAGGGATTGGCGGTGGCCCTGAGGTTACTTGTGGATGGAACACAGGCGCTGCTTCTTTGTATCGTGGATTTTCCAGTTTTTCGAGTTTTCTTGGTGAAAATGGTAAGAAAGGGAGTGGAAATTGTGAGTTGGGGTTGAGGGAGAAGGGTAATGTGAGTGGTGAATCCGTTCTTGAAGCAGCGAATCTTGCTGTGAACGGACAGCCGTTTGAGGTTGTCTATTATCCTCGTGCTAGCACGCCTGAGTTCGTGGTGAGGCAATCTGCTGTTAGGGCTGCAATGAGAGTCCAATGGTGTCCGGGGATGAGGTTCAAGATGCCTTTTGAGACGGAGGATTCATCTCGGATAAGCTGGTTCATGGGAACCATATCGTCTGTTCAGGTGGATGATCCGGTTCACTGGCCTAACTCACCTTGGAGACTTCTTCAAGTAAGATGCACACCAATCTACTCTTATTAGTTTGATCCATATTGATGGTTTTCACTTATTGTACGCTTGATTATATGAAGTGAGATGACCTTTAAGCTCGTATATGTTCTTTGGTGTGATGTTGTTTTGGTGAAACTCGTTTGCAGGTGGCTTGGGACGAACCCGATTTACTACAAAATGTGAAACGAGTGAGTCCGTGGTTGGTGGAATTGGTATCGAACATGCCACAAATCCATCACGCAGCATTCTCTCCACCAAGAAAGAGGCCTCGTATTCCTCATCCGTCAGAATTCCCTATCGAGCAACTTCCACTGCCCAAACTCCTTAACAACCCGATCAGTCCCAGCAGCCCCCTGTGTTGTTTACACGACAACATTTCGACGGGCCTACAGGGAGCCAGGCATGCTCAGTTCGAATTATCTTCGTCTGATCTCCAGTTCAAGAAACTGCAAGCGGGACTGCAACCATTCGATTTCAAACTGCTCGATTATTCCAGCCAGATTCCTAAGTTCCTCACTGGGCACCCTTTGGAAAATCGGAAATTTGATGCTTTCCCTTGGTCGTTGAAAACTGGGAATTCTACAGAGGAGTTGAAGAAAGAAAACAGTGCTAAAAACGCAAAGCTTGTTTTGTTCGGCCGGCCAATTCTTACAGCCGAGCAAATCTGTCAGACCTACTCGACTGATACCGAAGGCAACAGTTTGTCCGATGGAAATCATATGGCAAATGTCTCAAATGGTTCCGGATCAGCAGTTATTCAGAATTTTCCACCAGAAGCCTCATCCGATGGAGAGTTTCCTAGATTCAAGGATCAGAAACTCGATCTTGGGACAGGACACTGTAAGGTGTTCCTGGAATCCGAGGATGTTGGCCGGACCCTTGACCTAAAAATTTTAGGATCTTACGATGAGCTGTACAAGAAACTGGCAGCCATTTTTGGGATGGAAAGATCAGAGATGTCGAGCAATGTGCTATATACCGATGCAGAAGGAACCACTAAGCAAATGGGAGACGAGCCCTTCAGGTAGCGTTTCATAGTCATCGTTTTCTCATCGTATACACGCAATATAAGAGTACAAGTAATAGATTATGTTACTGATCATGATCGTATGGCTTCATTTCTTGCAGTGATTTTATCAAGAAAGCCCGAAGGCTAACAATTCTTACAGATTCAGGGAGTGTGAATCTTGGGAACTAGAACTAGAGACGATATCAATCCGTTGCAATTGTACAGTTGATTAACTACAATTGTAGGTCTATGTTTCAAATTTGTGGGAAGAATCAAGAATCCCTTCTTGGCAAATTTTTAGATGTTTGACTAAAACTTGTTGCAGAGCTTCGTATGTTGCTTCATGTTATTGAAAGGAGATATAAATTGATGATGTTTGATTAACATTTGTTGTAGATTGTCACTCTGTTTTATGGGATCTTATTTCATTGAATTTCTTGGATTTTTGGCAATGAAAGATTGTTTTTTTTCATCAATTCTTTCTTGTGCACAAGAGAAATATGATTATGTATTGACCATGTGTCCATAGACATAACGAGGTTTGAAGAACACCAAAGGACTTTTTGGCAAAATGAGCGATTTGGTGCGTTTCACTGAATGGATACAATGATAAAGCTCTATCGAGAGCGGGTCCACATATGGGGTTCACATCAGAGTTTATCATAGGGAGTTATTCATTTTCAAACAAGTATCAATAATAACATCGTCACAATTACATATATACGAGCTTGGATATTTTCATTACCCTTGAATGACAAGTATATAATGCATAAGATCCATGGTCAAGTAGTTTCAAAAGGAATACACTCGTGGTATTTCTTCTTCTTGTGGTGTTATTTGCACTTAGCAATTATTAACATAAAAGATTTGAACTTGATTAAAATTTCCAACGCACAATGAACCTAGCAAAATTTGGGGCACACAAGAAGGGAAGTTTTTTGCCTCCCGTCGGTCGTTTCACATTAAATGACGATGAGTATATCACAGTAGCAATGAAGCCATTGATATGAAATCAATTTCACTGGACAATGACATGGTATGATTTTATTAAATGGCATACGGACACTTGATATAGATAAAGTTATTAATTTTTATATGTTTTTTAACTGAAAATAAAGTGTCAATATAATATAATATTTAAGTGAATATTCAACACAGTCGAATTTGCGACGGTTTATATTGAAACATATGAGAAAATGGCCAACTCAAAAATCCATATTGGTTCATTAATGTCACAATCCCAACTTGTGATTAGTTTAGTTGGCACCTCAACAAGTAAAATAAGTTATGTTTGCCATTATTATTAAAGAGCAAGTGGAACATGTGACAATGAACACCCAATTAAGTGAAGCTAATTAATGAAAGTGACATAATTAAATAAATTCAACTCTTTGGCACATGTGATTATTAATGCTAAATCAAGCATCATCAAATGATAGAAAAGGTTGTTTAACATGTGTTCAGACAACTTCACATAAATGGTGTCTTGAGATCATGCTTATTTCAACACCCCACACTAGTGGAAAGTTCTTTATGTGAAAAGATAATAATGTATTTTACAATTTAATATGTTTGTCAACATAAACATTTTCAATTGAGTTGAATTTTTATGATAATGTCGCTGGAATTCAATCGCATACACGCTCATAATTCTTTGTATAATATTTAAAAGACACCTTTAACTTTCATTTACTCTGTTTGAGTATTGCACTATAAAATAGGAAAAGAGAAATTAAAGTCTCATTCAAGATTTATACCGTACCTTAAATTAGATTTGTTAATTTTGAAACGAAAAGATATCCCCTTTTCATACACATATATAATATTAATAGACATATAATATACTATTAGAGAAAAAGACCCAATAATCCTGAAGAACAATTCTACTTTTCATAAACATTTTAAGATCTATATCTTTTAAGCAGGTCAATTCAGAGTTCAATTCGACTCATCCAACTTGTAGTGGCAAATTTACGTTCGTTGGCCTCATAAAATTTTGTTTTTTTAAATGTATCTAAAGTATGTTTTTGTTAAATATTTGTACATTCGAATTTAATTTTTACTAAATAACACTGAGTAAAAACTTTAGATATAGCATTGCCACCCTGATTGACCTAAACAATAGAATGAGTTTATGTGAAGGTTGAGATGAGATGATGTCAACTAGACTCGATACTTATAGGTTAGGTTAGGTCCCTACTATAAATACTGCCAATCAAATAGGACGAAAGTACACATTTGATTGATTTGAACTTTTAGTGTCATGACCTTTGATGTATTTTTTCAACCTAGCTTGATCTTGACCTAACTCATATATCGAAAAGTTTTTGTTAAAAAATTCCCAACGGCTCTAATATATCTTTTAATTTCAGGTCAAGATCTGTTGTCCAGCTAAATTTGATTGGGTTAATGACGATTCGTTTTTTTATGTACAAATAAATTGATTCAACTAGTCATATTGAATGATTATGGATCTCAAATATATATATATATACACACACGCATACACACCCATGCATATATTCACAGTCATTATAACCTTAGCTTGAATTAAAAATGTACCAAACAAGAAAAAATAAAAAAGCATTAGACTTTGAAAGGTTCCCCAATTTGGACTTATGACTCAAATCCCAAAGTAGAAGCAAGAATTCAACTTCCAACCGTGAAAGCCTACTCTCCTGGCGCAAGACTTGGGTGAGATCAATCGGGATTTGAGCCCTTCAGACAATATTATTAATAATTACTATTATTAACAATATAATTAAGGATTAAATATGGCTCTAATCCCAAGTGCTCCATATGTTGTCTGAAGAGAGTAAAAGCCGAGGGTGGGAGGTGGGGGTGGGGTGGTGTGTCGGTCAAACGTTTGCACAGATTTCCTCATTCCCGCGTCTCCTTGGCGTAAGCTGCCAACGCAGCAAGCAAAGATTTATGGGATCAGATTTCAGGTACACCTTTCTACCCCACGCTCCTTTGTTTCGACGTGTGATGCACGCTCCTTACTTTTTGCAATTGAAAGTCAAAGGTGTGCTGAGTTGTGATGCCTTTTTTTCTTCTTCTTTTTTTTTTTTTTATATTGAAAAAAGAAACAAATATTAAATTATGGTGTTTTAAATATATTTTTTAGACGGATAATTAATACTTCTAATTCATATATTAATATATCACATTGATGACATTCAATTAATGACTAACAATTTTTTTTAAAAATAATTACTGTACAGTAAAAAATTAAATAATATCATTATTTAGTAGAATGAAAAGTCTACACATGTTGAGTGGAATTGAACTTACAACCATAAGATTATGAGATCTTTCCCCAACCAAATTGCAGGAACTCTGAGTTTTGGAAATAATGCGAAGTTAATTATTTTAGAAAACAAGATTTTTTAAAAATAATTTTCATTAGGAAAGTATGAAAAATAGAATTTTGCAATCAATTTCACTGTTTTAATTTAATTTTATCTTTCTAAAATTTCAAAATTTATGCTTTATTATTAATTTTATCGAAGAAATATAGTTCCCTCAGTTCAAATGATAGTATTTTGTCTTTTAATTTTAAACATTTTTTTGCTAACTAGATCAAATATATATATATATATATGAAGCACAACCCTCTATATTTATGTGAAAAATGCCCCTTAGTATTAACTTAATCTAAAAGCCACCTACAATCCATTAATTATTACTTTGCTATTTATTAAATTATGTATAGACTCATTTAAATATACTGATCATATTTTAATGATTAGGTATATACAAATTAATTATATAATATACCTCTCTGTATATAAATTATATTTCTAATTATTTCATAGATAAGTATCGAGTGTACACTAAATATTGGTATTATGGAATGGTAACTCACTCAAAAATCTTAAAAAATGGACTCCATGACCTTCCATGTGGGCACAAACAAAGATCCAAAATATAAGGTTGACAATTGCTTTGACATTAGAATCATAAAAAGAACCACCCACCCCCACCCCCACCCCCACCAATGTATGTATATATGTATGTATATGTAAAATTCCATTAATCTTCAACAATTAAAATTCACAGACGCCCCAAATTCCCATACAAATACATGGACTTGAGAGGAAACATTTATTGAGGCAATTAATTAATTAATTAATGATTAATTAATTAGCTACTTATTAATAGATAAAAAGACATAAAGAAGTGGGCTCACGTGAGATGCCTCGAATTGTCAATTCCCCCGGCCCCCAGGCCCAGAAACAACGCTTGCGCCGTGTTGATGCTGGAGAAATATATAAATTAATTATTATACATAAATAATTAAGAATATTGCTGAAAACATAGAAAGTCAATTTTATCCAACTGTACATGTAAACTATGTCTGAATCTGAAATCAACAAACTACAGCAATCCTAGGAATGAGCTGGATGAGATTGTCTTGTTTTTCGAAATACCCAAAATAGTCTAAGTTCTCTGAGATTTTGTGATTTTCAACCATGATATGATATGATATGAGTTTATCCAAAAAAACCATGATATGATATGACATTATATTTTTGTATCATTTTTCATATAAATAATTCACGTACTTTTTGAACATAGTGATTTTTCACCAACGAAATTAGAAATTTTATGAGTTTAGATATTTATGTAAATGGTAAGTTTCAAGTGGTTAAATAAAGGAATAATTGATTCAATGCCCCTTAACTCGATCTGATTACAGTAATATCATGATTTGAGAAATTACAATACGTTAGTTCAATTAACGAAAGATTTAAAATAGTGATAGGTGTGAATTTACAAGAACAACTCTTATGATTTTAGAAATTGCAGTGACATTTTCTACACTGGACATGTTAATGTAATTTTTCACATCATTACTACATATCACTCCGTTAAATTTTTTTATCAATGGAACAAAGAGATTCTCAAATCTATGGGAGTTGATGTAATTATCCATCTTATAAAATGGTTTCTTCTTTTCTAGATAATGTATCGACTCTAACGAAATGGATAATGCCATATAGACAAATTAAATATAATAAAAGTATTTTCATACTAATTACTAAAAAATATGAAATTTTGGCTTTGTAAAAACAAATGCAAGAAATTCCATGATTTTAGAGACAGTATTCAAGAGACAATAAAACACAGTAGAAATCTTCAATCACGAGACTGAATTAATACTTCTTACAAATTAATTAATTAATTACTTGGGATCTTAAATTTTAGGCTACAAAATCGGTTATTAATAATTAATTAAAGGCCAATAAATTAAGTTTTGTAAACACGAAGCATGTTATTGATGACCATGCATCTTAACTAAGTACACAACCACACAATCAATAAGTGGATAGATGTGCACGAGGAGGGAGCGTTGAATGTGAGACATTTTTGCAAAATTTCATGGCTTTTTATTATATTTTAAAATGTTAATATAGAATCATAAAGAAAATAAAAAATTTTCTCTATTTTTTGAAAATTTCATCAAAATTTAGTTTGACTGAATTATAATTTATTTTGGGTGTTTAAAGTTATATTACTATGCAAATGATTTATGATTTACATTTCAAAAAAGGCAACTAGTCACTTATGATGATAATATGAATACGATACGATTATACAACAATACGTTAAATTTTAACACTTGAAGATATGATATGATAACGATATTGGAGTATCCACCATAATTGATTGTCTAGATTGTTAGATACATGCATTTATTTATAGCTCTCTAAGCAAAATGTTAAAATTTGAATTAAGTTAAGATTTACTCATCTATTATTCTTCATCAATCTCGCAAATTTCATAAAACTAGAGAAAAATTGTATGATGCAGATGTTTGACAGGCCCTTTGGTTGTGTAGGACATGGTGTCGATTTTTATATCTCTCTTTATTTTCAAACATGATATTATGATTATATAAAATACATAATGGAATCATATAAGAGTTGTGTTTGTATCTATGAACTTAGAGTACAAGAAACAAATGATTGTATTTATTTCTTAATATTATATATATTATTTTTATTTTCTATTATGTTTTTTAATATTATATATATGTATATATGTCTTATATATATATATGTATATGTAAATCAATGAGAGAACAAGATCCAAGAATTGGAGAGATGTTTTAGTCAAGAGTCAACCCTAAACATTAGGTATCCGTTATGGAAATTTCCAAGCCATTTCTAAGAGTACTTCTTTATTACTAAAAATTAATTTGCATGGGAGCAGAAACTCATGTTAGAATTAGTTAATATTGGTACTTAGTTTTAGGTCAAAACACATTGTACCAAACAACATTGTGCTTTGCAACAAATGTATATGGTATCCAAAGTTTTTACTTTTTTATTTTTATTTTTAATTTTTGACTTTGCACAATGTTTAAGACTCTTGCACTCTCATCATATAATTTTCTTATAAAAGTAAGGTGCAAGAGGGGGGAAAAAAGATAATCAAATTACTTAAGGTTGATAACATTGAGCATGAAAAAATTAAAGATGCAATAAAGTGATGTTGGGTAGAGTACGGGAAAAAAAAGAAAAACAATTCCAAACTCGAGTTCATGATCGAAACGTAGACATTAGGTTTGGGTTGGAGTTTGAAATCGAGTTCTAACTTGACGAGTTTAACTTTTTGAACTCAAACTGGATTTTAATTAATTAGTTTACATTTTAAAGAATTATTTACTTTTATCAAAATTTCCTCCTAAACCAATTTACTTACGGATAATTTGATGTGGACTCTTATTTCATTTCATAATTTACAAAATGAAATAAATTATTATACTCCTACTTGTGAATATTAATGCACTGAAATCTTATTTTTATTAATGAAATAAAGCTTTCTAGAAAACAACCAAACTCGGATTAAGAAAACCTTTGAACTCAACTTGCAAAGCTTAATTTCTTGGCCCAAATAATTTTTATCACCTAGGCCCAAAAAATTAATGGGCCATAATACATTTGTCGAGAAAGCCCAAAGTGTTGCCCATAGCCCATCTATCTGTAAAATTTTCTTATGAATAGCCCAACATAGGGTAGATTCTTGATTGTTTTCAATATAATATAAAAATTATAATAAGATTATAGTGAGATGATTTAATATAATTTTGTAAATTTAACATATACTTACCCAATTTTTTTAATCATATTGTATGGATAATATTTGATGAGTTTGTTTTCTATGTAGAACTTATTGAATGACTAAACACAATAAGTCGAATTTCAATATATTTTCATTTCATAAGATTTGAATTTACACTCATTTTCAGTGAAAAAAATATGAACATAAAAAGATTAAATTACTCGATCTCCACTCAATTAATTTTTATTCAACCTTGATTAGATTAGTTGGATGATCAAACTAAGATTATCATGAGGAAAATTAGTCGACAACTTGTTATTGAATTTTATTTTTGAAAATTCAAAACTATCATGATGACATGAATGAGAAATTATCATCATTCTAAATAGTTGATAATAATTTCTTTTTACCATAAAAGTTAAAATCACTATGTGGAATTAAATTAAAATTAACAGACTCGGTAACTCAAATATTCCATTCATATATAAAACAATATAAAATTTATCATAATATTAAATAATTAATACAAAATTTATAGTAAACTTTTCAAGATTATCATAATTTGGAACTAAATAAAGTTCCTCAAATTATTTATATTTTTTGAAAAATCCAATTTATGGTATAATACATGGAATATCCATCAGAACGGATGTCGTGAAAAAACATACAAAACGATATGTGGCCAACGTATTTGGACTTTGAACTAAAATCGTTTTGAAAACTGGTTAGAGTCGTGTTTCAATTTCCAGCTTTGCCACCTACTCTGCATATTTCTTAAGCCTTCCATAGTATTCTTCGCCTAACACTTCTGCCCAGATCCTCCCTTTTACAGCTACTGCTTTTCGCTCAATTCAATTGCTTCGCGTTTCAAAAATGGCAGGTAAATTTGTTTTTCCATTTTCTTTTTTCCAATCCAATACACTTGAAAATTTTCCTATGCGTCCGATTGCAATTTACTTTACTTTCCGTAATGCTATTTCGTGTTTGATAGTTGACTGCTTATATGCATTCGAGTTTAAGAATTTTCAGTTTTGGAATAATGGGCAGTTCAGAAATGTTTGGAGATTGTGACCGATCAAGTTTAATGGGTTGTAATGGTGTTGTTTCAGTGGTTTAGCTGGGGGATGTAGTTTAAGTTGGTGAATTTTGGTTTATGTGTTCCATTGTGATGGTATTTGATGGATGAGTTGTAGAAGACTGAAGTAAATTGAATACGCACAAGGACTAAAGGGATGGATTATAACACTGTATTCTTGCTTATAGTAGCTAATGAGTAAATTTGCTCGCTCATTCATTTAATGATTAGAATAATATAAAATATGATCTTCATATACGTATTATAACTTCAGATGAAGTAAGATGCTTTACATTATGTTTGGTACAAGGATTTTAGTGACGAAAAGAAAAGAAAATGCTACGGAAAATATTTTTGCGTGTTTGGTTGGTGAGGAAAATATTGACGAAAGGAAAATTTGAGGGACTATGTAGTTTAGTGGGGGAAAAGTCAGTTTCCTAGCAAAATGGTGATGAAAATGAAGGAAAATTTAAGCCTCTCTCCTTCTTCAGTACATTATCAATTTTATTCTCTTTGTTTCTTTCCTCAATGTTTTCTTTGAATAACCTAACAAACTTGAAATTTTTATATTTCTTCTCATTTCTCTTCCTTTTCCATAACATTTTCTTTTCCTTATCAAAATCTGTAAACCAAACACAGTGTTAGTGATTTAGACATTAGTAAAAGGGTCCACTGGAATTTTAATACTCTAACAAAGCTAACTTTGGATATTTCCTCCTTTGGGGAGTTTTGGGAAAGTTAATTATACTGTGATTTTGTGAAACCACCTCAAGCTTTCTACGGGCTGAGAGCAGCAGTTTGTGAAACTGATAAAGATTTTGATTTTTGATTAAACTCTTGACAGCAACAAGCCTAATAATGGTGCAAATTTTCAATTTTCATGCAGCAATATCAGGGAAGGTTGTCCAACATGTCCTGGTAGCAAAATGCTGCCAGCAGGATAGGCAGTTAAGCACCCCACACCAAAAGAATTGTTGTACCCCTTATAGGCACAACTTCCTTCCCTACATAAGAGGGAAGTTGGAATGGACTGACATCTCCACCATGCAATTGCGTACATCCTCAAAATTTAACCGAGGAATTGTTTACTGCAATGGTCTGTTCTAGAATCTCATTATTTCAGGTCGATATTTTGTTTCAGCCTCACCGTTCCTGGTCCTGACCTTTGGAATGATCTATTTATCTAACCATTTGATTGTGCATCTCTGTTCATTTTTCTTTTTGTTTGCATTTTTGTACATTTTCCACCCCCCAAGTTTCTTCAATTTGTGATCTTGTTGTCAGTCACAAACATTTTGTTATGTATGGATCTTTCTTTTTCTTGCAGCTGCTCCGTCTGCCACCGCCATACCATCTGTTGACAAAGGTGCTTTTCTCAAGCTTCAAAATGGCAGGTTAGGATGATGCTTATAATTTTTTGTTTCCAAATGTGATCTTATTGGTATGTTAATTATGTCATGTGGCATAGAAAGTTAAACTTGCATCTCTGCATCAAAACAGGCATTGATCCATTAATAGTGACTCAGGAAACTGTGATGTTTCACTCTTTCTCCCTGCATGGGAAGGGTGAGGGGGTGGGACGACTTTTGTTTGTAGTACACCAAAAGCATCATCCAATATCCTTTTCGAGAAGTTTATAATGTTATGAGCTTCTTATGGAGATTGGAGAACATTTCTCACCAGAAATTGTGGAATGCATTCAGTTGATGCTAGGATCTTTCAAAACTTCCTGCTTCTGTTGACATCAACTCTGTGTTTGCATGTCATTTGATCAAGCTTCATGTTCTTCTACTGCCCCATATGTTCTATGATGTGTTGGCTGGTTCTGTTTCTCATGTTCTTTACTTTGTCTGTTACATAGTTAGATGATGCCCCACCAGCGTCTCCACTTTGCCTACCTTACTAATACAGTCTTTTGGTCATCTTGTTGGAACAGCGACATTCGAGGTGTTGCTGTCGATGGTGTTGAGGGTGAACCTGTTAGCCTCACTGAACTAGTTACAGAAGCAATTGCAGCTGCTTTCGCTGCATGGTTGCAGGATAGAAAGAAACCTGATGCATCTAGATGGTTGAAAGTTTCTATAGGCCATGATTCACGGATTTCCGCACAGAAGTTACAGGTCTCGGCCCTTCATGTCGCGAACTAGTCTTGAAAATATGGGTTTCATATTAACATCAGTGTGAAATTCACAGGGTTTAGTAAACTACCTCTTGCCTAGTTTCCTCTCCGTTTTAAGTTAGTTTGCTGTTTGGTGGAAATAGGTGTGAAGTCATTTGTACTGCAAGATAGCATTTGAGTGATGAGTGGTTTTATGGTTTAGCATGTTGCTGGCAAATATTTTTGCAGTTTAATGGCTTGCATAACTAAAATTGAACACTAATGAAATTTCAGGATGCAGTATCTCGAGGTCTAGCTGGTGCAGGTGTTGATGTGATTCAATACGGGTATGTGAGGCATTTTAGTATGTCCTGGTTCAAGTTTGTATCAGATATCACAATCTCTTTATGAATCTAAGCAAGTATTTCTGTCAAAGAAAAAGTTTTAGTCACTTCTTATGGATGCTGACAACTGTGAGTATTGCTATTCAATTGGAAGTGGTGATAATTTTCAGAAGAGATTAAATATAGGGATAATTGCCTCAACTCTCCTTGAGTTTTGGGCCTAATTATAGAAACACCCCTTTGTGGTTTGGGAAATTGCAATAATGCCCCTTGCACATTACAATTAGACGCCCTGAAAGTGTAACAAGTTCACTGAAAATGTTACAATAATATCCTGCTAATCTAATGGTAGGGATATCATTGTAATTTCTCAAAACCACACGGGTCGTGACTGTTGTAGACCAAACCTCGGGGGTCATTGACGTAATTATCCTCTAAATGTAACGTCAACTATTTACAACTACAGTGGAGAAACCAAAAGAACACATATAATGTTTTCTGCATGTTCATACAATTAAATTATGCTGTTAATTGCAGTTATTCTTTTGCAGATTGGCATCCACCCCAGCAATGTTCAATAGCACTCTTACTCAAAATGAAGACTTTTTCTGTCCAGTAGATGGAGCTATAATGATAACAGGTATGCATTTCTTTTATCTTATTTTCTGGGTAAGTCTCTTTATTCAATTAGATGCCAGAAACCTGAAGAGACTTTCGGTTGACCTTTTTGATAGACAGCAGAATTGGTTACTAATCTGTTGTGCATAGAAGGCTCTGTTCCACCTTCAGATGTCTGAGTGAGGGTGGTTCTCATGATGCACGTTTTTAACAAACTTAGGTCTATTATAGCAAATCATGATAAAATATTTATCGTTGTATCTCTTCTGAAAACAGCAAGCCATCTTCCCTTCAACCGAAATGGGCTTAAGTTCTTTACGGATGCTGGTGGGCTTGGGAAAGTGGATATCAAAGACATATTGGAGCGGGCTGCTGATATATACCAAAACTTCACAGAAGAAAGTCTAAGGGATGCAGAAAGAAAATCAGCACAACATGTGAAAAGAGTGGACTACATGACTGTTTATACATCTGGTCTGGTAGCAGCAGTTAGAAAAGCTGCATGGAACGTAGGTATACCTTTGTATGCCCTTCCATGGGATGATTGTATGGCACCAAGGTGCTTGATAGAAATAATGATACGGTATCGTACTAATCTTATTTGAGGCTTCTTCCAAAGTTACGGATTCCACTTTCTGATTTTATGCGCAAAACTTTGTGGTCAAATTTGTCCTTTATTCGTCTTGTGATATAGCCATGCAGTCATCTCTTTGCAGTAGAGTCATGCTTTCTTATCTTCGCTAACTTTCTAACTTTCAGAGAAGCCGCTGGAGGGATTCCATATAGTTGTTGATGCTGGAAATGGGGCTGGAGGATTCTTTGCTGTAAGTTAGGGGTTCAAAGCTGTTTTTCCTTTATTTTGTTCTCTGTTTACTGTGTTCTTGTAGGGCATTAAACATAACAAAAAATGGTAAAAAGAGGAGGTCCTGGAAGTTCTTGAAGGGCTCTGCTTGGTAAATTGTCTTCAGATCCATCTACATCTGCCCTGTCACCAGGATGTCTTTAAACCTTGAAATTTGACTCTCCAGAGCAACTATGGATTTCATCACTCTTCTTAAACGTTTTTGCCCTTTTGTGAATCTATCATGAGTTGAATCAACTCATCACAAATCTTTCATATATATATATATGTATGTATAGACACACATACGCACAAAGATCTAGAATGTGCTTTTTGTGGTAAAGGTTTGGCTAACTAATTGTTGTGCAAGAAAGCATGTCATAAGGTGTCGATGCCAGAGCTCTAATAGTTGTTTTCCACCAATGGTCTGTCAGGGAAAGGTGCTCGAGCCTCTGGGAGCTATTACATCAGGAAGTCAATTCCTAGAGCCAGATGGTAAAACTAATCCCAAATATTTATGTATTAATTTCTATTGGTCACAATGTTTTAGATCTAACTGTACCAACTTGTGTCTTTTCCAGGATATTTCCCAAATCATATTCCTAACCCAGAAGATAAGGAAGCAATGAAAGCTATTACTCGGGCTGTACTCGATAACAAAGCAGATTTGGGCATCATCTTTGATACTGATGTCGATAGGTAGCACTTTGCTGGCTTTTTCAAATTCCTTGTTCATCAACATACGGGCTTTTCCGATAAAAGAATGTCCTTATTTTGGTCAGATCTGCTGCTGTGGACTCCAGTGGCCGTGAGTTTAACAGGAACCGTTTGATCGCCCTTATGTCTGCTATTGTCTTAGAGGAAGTACGTTTTCTATTTTGGTCTGTTTTATGTGCTTCTGATTTTACCTTAACCTGAAATATTTCCTTTTCGTGTTCGTCCCACCAGCACCCTGGGACTACTATTGTCACAGATAGTGTGACATCAGATGGATTGACTACATTTATTGAAAAGCAGCTGGGTAAGATTAGTAGTTACTGAATATGTGTGTTATGGCTAAAATATTTATGGCAAAGAAGCTGAGTAAGATAAATAGTTAATAAATGATTATGTGTTTTTCTGATTTGCATGCTGACACTAAGCTAATCTTCACAGGTGGAAGACACCATAGATTCAAAAGAGGATACAAAAATGTGATTGATGAAGCTATTCGTTTGGTAATACTCATTTGATATTTATTTTTCTGGTCATTGTCTAGTTCTCGTGAACTGTTCGTACTATAATCTTGATTCTGGGGTTTCTTACTTCAAAAGTAGATTTGCAAGCACCTTTGGGACTTTTAACGATCAATTACCTCCGTGAACTTTTGCTTCTAAGATTGTTTTTCAAGATTTTGCTTATACAATGCTGAGGTTTTCTGAGTTCTGGTTACTTTTTCCGTCAAATTCCACCTTTCCTTCTTTTTCTGCTTCATCCTCTATGCTTTAATGCCATTTGCAGCCAGATCATGAGAAACAGTGTTAGATATATGAAACTCTAAATGAATTAAAGACAACAAAGTGAAACAAGGGAACTGAAAACATTGACATGTTTGTTACAAGGATTTTTTTGAGGAAAATAAATGAAAATTCTAAGGAAATCAATTTTGTTTGTTTAATTAGTAAGGAAAATACTAAGGAAAAGGAACACTGGAGGAAAATGTGGTCTAGTTAGGGGGGAGTCATTTTCCTCACTAAATGATGAGGAAAATGAGAAAAGCTTATATGTATGTCTCCTTCTTTGATACTTTCCTTCTCATTATTTCTTTTTGAATAAACAAACTAACTTGAATTTTCATATTTGTTTGATTTTATTTTTCTTATCCATAACATTTTAATTTCCTTATCAAAATCCTTAAACTAAAGATAGTGCAAAGTGAATGTTTCGATCTATTGAAATAAGAAATAGAGAGTTCCCCATTCTGATCATTCTTCAACCTTCATATTAAAGAACGTGCACCTTGTTGAACTCTTACAGAACTCTGTTGGAGAGGAATCACATTTAGCTATTGAAACCAGTGGCCATGGAGCTCTTAAGGAGAATCATTGGCTCGATGATGGCGCATACCTGATGGTAGGAATCTATTTTCAACCTTAACGAGAACACATTGTCTATCTATTATCGTAGTTTGAGGTCAAATTCATCAAGTTATTCTTCGTTCTTTGCTTTCTTAGCTTTGAGTCTATAGAATCTTTGAAATTTCAATATCTTGTATTCTTCTTTAGCTTATACACATGTCATTATCCATAGGTCAAGCTTTTAAATAAACTCGCATCAGCTAAGGCTTCTGGATTAGGTGGAGGCAGCAAGGTTCTGACTGACTTGGTTGAAGGCCTAGAGGAACCAGGTTTTGCTGTTGAACTGAGACTTAAAATTGACCAAAATCATGCCAGTCTTAAAGGAGGGTAAGCTTTTCCATGCATACTGCCTCATGCCATAATTCTTGCAATTCACTGAACACTGATTCTGTTGGTGTTTTCAGATCTTTCTGTACTTATGGGGAGGCTGTGCTACAACATTTGGAAAACATCACTGACTCTGATCCAAAACTTCAGAAAGGCCCTGTTAACTATGAAGGGGTAAGTTCACTCGTTGATTTAACGAAAAATCTCATTTTGGAAGCTTTGATTTCATTATTCGTCTTTTACTTTCATGGAACATGATGGACTCACTCTCTCTATATTAACATAAATCCATCACTGAGTAGAATGGGAGTCCTTGGGTTGAGGCCAAATAATCGATGGCAACTTTACTTACCAATGCTCGTTTTAAAATGCTAAATAGCCCATATTTGGCTCTGTCTACAAGAGACATTTTATGTCTTGATATCTGCCAAAGAATTTTTGTTTACATTCTAGCCCATTTTTAACTATCTGTGGTTACGGGTCATCTGCAGTTGTGATTTCTTATACACTATTTCCCATGCGGTTCATGAAATATGGTCTTTGTTTCTTTTATAAACAGGTGAGGGCATCCGGCTACGGTGGGTGGTTCCTTTTACGACTCTCACTTCACGACCCCGTTTTGCCTCTTAACATCGAGGTAACAGCTAGCATACATTCATTGCCACTGTATATGATTCTTTAAATGCATGAAAAATCGATAGGTAATATATACCTCAATCTATCAGGCACCAACCAACGAAGATGCTGTGAAGCTTGGTCTTGCTGTTCTTTCCGTCGTGAAAGAGTTTCCAGCTCTTGACACTTCTGCTTTGGACAAATTTGTCCAAGGGTAATCCTGTCCTAGTTGCATCTGTAATAAATAGTTTGTTATTCTCATCTGGCCGTACAAATAACAAAGATGTGAATATCATAGACCACTTGGTTTTTGGAGGAGAATATAGTTTTGTGTAATAAAACTCATGCTGCAATTTTGGCTGAGTGGCTACATGAGAGAGCCCCTAAGTATGAGGCTGAATGAATGCCTGTCCCATAAGTAAGTGGAGTTTATTTTTTCCCTTAGTAAAGTTGAATGTATTTATCTTAACAATCACTTTGAGGGCTTTATGTTCAATGCTTGATTTGATAATACTTTCCGACTCATTAAGGCATGTTGTCTTGGGATTATTCTATGAAGGTTAAATAGGAAGTTAAGAGTGAGATGATGTGTGATAAATACATCTTCATTTTATACGAATAAATCGTTAAAAATCGTGTTGGACGCGTGATTGATGCTAATCCTCCGATGAATGTAAATTCGTAATCTAGTAATGGTTATTCATTAGTAAAGGCATTGTAATAAGTTTTTGGGGATGTTTAATTATAATATTATACAAACTTCGTTAAATTTTTCATAGGCTAAATTAATGATACGTGGTGCTTGTTGCAATTATTGCATTGTAGGTAATGGTATTGTAATAATCCCAAATCTTAGAAAATGTTGAGGTAATTATTTCGTGAATATTAACACAACCATATCAAGATTTGTATTTCAAATATCACCTCATAATTTATGCAAAATGAAGAATCAAATTTGTTATTCATTTAACTAAAATAATAATGCGACAACACTAAGATGCATTGTTGTTCTTTTAATATCACTTAAACTTCCAATAGCACAGAGACAACTAGAAATGGGATAAGAGGATTATATTCTTGTCATTTATGCTAATTGTACATATTTAATTTTGAAAATTTGTTGGAAAAAGATGCGTCTATGGCCATCCATGCAATTAAAGGACTTGCTCAAGAACAATTACTTGAAGAAACTAGATTCAGTGGAATCTTCAAAGAATGAATATTGAAAAGCAGCAACAAAAGCTAAATCAGTCGAGTGACAGTCAGCAGAAGCGCACAGATCAATACCGAAACGCATCTGGAGTGCCTTTAGGATAGTGTCTAATAGTTTTCAATGATGAGAGCGTTCCAGTCTTTCTCCTTACTAGGCTGTCCTCCCAGCCCTTCTGTCTTGCTTTTTTAATAAGGGGAGTTTCCATCTAGTTACAATACAATTCTATTACGTTTCC
>JACFYI010003564.1:670250-688846 GCA_014898755.1 Handroanthus guayacan | reverse complement strand
AAAAAAACAAAAAAAAAGAGAAAAATGAAGGAAATAGCTTAATTCTTTTGGATTAAAAAAAGGGCCTGACCTTCAAAATAAATTAGCAAACAAATAAACACTAATTCTTTCATGCTTAAATGTTTTCATAAATAAGAATCCAGGAAACGGCATCCAAATCTCCGTTGTTGAAAAGTATTAAAGAACTTCCCATGAGTAACAACAAAGGGGAGAGCAAAAATCTACTTATAAAAGTTTCGATACTTCCAAACACTTCAAAACCGCTAAAGTTACTCAAATGAAGGACCAATTAACAAATGCAAACGCAAGCCCATGAATAGAACCGTCTGGATCCTGCACGCGCCAGACGACACCTTGCTCATACGTAACACAACGACTCTTTTCTGATAGAAAGAATGCGGGCGGTATAATCGTGTACCCCTGCAAAGTAGGAAGAATTCGCAACTCAAAATGATTTCTCAAGAAAAGGGATAAAAAGTGTTTTCGTCGCTGTAACATAAGAAGTTTCCATAATCCAAACATGGGGATGCTGGAATGTTCGTTAGAAGTTTACCTGCTGCATGATGGTTGGGAGGATAGACGATAATGTGACGTTATTAGAGCCACTAAGCATTTTATCCACCGTAAGGGAGACCAAATTGTTCGTTGTGGTCTCTAGCATGTTAAGCCCGGCCTGGTTGGCATATAGGCACATTGGGAGAGACTGCAGCAAAACCGGAGGAACTTATTAGCTTGTAGATGTATTTTTACATGGTCGTAAAGGGCAGACCTAAGAGTTTTTGCTATCTTTTCTAGTCCTTTCCCCATGATCAAAACAAAATTTGGTCAATTCTCTCGATGAATATGGAAACAAAAAAAATGAAGTTTGAGAAGTATGAAAGATTACGGTTCATAATGAAATAGTGCATCATATGTGCATCTGAATCAAAAGACGTTCTGTGTTATCCAGATATTAATCTTTTATCGCAAAAGGGTAGCATAAACTTACCGTGAATGAGAAATAGAGAATAGCGTATGGGTGGTGCTGTATCAGTTCGAACGACGAGTTAGTGCTCTGAGGGTTGAAACCGGGCATCTCTACACCTAAATTTGTTCTGTGTGAAGCAAAAAGGATACGTCAACATTATTCAATGTCATAAAACGAATAAAACCAGAACGAATACACTGTATGAGCCTTTTGCTTTGAATCTATTTAATTTAGTTTTCTAGGTGTTTCTCATTCTTAACCACTAACTCGATCAAACACTTTGATTCTACACTCATCAGTGTCATGACCCTTTAATTAGTTTGACAAATTCAGTCCTCATTGTCAACTCTGTTTTAATTGCTAATGGAGTTGCTCATATATGATGAACGATAACAAGTTTCAGACTTAAGAGATCAAAGCTGGAAAAACTGTAATGTATCTAATGCACAAGATTAGTTCGGTTAAGACTTAACAGAGTTCCAATGGCGGACAACATGTTTCTCTAAGAATGGTCATATGAAGAACTAAATCGGACAAAGACCGGTCTAGTAGGGGACCAAAGTGGAATTACTCGTATGGATATAGTTGTGGTATGTAACTATGAGTAATTTTAGTAAACGAAGACATGCCTCAGAACCTTTTTGTGTTTTTATATCTGTCAGATGATGTTTTAATTGTATAGACGAAGAATTCAGAAAATGCTGGGTAAAATCATCAATCTCCAAGTGAATAAACCGGTGGGTTGTTTTGCTTGCCTGTAACTTTGGACTATTGAGTTAGCAAGGCTGACTGCAAAACTTGACTCTGGAACAACCATGGCCCCTGCGCCTGGATTTGCTTCGATTGAGTTCATTACACGATTTAAACTTGAAGACGTGGCTTCCAGCGAAATCTTTCTCACAGAGGAAATTATATGTTGAACATACTTCAGCGCCATGGATGCAACATCGTCCTTAAGATAGGTTTCACAAGGAAATTGAAAGGCTAGAATCAACAAAGAGCAAGGGTAGCTCAAAGCAGCCCCAAGATTACAAGTATTATATGCCTCAGCTGATTCTATATTGGCCGATGACCTTGATCCCTGCACATCAGTCGGCAGCTAAAAAAAAATTAGAAAACAACAAAAGCACATGAAACAGAACTAAGCAGATCAAAATGCACATCGAACAAATGCCCAAGAAAATAATGACAAGATAGACAATTGAGAAGACATACATTATACCATAATTAAGATCTAAAATTAGAATCTTTGAAGATTTAAGAGAGATGGAGACTGAAACGACATTGGAACTTACTGTCTTTGAACCCAACAAGAAGATCCGAAATCCAGAAGATAATAGAGCAGCGTCATCTGGTAAAGTTCTGTCAATTGGTGCAAAGATTAGTTCGGAGCAAGCTTCATAACTAGTATCTCCCATTCCACTGCAAATCTGCATTAATAATCAGAGAATCTAATACATCAGGTTCCACAAGAATCAAGTTTCCAATCTTTCTAAACTGCCGCACTTAACATTGGAAAGGCAGAAAAACGAATAATTTCGACAAAGAACTACTTATACAGTGATTATGTAAACACCTGAGAAATGATTTTTCTGGTTAGAGATATTGTACAATCACGTTGGCAAATAGAATATCTGGTTCCTATATTCTTGAGCATACATATGAAGCAATTAAATCCAGGCCAAAACCCATTGAGAAGCTCCTCAAAGGCAAAGGAAAACAGGTGCAGAGAAATATCATGTACATATTTTTCGCTTTGAGGCAAAAAGAATGTCTTGCGTCGAAAGTGTTGAAAGACTAAAAATAAGGAACCTTAGAAGTAGAATATTTTCTGCTTTTCCTGATATATAAATATAATTATTCTTATGAGGAAAGTGAAGAAAAAAAAGATGGGTTCACATCAATGTTCAAAAGGTGACAAGAGAGATTTACGAGTACGAAACAATCATGAGACAAGAGAATGACTTTACCTGCAAGTGATATAAATCCCCCGAAGAAACATTACGCGAGTGACTACCAATGCGATCAAATCGATTAACTTCCAATATCTGAGATGTAAACAAGAATAAATTTAACATGTAAATACAATGAGCTGGACTAAAATCATTATATTCAGTATAGAAGGTTATGAAATGCAATAACAGGCAGTAAGTGCAATAGATTATCCTTCATTTCCAAAGTCGAATGATTAAAAGTTTACAATGAATGAAAAAAAAAAAAAAATCAATTCAACTAACTTCATCCCCATTATTAGTACGGCCAAGTAGCGCCACATTTTCAGATAAATTGTGGGAATTCACTCCTGGAAACGAAGAGGCGGCTCTAGAAAATGCTGCAGAATGCTCGGAAAAGTTGAAATTCATCCAAGAAGAACGGCGCTCCTTCAGAAGCGTCACCAGTCTTGCCGGCAACACATTCTGCCACCATAAAATATACTGCTGTTAGTGCCCAAAAGGCTTGATGCAGATTCATAAATACATGTTTAAAAATTAAACAAATTCTAAAATAAGATGTAATATTTCCAATATAAGTGAAACAAGAAAAAATCCTAATTGCTTGAGCTTTTTTAACTAAATCAAGGACCATAGTGTGTATAACTTATAGCTGCATTTGCTTCTTTTCCAATCTTCCATCAGCCAGAGTGTTCGTTTTATTTACAAACACTGCTTCCAGAAACCTATACTACAACTCTTTCATTATCTTGCCATACATATGTCAATGAGATCCAAGAAGACAGTTGAATTCTGCCGGTTTGGCACAATAAAGATAACTGTAATAGCAGGATTCCTCATTCAACCAACATGTTTTATAGCAATCTTGTCATCACCAGATAAAATTCTAGCTCCTTGCTGTCATTCAACAGACGAGGGCAAGTACTTAAGGAATATTATTCAAACAGCACAAATAACAGATAACAACAATGTAATAAAAAAGCACTGAACATAACAATCTTCAGCAAAAGCTCTGTCAAAAATTCCAATCAACACGGAAGGTAATTGATATCTTCATTCCAAATAATGCTGCATGCAGCCAAAGGAACATAATATATTAAAGCCACGTTTAGGGAAAATAGTAGATTTGTTACTCACTTGAAGTAGCAAAGAGGCTTTCATGCAAATTACACTACAATGATTTGCATTGTCTTCATGATTCTTAAGTTGCTTAATTGATACGATAACGTCACCAGGGGCGTCAGCAGTCATCAATGTCCACCCATCTTCAATAAAACCATTGATAGCATCATTGAAGCCTCTGAATGAAACAAAAAAAAGAAAGGCAGTTAGCCATATTTGAGCTCAGGAAAGTTGCACCAAACCCTTTCATGTTTCTTGGAAATTGAACGAAATGTCATGGACGTAGGAAATAACATAAAATCTTGTTGTTTGGGGCAACAATAGTCTCTCTTTTGATTACAGGACATGTTATAAAAACCAGAATAGGTACATGTAGATATAGTGCTAACCAGCTTAAAGCTTTATATGCTAAAAAACCTTCTTCGAACCCTATTTTTCCCTTGTCCTTTTTATGGAGCGGTTTCGGTCTTTGAATAAAGAGGTCAAGGCCAAAGACCAAATGAGATGAATGCTATTGATTTCATAAGTTTGAGATCTATGCTATCTTAAAATTGTAGGATGTTGTATGGCATTTGGCAAAACCACAAAAATACATTCTGTTAGACCTCAGAGCTTGAGCTTGTGGAGCACCTTCCTTGGAAAGTATGATACAGTGACACATATACAGGAGCAATGCAAAGCTAGACATATAGAATGATACTGGATTCAAGAGATCTACCTACTGACTCTTTGGCTGAAAGTTCGCACGAAAGTGGGGTCCTCATCATAAGCATGTATTTTTCTGAAATTCTTCTCACTGGCGACGTGATCAATAAAATATAGTGCCTTCATAGACAAATAATTTGGTTAGTTCTTTGTGCCTAAATAATTGATTTATGTTTTCGTGGGAAATAACTGCGAGTTCTTGGAAAAAACTCTAATTAAGGATAGAAATGATGGAGATAATTTGAACAGCATACTCGAGAGCATGGTACAAGTGGATGGAGCTAAATCTCTATTTACTTTACATATGTAACTTTGAAGGATATGTTAGATTGAGAAGATACAAATTCTTTTCAGTTTTGACAGATGGACTCTTCTGGAAACTCAGAACAGTTGATGTTTTAGGACGTTAAGAAAGAAATGTACATGTCCTAGTAATTCACTAAGCTCAATCCAAGCTTTTGTCAAAGTATATCTTGGAACTCTAATCTTATTTTCTATTTCCTTTAGTTTTTTCATTGCAAAATCTTCACCGTGCATTTTTATATTCTGGGGAAGTTATTTTATTGCATTACCTAGGAATTATTAACATCTGAGGAACAACCTTGTCCCTTCAAAAAGGGAAGACTCATTTTTGACATAATGGATATCTAATCGGCCTCATGGGCAAAATTTACTTACAGAAACAATCATCTTCTTCGCCACAACTTCAGATGACTCATAAAGCGGCCGAATCACCTCAGGAATATATGATGCCTGTAACAAATATATGCCGTTAATTTATCAAGTCCAGTGGAAGAAGAATACTTTAACTTCTAGCAGCTAGCTATATAAGGAATATACCTCCAAATCGAAGTGGCTAACAAGATTTATTGCTGACCCCCCTTCACACGGTTGAATCAAACAGCCACTAGCCAGCATCCTGCCTCTCACAAATTCCAGTGCAGCAGGAGAACTTGGGACAGTATCAGAAGCAGAGACTGATTTCTCACATACCTGGTATAACATATGAGAGCTATATTAAGCAAAGTTAATAGGAGAGGTGTATATATAGCATGGGTACTATTAAGAGTAGTGTTATCTGTTTTATCCAATCTCTGAGACTCCAGTACGGCAAGGCCGTGATGGAAAGATAAGACATGTAACACAAGCTATCATCTCATGGAAAGGGGAAGAAGGTAATCATACCACAAAGCTGCCATCATCTAAAACAGATGTGTATCTTAATGTCCAGAAGTCTCGAGCACAAGCCATGGTAGTGGGAGCATAACACTGGACAACAAAGCCAGACTTTAGAAAATATGTTAAACTAAGAGGTTTTTCAGTAGAAAAATCTTCATACACTATAGCTTTCATGAATCCGGGATTAAATGATGAAATGTTCCACTCTTTTCTACCTGTGTGTAAACTAATTCAATAGCTCCCCCGTTGTTTGCAGGATACACGGCGAGGACATCCATCTTTCGGCAATCTCGAGACCAGGCAGGCCGGTTTTTTAGGATCTCAATTGTCTGTAATGAAACTCAAAGAAATGCTCTATTAAGCAATTTATGAATCAAAATTATTGAGCTGTTGGTTTTCTTTCAAGTTTCACACATTAATTTACTTATTTTTGAAAATGCAATTGATTAATAAGATGCTCATATTTGCTTTGAAAATTGATAAACTGGTATTCAATTGAGAAAATTGATCCTTATATATATCACTCTCATCTAAATGGTACTCATACTAGCATAGGCAAACATAGAAAAACACTGATCTTTTTGATATAGAAGTAAATGGGAATCTTGTAAGATTGTTAATAGAGCTTGCCTTGAGAGGATCAAAAGATATTCTGGTACATGCCCGTGCTGCAACTCCAATGCCAGTGTCCGAGACATAAATAGCACCAATTGAACTTAGATTAGGCAACTGAAAGCAAGCAAATGAATGATCAGCAAGCATTAACAGGACCCCAAAAATAGCTCCAGAAAGTATGCAACAGTCACAACCTTCACCGTCAGGATAGGGTTCCATTTAATTGCAGTTCCAATAGCTTTAGAGAGGAATTCATTCCTAGTCTCCCCAGCCAGCAAGAGAAGGCTGTATGACAAAGAATTACGAAGCAAGCAATAATCATAAAGCTACAATCACAATATAAAAAATGGATTTCATGTAAATATAATGGCACTCAACAATACCTGTTGTTATCAGCAATCCTAATAGACAGCTGTGAAGAAGTGGCTCCAGCCAACAGGGACACATCTGTGGTTGTGGCTGTGATTGCTGTACTAGGCCTAGAAGTCAACTGCATCACATTTGTTCTAATAAGTATTGGCCAAAGCTTGAAAAGCTCGTCGTCAAGCAGGAAAATCATATCATTTTCCTAGAAAGTGAACTCATTCAGTTATTTTCTCTCCTTAACAAGTCCAGAATATGCAAGAGGTATCACTTGATTCTGGAAAAAGCTATGCTGTGTGGAAGAACGAAAAACCTATAGTCCTTATACACAAAGAGTATTTTCAAAGGCGGGTCTTAACTATTTCTACCAACTTACAAAATTGAAAAAAGCATACTAGAAAGTCCAGGTCCCCTGAGGGGAAAAATCACTTTCCCACACAGTGTACTTATCAAATCTTATGCAGCACAGCCAATCAATGAAATATTATTGAGCAACTGATCTGTTAACAAGAACTGGTTGATTATTGCATATAGGTGTATTTTGCATGTGAACACGTGTGTAGTAGGTAAGATATGCCAATAGATAATGTGCTCGTGCTAAAGGATTTTCCTTAAAAAGGAAGCATGGTGTAGTATTTTGGTTGTGGTATGTTGGTGTAAGAGCTCCAAAGATTTTTAATAAATTCAGATAAAGACAACCATATAATAACAATTAAGTCAATGCATCCAAGATAAATTCCTATATAGTTATCAGAAGCATGGCGGCTCGTGGGATTCACGTGAGAGGGGAAGTACTTTGTATATCACCTGATCCACGTACAAAGCAATAAATAATAACAGCAAAGACATTTCAGAGATACACAGTACTCATTCTGGGAGTGATGTAATAAGACACTTGGAAATTTATTCTGCAAATACTCATTGTCACATAATAGTTGGCTACCTTTTTTTGCAAGTTGTCATTCTCTTCCCTTAAAAGTTTATTTGCCACAGCCAGCTTCTTGTTTTCTGCCAGAAGCTCATCATTTTCTTTCTTCTGCTTTTCGCGAAACCTAAAAATAAGGAAAGCAAAACAAATAAACTATTTTGACCTGACTTTGAGTTTATTCTCAAGTCAAAAGAGTGAACGATGGAACAGAAGTGCTCTAAAGGGATTTCTCGTACTCCCCTTCAAAGGCTCCTGGCAATGGACAGAAGTTGAGACTGTCCAAAACTGCCACCTTAAATGATGAGGCATGCCTCTCAAGTCTCAACATGACAAGTCACACATCATACAAGGATTACATGGGCAACTCAATTGAATAATAAAGTTGGAAGAGAACAAAAAATAGCAACAATACTTTTATTGCTTTCATCATATGTCTTTGCCCATACTTGGCATGCTACTTGAAGCTATTACACATTTTTTTCTATGTCTCAGACTCTGACCAGTACTTTGTTCATAGCTACATCCAGAAATAATCTTAGAAGATCAGTCATCTGCATAAAGACCAAATCTCACCAGGTTCAAAAGTGTACCACAATTTGGGGATGTCTAAGACTTTCCCAGTTTTCCATGGGCTAAAATTACCATGATCATAATTATTCTGCTTTATATTTATTCTCCTCCTATGGTAAAATAAAACAAAAGTTTCCAACTTCAACAAAGCACTAGAAGAAACTAAGTATTTGGCGGCTCTTTAAATTGCTATTAGTAGTCAAAACAGAGCGAAAAATTATCTATCTCCACCAACTTAACAGGTTTCACTGGATACAATAATTATTTTAGGAAAAGCAATAATGCAATTGTATCTTTCCTCTTTAAGAGCTCATACATACAATTTCAAAAGATAGAATATATCACCAATCTTCCAAAATACTTAGAAAGTTAGAAAAGCAAATCATGTGGCATACTTGAGAAGAAACTTCAGAAAATTTGAAGTTATCTCATTTCACAAGTTGAGCATTGAATTTTGCACATGACATTTAAAGTTAAATTAATGGTTTCTACTTTTAATCACTTGAATGCGGTATTTTTAACAAACACATGGATCACATTAAATTCTCCGGCGAGGTGGTCAACCACGACACAAACAGACAACAAAAATTTAATACTTGAGAACTTAAGGCCAATTGAACAAGAGATGAGCAACAATCTCCTTTGGATTAACAAAACCAGCAGACTAATCCCTAAAATCTTCAAACCTATCAAAAGCCTCGATACAAGAAATTGTAGCAACAATAATTGGGGACCTGGGGGTGGGCTGTTGGGGGGTTTAATCAAAAACAAAAGCCAAATTGGATAAATGAATTATTTCACCTGCGATTTTGGAACCAGATTTTGAGCTGTTTGCTGTTAATACCATTGAGGCAAGGTTGTTCACGCAGAATCCTTTCCCGCTGAGAGCTATTTGGATTTGAGCACTCGCCATAGACTTTCTCAAGAACCTCAATCTGCTCTTCCGTATATCGTGCATACTTTGCACCCTTGACTCTTCTGCTACACTCACCCACCACATTTTCAGTTCCAGCCATTTATACTACCAAAACTCCTCAATAACACTGGTATACGTCTAGATCAGATTTTAAACTCAAAAGAATTCAGCTTTGTAAGATCAGTCAATGATCAGATTGATGAAAAGCGTATGAAAATCACATATAAAGAAAGCTATTAAATTTTCAGTTTCAGCAATGAGAAGGCTCTAAACCACTGTCATTTTCGACATTTTCAAAACTCAATTGAAATCTGTCTTCGCTAATGGAGTATTTGAATTATTCACCAATAAAATTGAGGTTCTTTTGCCACTTCCCTTTTAAATAAATTTGGACAAAGAGGTTCCAAAACCACCTAATTTTCACCAGGCGTACGTCAGGTCAGTATTACACAGGATTGTTACAATCTAAAATAAGTCATTTAAAGTGGCATTTGCTGCACTGGATGACATTTTGCTCCAAATCCTCAGCATATTACTAGAATCTCAATTATTTTTGTATTTATCTTTTACATCCCCCAGTCGTACCGAATTTCCCATGAATCTTGACTCGCCTTATTCAAAACGCTCGTAAGCACCAACGGATTTTCTATTTTCTACTAGTTAATCTCAAATCTCACTATTTCAAAATTCCCAAATTCAAACATAATATATTTCACATGTATGTGTTTCTATGTACAAAGATACAACTATGCATTTTGTTGCTAAATCTATGCTCGGAACATAAAATGAACACATTAAACGCGGCCAAAGCACATTTATCACAAACATGTATAAATTTGCATTAATCTTATTTTACCTTACTTCCACATCTAAACTTAAAAAAGTAATTCAGAAGATAATTCCACAAAAATACAATTACCAACAAAGAAAACACGTAGCCCATGTGACTTATACGGAATATAAATAAATGTGTGAGTATTTCCTGAACTGCAAAACTACATACACACAACACATACTCAAAATGCCTGTCCCAATCCAATGTATAACAGATAAGCATGAGATAAATATACCATAAATCATAAATGTAAAAAAGATAAGCATATACAATTAAATATGGATTATTTGAATTTAAGCTGTACAAAAGGGGGAAAGAGTAAATAGTTTTCAATTTTATATATTACACAAATTTCGAGCTGCAAGCTCGCATACAAACAAATTACAAAAGCTCCTCTCTGTGAGTGTCTATACACTGAGAGATAGAACCATTTTACAGTAATTTCGCTGTAGCGCTGAGGGAAGAATGAACTGGGCCACCATTATTTGGTTAGGGTAGTAGGGGAGGGGGGGTAATGTAATTCTTAAAACTTATGGTATCTTTAACCATTTTCAAATGTTTAAATTAACAGAAACACCGTATAAGATTTTTGAAATGATAATGGTGCCTCATGATTAAATTAAGAGAGACACTTCATCTAATTTGTGAGATGATAATGGCGCCTCCGACTATTAATTTAATTAATAAAAAATTTAAGAAATTATTTGTAATATTACAAGAAACGTCTCGATTAATGTATAAAATTTTCAATAGGTATAATTATAATATCATATAAGTACCTTTAGCTTTTTGTCCATTAATTAGTGATAAGAGGTGTGATAGTAGCAGTGACTCTTAGAGTAACTATTATTTGCTAGCAATTGTGGTACATTCAATGCATATGCTTAAATTTTTTTTATTTATAAAATTAAAAATACTTATTTATTTTTAATAACAAAAAATATATCTTAATTATTAAATATTATTATTTGAATTTATTATATAAAATAATAAAATCGTAAGATAAATTTGAATGTACTACAGCTGAAAAGAAGAAAAGTATAGTTGAAAAAAAGAATGAAAGTAAAAGATATATATATTTCAAAAAATTAAAGAAAAATTGTTTGTTTTTAAGTTTTATAATTACTTTGTCTTTATTTTTTATAATAGGGTTATTTTTGTAATTTAGTATGACGAAAAAAAAATTACCTTTGGTCCTCTTGTTATATATATATAGTATAGATATAGATTATCATAAAATAATTATATTTATGAAAATTAATTTATCACGTTAAGGGTGTTTTTTCTTTTTTTTTTTTTCCTTTTTTTTTTTTTTTTTTGACTCGTTGTTATGAATTGGGTTTATGACCCAATGCTTCCAACATGGCCTGGGGTAGGAGGCCCAAGACCAAGAGAGCCCAAGTAGACTGAACAAGGCCCAAGGCTCTCAACCTAGTATGACCCAAGTACTCTACCCCTCGTAGCTAATTCATGGACTAGTCTTCTAGTTTAACATCAATTACCTTCAATTCGTTGTTAAAAAATAGTATAATAAAATTAAATTATTTTACATTCTGACTAAATTATTTATACTCTTCAAAAAAAAGAAAAAAGAAAAAAAAAACTAAATTATTGAATGTTGATGATAATTTCCACGCACTTAAAGTTTCGATATATAGTTTTTAATATTTGTTAAAATTATTTGCAAAACCCCCACCTCTCATGTTCTGGGACCCTCCCAATATATATAATTACATAAATCTACTTGCGGATATATATACATAGTATGTATTCTTGAATTTATAGCGCACATATATATTTGAAGAAGAAGAAAGTAAAAATTGTAGGTGAAGGCGTTGATGAAGAGAGAATGTCAGGTGGGCTAAACCGATCTACGAGCGCTTCTTCCAAGAATGCCCTACCTCCTCAAGAACTCCTCGACGATCTCTGCAGGTAATTATGTATACACACATATATATGGTTTTGTCTGTGTATATGGTGCATTTTAATTCAATTATTCTAGCTTATGGGTTCCTCAGATTAGGTGGAAAGTTTCAATTTTATTCAATTTTTCTCTCCTTTGTTTCTTCCCATCTTCTTAATTTCTACTTTTTGCTGTAGTTTTGCATTAAATAGAAGTTCCCAAGAGATGAAATTTAAATTCAGAGAAATGAAATAATCTTTGTGTTAGCTGGGACAACGGATGGTAAGTGGGAAGAACTCAGAAGGATCTTAGGGAAAATTGATTTCCTGGGTTATATGGTGATTGGGATTTGAATGGGTTACTGTATATGTCCTTTTGGGGGAAAAAAATGATATGTTTGATTTTGGTAATTTTGGGCTATTTCGTTGCGTAATGTTGCTTTGCATGATTGGAAAGGAAAAGTTATGAAGAAATTATGAATGGTTTGAAAGATAACTAGTTTTTATTGGGTAATAGAACCAGGAAACTGTGAAGATGTAGCCAATTTTCTGTTCAATTTTTTCTTATTTTCCTGAAAAAGTTGTACTGCATCTTTGGTAGAATTATAAAAATTGCTGTGGTGAGTGGTAAAGAATTAGGACCCGACTAATATGTGGCAAGTTTTAAGAATTGGTGGGACTTAGCAAAAATATAGTTTGCACTTCATAATTGATTTGTTTAGTATTGTTGTGGGTTCTCTTGGCCATAGTGATATAGGTTAAATTTTCACTCATAATTTGTCCCTGCCCAGTGGATATAACTTTTGAATTTTTCCGTTATGGTTTTCTGTTTAAATATTTCAATTTGTTTTGCAGTCGTTTTGTTCTGAACGTGCCTAAGGAAGACCAGCAGTCTTTTGAGAGGATCTTGTTTCTTGTGGAGTATGCACATTGGTTTTATGAGGATAACTCCGTTGAAAAGAATCCATCTCTGAAATCATTGACTTTGAAGGAATTTACTTCTTTATGTATCCGTCACCATAGTCAATTTAGATGCGTATTTTCGTGTCCTCATTCAATTATAAAAGAGGGTTAAAATTGTTATCTGGTCGTCGTTTCAATTCACATCTGTTTTGCTGTCTGAATCTCTTTTGACACTTTTAAGCATCATGTTCCCGGGGAATTTGAGTTCCTATTCTTGCTCATGTATTCACCAACTATTCTTCTGGTTGAAGGATAATGAAATTTTAATCCTCTCATCTGTTTGTTTGACTAACCTGAAGGCTTTAATAGATGGACTTGAGTGTTGTTTACTTGTTTATATTGGACTATAGGTTTATATCGCACGAATCCTGTTTTCCTTGACATGTTGCAGTATTTAACAACTGCGATGTTTTAAAACCATATGTTGCTCATATAGATGACATATTCAAGGACTTCACTTCCTATAAAGTTCGAGTTCCAGTGACAGGGGCTATTATACTGGATGAGACCTATGAAAGGGTGAGCTTGTTTGCATATAATGACTGCTAGAAATTATTATTTGGTACTTTAGAATGTAATTAAGGGGATACAACATTATCTAGTATGGATACATCATTATTGGTTCCCTTCTATGTATTTTTGTGTTCTTCAGACTGATTGTCCAGATTTAGGCATTGAAAGGTGATGTAGATGTTGTGATCTGCATCAAAATAATGCAACTGCAGACCGATAACATAACACATGAGCTGAAATACACACCTTAAAGTTTTCATGACACAATAAAGCAATATTACGTAAAAGTTATGGACTAATGAATGTAGATGACTTTTCAGTCTTTGCTTGAAGAATGAACTTGAGTTTCTATGGTATTTCCACTGCTGGCTTTAATGCTTTATTCATAATATGGCAGTATATATCCAAACAAATTTTACTTCTGATGTAACCAAAGCTTATATTTTGCCTATGGGTGTACCCGTTTTTAGCATTTGGCTTATTGTTATCATCTGCAGTGCTTGCTAGTAAAGGGATGGAAAGGAACAAGTTGGAGCTTTCCCCGTGGAAAAAAGAACAAAGATGAGGAAGATCACAATTGTGCTATCAGAGAAGTATGCAAAACTTGCTTGTAATATGCATACACCATTATCTTGAATTATTGGTGGCAGAGATATTTTGGAACACTATAGTTCATGAAACTTTGATCATTGTTTAACTGCAAAGATATACAGCATTATGATACATTCGATAGGGTTTTTTGACACGCATCCCGCTTACAATGTTCAGACTTCAAATCACCTACTCTTAATGTTTATCACCTTCAATCCCTTGTTTCTCCTCACTGGTTCACCTTGCTTAAATATATGAATTGCTGCTATAATCATTCTTTGTGAGATACAGGTCCTGGAGGAAACAGGTTTTGATGTTTCAAAGCTTCTTAACAAAGAAGATTACATCGAAATGATTTTTGGACAGCAGAGAGTCAGACTGTACATAGTTGCTGGGGTGAAAGATGACACACCATTTGCTCCTCAGACCAAAAAAGAGATAAGTGTATGTCATTTTCTGGTCTGAATAGTCTGAACCTTGCCAACTTTGTCTCCCTACAGTTGTTAAACAAATATTTCTTCTCTCTGTTTCATCAGCTCATTTTCCTTTAATGTTTCCTTTTGGATGAACCGAATTCAGGACAGTGGAATGATAAACCACTTTGTTATGCAGATGCCCACTATACCCTTATAGATTAAGGAAATCTTATGCTTGTTGGTGCACGCTCAAAATCTGATTTAGGACAAGTATATGATAATGAGGTATTTTTGTGGTTATTTCACAGGAAATTGCATGGCATCGTATTGATGAACTTCAACCTGCAAACCATGACGTCATATCTCGTGGGATCACCGGCCTCAAGCTCTACATGGTTGCTCCATTTTTAGCGTGAGTACATGCCATTCAACTTTCTTGAGATATCTCAAACTTTCTCAGTTTCATAAAAAGTCAAGATTTTGCAGATCCCTAAAGTCATGGATTGCTGCGCATCCGCCTCCTGTGCCACCTAGATCAGATAAACCATTGAAAGGTGCAATTTCTTGCTAATCCTCTTCCACTCCTTGTATTTGTCATTAGCTGTTAATCATTTTTTTCTCCCATTTCCAAAATTCATTTCTACTTTATTCATGAATGAAGCTTTTTTCGGCTACACTCATTTCTCGTATGTGAAATCCTACCCTAACCCCATCTTCTAGAAGGAGAAATTATACCATTTTATATGATTTTGAGCTGTTGATGTTGCATTTGTGCAATTTCTTGCACTTCAACCCTGTTGTGTTGCTTGAGATTGCATCCTTGAATCAACATCCTCCGTAATTCAGTCTTGTGTTACAAATATATCCTATGCATGCAGGAATTACTGTGTGGAAGGCAAAGAACAGTTCTTCCGGAGGCAGCTCAACGATAACTGAGAGCCAACCAAGTAAGGCAGTGGCGATTGATGTTCATCCTTCTGACACATTACCCGGCAGGAGCTTCAGGAACTTCCGGTTTGATACTGGTCCAATATTGCAAGCAGTTGAGGCTGCATTCTCTACTTAAACGTTGAAACGAAGTTCCATAGTTTGGTTGTTTTGGCCATTGACAGGACTCATGTCTCATGACCCCCATAGTGCTTTAGTTGCTGTATATTTTGTGTCGTATTGAGGTTTGGGATGTATTGTACATTCTGTACATAGGCCTCTCCGTAATTAGTGTAACTAGGTCAAGGCTTGTTTGTTGGATTTTCTGGTCTCAAGTAACTAGTTTGGACTTATTCTTAGCAACATTTGTCCCTGCATTTGTTAGTCAAATATTTCCTTTCTCTGAGTTATAGGATCATTTTCCTTTTAGAACAGTTGAAAGATAAACCACTTTGTTGTGCATAAGCCCATTGTGCCCGTATAGATTTAGGAAATATTCTGGTTGTGGGTGTACACTCAAAATGCTGATTCAGGAGAGACTAAACAACGAGATAAAGAGATAAATATTGTCTACTGTTTCATATGATTGTGTACATGGTTTAACATTAAGAAAGAAATTAGTGACTTATTTATTTTTATCGGGTTATAGGTGGTTATTAAAATGAGTTGATACAATAGGTTATTTGATAAATAACACGGGCAAAAATACTACCAAAATAATTATTTAAGGATCCCAAACTTTGTATAAGGGTATTAAATGAAGGAAAATGACTTAAAAAAGAAAATAACTAAATATGTTGCTTAACACAGCAATCTGATGCGCCTATAGCTGAGATTCATGAGAGCGGATGATTGACGTCTTAGCCAACGAAGAATGTGACTGTTACCTCATCCTTGTGCATTGGTACATAGCTCAACACTTTATTTCGATATATTTGTAAGACACGACTTGGAAAGAAATCAATCTGTTACCGGATCATACTTGTTACATAAGGCATGCACGAAACTAACAAGTTTTACTCGAAATAAGCCATTTCCGTAACATAAAATTACCTAGCTTAAACTAACTAAGCTCTCCGTAAAAATTAGTGCTTGCATATAGTTTTCTCTAGTTCCGTAAAAATCAAATCTTTTAATTTCATTGCTAGGGAGTGCAACGGATCCCAATTGTCCATTCTCGTCTTCAACCAATAACCACTCATTCTTTAAAAACAATAAGGGAGTATGCAAGATGTCAAGCATTATTACCATCTGTTTCGTCCATGACTCCTTGACACCATATTCCATCATCACCCAAAGATTCATGACTTGCGTCTCGCCATCAGAGCAATTCGTAGAGTGTAGTAAGGAAAGGCACTGGTTAAAGACTAGGAGATTTGAGAAGCTCTTAACTCCAAGAATGGGGGAATCAAATTCTTGGAAAACCTCAGTACTTAAATCGAAAGAAAGAATACTATCACTTTCAGCTTGCCAATGACAAGCGCCATTGAAAAAGAAACTGGATAGAGAGTCATAATTAGGGGTGTTTGGCATCACTGCATCAATTAGTCTCCAAGAATTAGTACTTGAATCATACAAATCGATCATAGTGTGAAGGTGCTCATCCTCATTCTTGTTGGCAACATCCCACAACTGGAGAACCTTGTAAGAATTAGTACCCATCCTATAATATGACAGTCCTCTGGGCGAAGAAAAGGGGTTGGATCAAGCAATTTGAATTCTCGCAAGGCCGGGTTGCACACAATGATGGCAAAAGAGGTTAATAATGTGTCGAAATCGAAATCATATATCGCTAAGCAAACAAGTCCATTGCAGGTAACAAAAAAATCATAAAAATTTTTCTTGATACAATTTTGAAGAAGTGGGATGGAAATACTCGGTGACACCAACAAATTGGGTGAATCTAGAGAGTGGAGAGTCAAAACATGATTTTCATATTGTGGATGCTTACGCAAGAGCAGTACTCTTTCAGTCTTGCAATCACGTTTGAGATGCGCAGTGATAAAAGTAGGATGCTTTATCAGAGCAGACCAATATTTCAAAACGGACTTGAATCGCATCAATGATTTAACTGGAAGGTGGATCAGAATTTCAATTGTTACGTCCTCTGATAGTGCCATCTCATAGTTCATTATTTTACCCTGAATAGTTCTGTCGTTTTCGAGCAGAATTCACGAGCATCGAAGATTGAATTCGAGATATATTATATCTATAAATAGAATTGTGCGTGTTTATAAAGAATTTGTGTGCTCTGTGCGGCTGTTGTGTGTTGCAGTAAGGCAAAGAGGATTTAGAGTTAAGGGATTCTCTCTTTTAAAAGGGTTTTTTTTCGTTCCATGAGATACGGTGGGCCGCATGGGCCCTAGTTGAGGAAGATATCTTGCTGGGAACTTGCGTTTTATCATAGTATCAATCTCAATAATAATAATAATAATAATAATAATAATAATAATAATAAATTTAAAAAAAAAAAAGCTATCCCATACCACATATATTACAATGTGGATATGAAGCTTTGATTTCTCAATTTTGTCCTCTATAAATGCTAGTGATTGTGAAACACTTGATATATGTGACTAAATTTTTCTTTTACAAAATTAAATGTATTTATTTATCTTTTAATAATGATAAATATTTCTTAATTATTTAATATTGTTACGTAAATTTATTATGTAAAATAATATGATTGAAAGATAAATATGGAGAGAATAAAGTTGGGGAAAAAATTGTAATTGAAGATAAGCGCCAATGACAAGCGCTATTGAAAAAGAAACTGCACAGAGAGTCATAATTAGGGGTGTTTGGCATCACTGCATCAATTAGTCTCCAAGAATTGGTACTTGAATCATACAAATCGATCCTAGTGTGAAGGTATTCATCAGTCTAGCAAAAATCAGTGGAAGCTCTTGGGAATTGATAAAAGTGATGCGGAAAGCTCAGGATGTGGAGGAATTGGTGTGATTTGTAGAGAAGTTCTCATGATTTTGTCATGTTGTTATTGTTATTTCTGCTGTGGAGGTAACTCTCTGCATTGTTAATCTATTTATCACTCCATATCTTTGTTGAAGATTGGGGATTACTGAAGAATCAGTAGGAATTACTGAAGATTGGAATAAGCATAAGTTTTGAATT
>JACFYI010003564.1:646488-661640 GCA_014898755.1 Handroanthus guayacan | reverse complement strand
ACTGCATCAATTAGTCTCCAAGAATTGGTACTTGAATCATACAAATCGATCCTAATGTGAAGGTATTCATCCTTGTTCTTGTTGACAATATCCCACAACTGGAGAACCTTGTGAGCATTAGTATTGGCATCAAACCCAAATCCCCATCCTATAATATGAGAGCCCTCTGGGCGAAGAAAAGGGGTTGGATCAAGCAAATTTTGAATTCTCGCAAGGCCGGGTTGCACAGAATGATGGCAAAAGAGGTTAATAATGTGTCGAAATCGAAATCATATATCGCTAAGCAAACAAGTCCATTGCAGGTAACAAAAAAATCATAAAATTTTTCTTGATAGAATTTTGAAGAAGTGGGATGGAAATACTCGGTGACACCAACAAATTGGGCGAATCTAGAGAGTGGAGAGTCAAAACGTGAATTTCATATTGTGGATGCTTACGCAAGAGCAGTACTCTCTCAGTCTTGCAATCACGTTTGAGATGCGCAGTGATAAAAGTAGGATGTTTTATCATAGCAGACCAATATTTCGAAACGGACCTGAATCGCATCAATGATTTAACTGGAAGACGGATTAGAATTTCAATATATCTACATCCTCTGTAAGTGCCATCTGATAGTTTTTTGTTTTACCTTAAATAGTTATGCGGTTTTCAAGCAGAACTCACAAGCGTAGAGGATTGAATTCGAGATGTATTATATTTATAAATAGAATTGTGCGTGTTTATAAAGAATTTGTGCGCTCTGTGCGGCAGTTGTGTGTTGCAGGAAGGCAAAGAGGATTTTGAGTTAAGGGATTCCCTCTTCTAATAGGGTTTGTTTTCGGGGTTATTCCATGAGATACGGTGGGCCGCATGGGTCCTAGTTGAGGAAGATGTCTCGCTGGGTACTTGCCTTATGTGTTAATCAACAACAACAACAATAACAACAAGAAGAAATGATTTTTTTTTAAAAAAAAAAAAAGAGTCTATACCATATAAATATATATACACACATATATTACAGTGTGGATATAAAGCTTTGATTTCTCAATTTTGTCCTTTTTAAGTATTAGCAATTGTGAAACACTCGATGCGTATGACTAAATTTTACTTTTACAAAATTTAATGTATTTATTTATCTTTTAATAATGATAAATATTTCTTAATTATTGAATATTGTCGCGTGAATTTATTATGTAAAATAACATGATCAAAAGATAAATATGGAGAGAATAAAGTTGGGAACAAAAATTGTAATTGAAGATAAAATGAAAGAGAAAAATAAATATTTAAAAAAAATAAAAGAACAATATTATGTCATTATTTATTATAAATACTTTGTAATTATCCTGAAATATGGTTATTTTTCCATTCATGTCATGACAAACAAAAATAATTACCTAAGATGCTCTTGCTTTAAATATAGTATAGTATAGATTATGATACATATTAATTATATAAAGTCAAATTTTTATTTTTTTTCTTAGAGAAACTTACTAAAATACACTAGCTCATGTTCGTTAAGTTTTCTTCTTGACGTTAAACTTCTTATAAGAACAGAACTTTCAATAGTTAAAACTCCTAATGAGAAAGGAATTTACATGTGCACATATATACACACACACACTTATATACTATTCTAAAAAGAAATTTTTTTGTGATAATCTGAATACCAAATTTAATATTTTAACTGCAACACCACATTTTCACTACTCTACTACTCCAAGATCTTTGTCTCTTACTATTCCAACACTCATTTTCTGCACTAATATTTCTAAATGGCCATATTTTTTCACTACTCCATAATCTTCTTGTTACTTTCTAAACACTACGTATTCACAAAATAGAATCATATTCCAGTAGTGCAAAGAAATTCATCGTCAGATAGTGCATTAACATCATTTAAATATAAATTTTAAAAAATATGTAAAAGGTCAAAAAATAAAAATAAAAATAAAAATAGAACTTGTTTAATACAAGTCTCAAATATGCTAAGCAATGAACATAAAGAGAAATACACGGAAAAAGCATTATGGCATTGCAATGATAAAAAGGGACAAAAGAATACATATAATTGCATGCAAACTTATTAGAACTTGCCAATTCAAGCTAGTCTGATCTACAATTTCATTTTATCTATGTAATCTTTCATATAGTATAGTATGTACGGACATGCAAAATAACTGATTTATAGCAGATTTTCTTGTCTCAAGCGACTAATTGGTACCATCCCTCTTCATACTGTTGTTTTATAGATTTTGACAACCATGGCAGTAGTTTAGTTCGTTCGGCTCATAGTAACCAGTAGCAAGAGGTCATAGGTCCTAGTTCATGGTGAGGTCACAGCTCATAGTCTGATCCAAACTCATATCCAGTGACAGTGGAGTTATAATAGTCACAAGTCGTGAACGATAATTACTGTTCAAACCAAACATTCCATAACAATACTAAATTTTTACAAACTAAACATTCAACAGCAATGGAGAATCTTTTACGATCTTGGACTATTGTGGCGCTCCGTATTTCACTTGGACCATATGCACTCGCGTTCAGTTTCATTAGTTCAATAGGAAATGAGGAAGCTCAATTCCACATTCTACTGATCCTAGTGATGGAGATCCCTGTAAAGCAACAATGACATACCATGTCTCTTCATCTTGATATATAAACCTATGTCACACCCACGACTGAACTCACAGCATGACGGTTTTTAACAGCGATCAAAAGCAGAGGAGCAATTTTACGGATTATGAGGAGCCAAACTGTTCAGAAACTCTTGAAAAGTATAACTCTTTTTAAGAGAGTTGAATTCTCCCAAAACAGAACAAGAAACAGGACAAATTAACCCAAAAGAGAAGAAAAGTAAAAAACCTACACAAATCATATCAAAAGAAGCTGATGGTAGTTCATGCAGTTCAAATCGGCCCTATCATATCTTCAGATCTTTTAAGCCTTCAATCACTGCCGACTCCTGCAGCTTGTCCTCTTCGGCAGATGCATTTGGACTAGCTGGTAGACTACTAACCTTAGAAGCTGGAGACTCGACTTGAACTGTGAGGACTTCAGATAAGGGTCGGCCAACTTGAACTGCTGGAACTTCGGTTTTTGATGCAACAGAAACTGGCAGTAACTTAGAAACAAGAGGCTCTTCGATTTGAACCTTGGAAAAGGGTGACTGCTCTAGCCTACTTGGGGCAGCTCTAGAAACCGGTGGATCCTCTACTCGAGCTGTTGTGGATCGGGACAGTCGTGGATCCTCTATTTTAATAGCTGGTTGTACCATGGGTTGCTCCTCCCCTGGAACCGGAGCAGCAAATACAGGAACAGCTTGTCTTACACACACAGGTGGAGCCATACCTACTGCTGGAGGCCTCAGTACTGGTGATGGCTGGGGTGAAGAAATTGGCGGTGCAGAGAACACAGGAACTGCATTTCGTATTGTCACAGAAGGGGCGACCCTATTGTGTGGACTACAATGGCGGATGGGAATGTAGGGCAGTGCTCCCGCTGCAGGGAACTTCTGGGTTCGCGGTTTAAGGTTGTCCGTCAATGATGAGTGACTCTCGTTTGGAACTGTAATTGTTGGCTGGCTTTGAGTTGTTTTAATAATCTTTTGGAATGAAGAGCTGTTGCTTATTGCTGTAACGGGCCTGTTGCGATTTGCAGTTTTTGGGCATATTAAGGGAAGGATTTTTGATGTTGTAGCTGCAGACTGCTGTGTACTTGATGGCCTTGGGTTTAGCGTAGGAAATCTTATTGGAAAAGATAATCTTGCTAATCTTGCCTTTATTAGATACTTCTGCAGAGCACGAGCTACAGTCACATGCTCCTGCTCATCCTTAAGAGTCTTCTCATATGGCGTCTCAGATTGCTGCACTACTGGGAAGACAAGAAAACCATATAACATATCAAGTATTAGACTCCTTGGCATGCAAAAGAGGATTAAAATCATACAATATTTATTTGTTTTATTATGTCTCTTTCTCGTGTCCTTTCAACATCGAGTCTCCTGAGATGATGATTACAAACAAACATAGCCAAAATGGCTGAATCGAGGACTTGAAAAAGCTTAGTTCAGGGTTTTAATGTTCAGCAGATATTTAACAAAAAACTGCTCTTACATAATTTCCCTAGTTTCATTCACATGTTCAATTTTTCTTTGTTGATTTCTTCAAGTTTGCGAGAGAATGCCATGGAGTAGGAAACAAATACCACAAACGTTCTTCTACTAATCTGTATATTGACTTTGAAATGATTTCAAGAAAGTGAAGAAACAATTTTCTTTTCTGCTCCTATTTTGCACTTTTCTTGAGGGTAAAAAATTATGAAACATATTGATGTTTTGGAATGAAATTGTGAATAGATCTACCACATTAAGGATTTGGCATTCTTGTTCCTGGACAAACCATATGTAGATTATGTACAAATGTGTTACTTACATGATTTGAGAGATAACCACGCTGCCATGGCCGCATTCTTTTCTGCTTGCTTCTTGTTCTTAGCTGGCTCACCAGTAAATATAACGCCTGCCAGCTCAACAGTACAGGTAAAAACAGGAAGGTGCCCTAGACCAGTTCTGAAAGTTGTATAAGCAGGCAAAGATGCTCCCACTCTTTGTGACACCTCCTGCAGGAGGTTCTTATAAACACCTGTCTCATCCTGTATTGCAGGGTTCACCACAGAACCAGCATTAGCAATCAGTCAAATTGAAAATGAGAAAGCCTAACACATGATTTCAAAGATAAAACAAATAAAAAAAAAAAAAAAGAGTTAACATCATGCACTTGGTGAACACATAATAACATGGAAGTTTGGTTTGTAAGTTCCAACTGCAACTCAGATTAAGATACCAGGCATTAATTTGGGGATGAACCCCTTAGGTCACAGTAGACTAGAGATTATTGGACACATTTAAGTGCACATTCCACACTTTCGATACTTCTAAATCTTTCACCAACCTCATTTCTAACTTTTGATACTTCTAAATCTTTCACCAACCTCATTTCTAACTTTCTTCCTAGCCCATCTAGTCCAACTGATCTCAAACACTTTAGCCCTTCAAAACGATAAGGATTAGTTGCAATATTTCAACAATGAGAGAGATCATAATGGCTGTGATTGTAGATGAGCAATGTCAAAGCATCTTGGATACAGATTAGCTCATCCTGTCCCTGGCAAGGTCCATGGAGTATGTTAAAGATATTTTTGTCATTGAATAACCAAGGTCTTCATGTGGTTTATACATAGTTAGACCCTCATAATTCCTATTTAACACCTTAGAACAAAAAAATAACATAGTTCCTGTTCATATAGCTTATAAGAAGTTTAATTTTGCAACAATCAATCATTTGAATACCCATTGGATTATATTCATTAAAAATTTAAAAGCTTCCAGCCAATTAAAAAAGGTGCTTGGAGGAACTATACTACCTAATATCACAAATTCTTGATTCACCCCGGTACTCTAATGCTCTCACGTGTTGGTTGTCAAGAAGCTATTCAAGATTGCTAGAGATTTAAAAATGCCAATTTGGCCATGGATGTATAATTGACCTATGCTAAAGATAGCGATAAAACTTCAGTTCTGTTTAAGTAATAAAAATTGAACTTGCCACACCAATATATTACTATTTTTCTCACCATCATGGCTTGGCTCATCGGTCCACGCTCACAATATTAACAAGATACAATATTCCACCTACCAAACTTAATATTTTCAAATATTTTAAAGGAATCATAAAAAAGTAAGTCACTTTAGCATTCCCCTATCCACAACTTCCTATGTTCTTAAGACTTCCAAGATTTCATGCCTGACCAAACATATGTGATTGTCGTGTTTGATGGTGGCAGAATTAGGAAGGTTGGACTTTTCAAGCTTTCCAGGACAGGAAGTTGCACTTTGCTTTCCATTAAATGTTTTAAGTGACATTATGATGCAGTTGGCTTCAGTTTAACACAACTGAGTTAAAATTATGCTTAGTTAGGCTCAAACCAAACATTTCAAACGAGTTCAAAAGACGTGAAAGGGAAAGGCCGAGTTTATTAAATTACCCAGTTCCTTTTGCAGCTTAAGCTTATTCCTACCTGTATTTGTAACTGATGATTTGCATCATATAGGCCCACTACACAGTGGTAGGTACAGGCATAAAGCAAAACAAGTTTTTCATGAGAATCAGCAAAAGATGAGATGTAAAACACGACAACTGTGTCCTGGCTTCTCACTAACAAAGGATATACAAATAAATTTTCAAATATTTCACCATATAAATATGTACGCCTCTATTTTAATCCTCTCTTGGAAAACAATTCTAAGCCGGCAACTGTCACAAGTGTACAAAAGTAGCCAAAAACGCTTATAATGCGACCAAAAAGACATGGAAAATGTGATTCAAGAAAAACCTTACAAGTCATCTACAAGCACAAATACCCTCACCTAAAACCATTACATTCTTGAGGAACCAAATCCTCACAGATTATTACTAAGGAGATTGGTTTAATTTAAAAGATTTAAAGCAAATACCCAGCAACAAATGCATAGATGCCAGTAGATGTTATAGCTAATACAAGAGCAAGTTTGGATGAACTTATAAGTTTCTTAAAAGATCTTATAACATATGTAAGAACATATAAGATGTGAATACTTAAAGTTCTAAGAGATATGCTTATGCAATTCAAAATAAGATGTTAATTTCTCATTAGTAATTTACAAAAACAAAAGAACTGCCTAATTTATTTTTAAGATCTAACAAATTACTATTAGTTCCGACATATAATTACAAAATTGTCACTATTAATGTGTTATAAGTTATAAAATCTTATTCTAACCAAACACTTTAAGTGTTTATTTCAAAATAAGATTTAGTATTCTATAAGGTCAAAAAAATCCATAAGATGTAATAGTTGATAATATCCTTTACATCTACTTTAAACCATTAAAATCCCACAACAGCAAATAAAGGATGCATGCATCACCAAAGACACAATCAAACTCAAGGCACGTTAAAAGGAAAATAAATTACTCCAAAAATTTAATCAATTAAATTTTCTACTTATGACCTCAAGTTAAGATGCCGAGACTCTGACAAATTCTAACTTAAATGAACTATTCATTCACAAAACAAAGGCGAAAGCTCCTAGCAGCATTCACCAATATAAATCCAATTTGTCTTCAGATTCACCTATATACACAAAAGCAAAGCAACAAGTATTTATGCTTCCTGTTCTATTTCCTCTTATTTCCAATGACAACCTCACTTGTCTAATCATAAAGGCGTTGCAGTTCAATTTTTATTCCAGAACTCATCTAGAAACACAAGTCCACCTTATCCGTTTTCTCCCCTTTCTTTTCTGCGTTTCCATTCACAAATCCGCATGTGCAGTTCAGTAAAAGAAAACACTCCAAGACAAATGAAACTTAACAGAACCATATAAAACACAAAGAACGACGAACATTCTTCAAAGAACCAAAACATTTAACTAAAGTTAGAAAAACATATTAACTCACCAGAATTCTAGCGGCAAGGGAATTAGAAGGACCACGGCTAGCGAGAGCACTGAGCGCCACCTCAGCAGCAGAGTGTTCCGCCTGACGGAGCGTGGAGCAGTAGCTAGGGCTCTCAAACGTCTCGCCGTTAAAATTAACGGCAGCCTTGAACCGCGGCGCGTGATCCGGACCTTCTCTGATGCACGTATACGACGGCAGATTGAAGCAGCTCCGCTGCGCCAGCTCCTGCAGCTGGTTCTTATACATCTTTACACCAACCAAAACTAAAATTAAATGAAACAAACAAACAAATCAACTAACAGCACTAATTTTTCAAAGTTCTTTATCGATACGCTCTTCTTTTGTGCGAATGCATCAGATCATCGGCTCAAACGACACTCTAATTAAGATCGGAGAGTCATTTCCTCAGTTTTTTCTGGTTTCTCGTTAGGGTTTTGGTTTGCATTTCTCAAAAGATAGGCTGAGTTTTTCGGTGAGCTTTTTAGAGAGAGAGAGAGGACTTTTGCATTTTTTGGTGTGTGCAGTAATAGTTTGGCCTTAAAAACAACTTGGGGGAGAGAGAGAGAGAGAGAGAGAGACGAGGACAGTCACAATGGTGGGAATCTTAGGATACAATCATTTCCACGGTTAGATTGTAGTGTTGGAAAATAGTACTACTATTTAGAAACTTGACAAAAAATAAAATAAAATTATATTATATGATTTTTAATGAATTTTGAATACTCGACTAAATTTGAGATAAGGAATCAATTGTCTATCAAAGTGGTAAATAAGATGGTTTGTCATGTCGACGATCTGGTTTAAATCCCAACTAAAACACACATACTAAATTTGAGGTATTAAAAAACTTAAGATATAGAATAAATCACCTGTCCAAATGATAAAAAAAATAATTTATTATGTTGATTTAGGTTCAAATTCTATTTGAAACATACATCCTTTTATTTTTCAATCGTTGTAATCTAAAAAGAAAAGAAAAAAGATTAAACTTGAGGTATTAAAACAACTAATTTAGTAAGTTAATACATTTCATTTTATTTATATTATTGGTTGAAATGCGCAAGGACAAGAAGACAACAAAATAAGTTACTTTTATTTGCATATGACAAATGATTGAAGATATGATTGTTGCTAAGCAAAATTCAAATTTACTATGAGATTTTTATTTTTTTAATAAAAATAAATTACATGTGGATGTGTATATATGCCAAGGCTAGTGTGGATTTTTGAATCCCAAGCCTCAAATATTTGTCCTATCAATCAAATGAGTGTTTGATATTGAACTATTGTGAGATTAGATGATCGTGCCATTTAAAATAATATAGTGAAAACAATAAGAGTTAATCCAGAATGGCATGGGATGACTTAGAAGATCTATAAGAATATTTAAAATTTAGGGACAATTGACTGTAAAAAATGAAGTCAAAGCCTAGAAGAAAACTTGAATTGAGAAATTGCGATAAAGTTTTTCATCCAATGTCTCATTGAACAAATTCAACACTAACCTAAACATGCAAGGATTCTCGATTGAAAATATTCCAAATCTTGATCTGCTTTTGCAAGTATCATATCATGATAACAGTGTCCGTTAAACAAATTGTTGAAAAAACCTACGATTTTTTTAAGTATTCATAAAATTAAAATCATAATACATGTATTACACATCTATATTAGCAGGTAAGATGGAATACATTTTAATCATTGAACCCATTATTCAATCGAAATTGACTATTTATATTTTACATTTAATTAATTTCATTTTCTCAATGCCCATTTTTTTTTTCTTTGAAAAATTGGAAGTAATATTTGAATATATTGATGTGGTTTGAGGAGATAGACAGGATTGAGCCTTTATTATACCCTAATAATCCCATTTGTCCTATTCATAAATTGAGTGGCGGATGGTGTGGGGTGGGGTAGAATGCATGGGAAAGTGGCGTGGAGAATTTAATGAGTGGGTTTGTGGAAAGAAAGTTGGTTTTAAATGGGTTTAATTGATGATTGCTTTTGTAAGGAACATAATTTGTACAAGTTGGTGTGGTTGATTTGGGTCACATTCGGACCACATCAGTTTAATTCGAATTCGAATTTAAGTATTGGGTTTTATAATTAAACTCGTCCAAATATCTCACAACATTTGAGTTTATTTTAATATCAAATATGAATTCAGTAAAAGTTTGAAATCTAATAACAAAATTCAACTCGAGTAATAGGAAAAAGTAATTGAATTACGTTTTATAGCCATTGTTGACCCTAACTTGGATAATTAATCATAACAACTTTTCCACCATGTAATTCCCATATAGCTACTATTTATTTAATAAAGTTGTGTAAATTTACGTGGAAAATAATATCACCTCCTCATTTTGACTTTTTTTTTTCTCCTCTTTTCGAGTATATATATGTAAAAAATGTCTATTAGTTGTTGGAATTTATTTTTGATTGCATACTACCGACTTTTTAGAAAATCGCACCACATATAATTTTAAAAAGACAAATTAATTTGATTTAAAGGTATTTATGTTGAATAATCTATTGAGATAATGATAATATTGTTGAGAGTCATTGCGCCATTTGTCAACGTGTTTTTGACAATATTTACATGGCAAAATAAATAAATAAATAAATAATATAAATGCCAAGCTAAAACTAAGTGACAAAAATAATTCATCTTGGCTTCTTATAATTGAATTAAAAAAAGATAGAACTAAAATATAAAATAAAATTATGTTGATAGATTTTAAAAGTAGAAAATTGAATTGGCAAATAATGTAGTTACAATTAAACATAAGGAGGAAACATGATATATTCCAATTTAAAATATGCAAGAGATAGAATGCTATCTTCTAAAGTTTTTAATGCTTTTAGAGTTAATTTTTAGTATATTGCTTAATATTAGAAGCATCAAAGGAAAAAAGTGGCCTTCAAACTTTTAATGTTTGTTTTTCTATTTAGTGTGGGATCGTATAACATGGAGAATCTGATAATAGTCCATTTGTAATGAATTTTTTTCCTAAAAACTATTTATAAAAAGGTTGAATATAATAAAGTAATCGTCAAATCGTTGCAGAGAGTTAAGAATGCTAAACATTAGGAAGGATGTTTGGATTACATAACTTATATTATAAATAATCACCTAATTACTATTTGTACTTATTTCTACGGATTGGTGCATCTGGTACTCTTATCTTGTTGTATTGTGCGTCAATTCTGGCATCTTTGTAGGTAATATGTAGAATCTTGCTTTATACTCGTATTATGATATTACAATATATGAGATAATGCCACGTGAAACGTGTTGGACGATCAGAATAATGGATTGTATATCGTGATAATGGTCTTGATATGTTGACACGTGAAAAGTTTGATGGCTTAAACATGAGATTTTGACTCTTAAAGTTAATTGGATTGTGTTTTACTTACGTATTTATCTAGTGGGATTCTTGGGCCCTCTTTATGGACTAGTTTGTTGGTTGATGGACCAAAGGTATCTTGATCCACATCATTATTTAATGAGTAAATAAATAAAATTATATTTAAAGGAATACTTAATGGTTTTCAATCAAACACTACTTAACAGAAAAAATAGGAGATAGAAAAAGGCAAAAAGCTACAAAAACTGGCCAAAATGGAAGTACTTGTCATAGAAATTAAGGGGGAAAAATAAAATTCCAAAAAGAAAAAAAGTTGAAATTTAAATTGCCAAAAAGGTCCTTCACTTTGGGTTTATTCACAGCTAAACCATAAATTGTCATTCTGGGTTGAACCCTAGTTAAACCCTTTCTATTCCTCAAGGCTTCATTCACTTTGGTCGCCCTAGGGTTCAATTCAAGAGCTCTAATTCAAAATCTCATTGCAATTAATAAGCTCGAATTTGTGTAATCAAGAAGCAATAAGGCCATGGGGAAGCTCGGAAAGAAGGCAAGGAAGTTTGCGAAGAAGCATCTTCAGTCTGTGCTGAGGAGGAGGCGAAAAACAAAGGCTTTATTCAAGAAGAAAGCTTCCAGTAATTTGATGATCTTGATTCCTTTTTTGAATTTTTTTTAGATATGTTTGTTATGTATCTTGAATTACTTATATGCTGGTGATTGAAGCAGTCAGTTTTTGTTTACAAAGATAGTATTTTGTGCTTTTGCTCGGAGTTGTATTATAAATGCTAGACTTGAAATGCTGGGAAATTAGATATTCTACACGCTACATGTGTGTGTATATATATACATTGACCTCTTTTGTTTGGAACAATTATCACGTAATAGGTATGGATTGTGGTTCCAGTATTGAACACAGCATCTTGATTGTTGAGAGGCTTCCGAAATCAGATAATATTGCCCAATGCATTAGAGTAATGGCTGTATGAAATTTATAAGTTATTAGATTTGTGAATTTAGTTATTGCAACTTTGCAAGTACTTATTGCTTCTGAAGTTGTTAAGCCCTTATTTCACAATTTTCTACTGGCTGAAGAAAAGGTAGTTGCTTATGGAAGAATTGTGATTTTTTGATTTATTTTTGCTGCAGAAGCTGGGAAAGATGACATTGAGGAGGAACAAGTGGATAACCCAATTGGGCTTTCTAATGGAAGGTAAAAAAGGTGAAATTGATGCATCCATCTCATGTTCGAGTCTTTCATTCTTTGATTGATAGTCCTAATGGAGTAATAGTGTATGCTCTGTTTCCACATAAATAAGCTGCTATAGCTAGAAATAAGAAGATATTAGTAGTTGAAGAACTAAATATTAGGAATTAGAGTCTTTATGCTGTTTCCATTACTCAGTGCTTACTGTGGGAAATTGTTCGTGCATTGAAATCCTGCATTTTATGCTCCCTTTGCAAGTTTTTATTGCATTTGCATGAACATAAATGGTGTTTTGACATGCTCACATTATTAGACAAGGTATAATATGTTTCGTGATTTGCCTATGTCGCTTATTGGCTTCCTTCCTCTCATTGTCTGTAATCTGCATTATGATATTTTAGTTGTGTTTCCTAGTCCTCTTTTGTTGTATTAGCTTCTATGTGATCCTTTTCATGATACTTTTGATTAAGCATATCTTGTGATTATTATCAGGAGGAATGAGTCTGAATGCATTGAAAATATTTCTCTTGATATGGTGTTCACCGAAGATGACAAGGATGAGGTTGCGGACACATCAGACAGTGATGGTTATCTTTCAGAGGTATCAGAGTTGATTCCACTTATTGTTCGATCACTCACATGATTGTATTTTCTTGCTGGCTATTGATTGTTTGAAATCTTTATTTAGGATTCAAGCTGCCCATATGCTGTGGAAAGCGAGACTGGAAAAACTCTAGAAGGTCACTTTCCTGTGGATATCTGAACTTTCTGTACCCAATTGTTTTCATTTCTTATGCACTCTCCTCTCAATCTCTCAACTTGTTTGCCCTCACTTCTGTTGTTGAGTTAGCATCATTAAAATTGTTAGTGTACGCACAGATGAAATTGCTACTAGCACCTATTCAGCTCAAAATGAGAAAATTCATGCTGATCTCGCCATTCAAAAGAAGAAATTGGATAGACTGAGAAAGAAGGTAATTCTCCAATTTATAATTATTTGATACGTTTTAGCAATTACTTCATGTCACTTCTTATTGAGAAACATGGTGATTTTCTTGGGCAGGTTTATACCTACCCAGGCATGAAGAGAATGACAGAGTTGATTAAAACTTAACCTCACAAATAAGTCAATAAAAACCTTTGTTTTGAAAATGGTTTGAGCAGCTGTGAATTTCCTCCTCTCACCTGAGTCAAGTTTGTCATAAGTGATTGTTGTTATGTACTTAACAAAAACTATAGAGGGAAAATAGTACGTAGAACACAGCTTTCTACTGCTAATGTTCATATGTTAATTTCTCGATTTTCGAGTTCAGATTATGTGAAGTTGGCTTTTTGATTCTACTGACTATGCGTCACAAGTAGGCATCTCCATTATCTCTGATTTATTCATGCCTCTTAGCTTGGTTTCATATCTTGCTGAGTCACTTGGTTGCAGACTTCTTATTGCAATGGGACAACCCAATTTGCCTTGGACCAAAACTGCCATAAATAGGATGGATGTGCTTTTGCTCTCTTCTTGTGTATGCTTAATTTTTTGTCACTTTATCTAAACTTGCTTTTATGGTTAGATTCCAAAACTACGGTGGGATTTTTCTTCTGTTTGATTTGGGCATCCATTTGTAGCTTTTCTTATTTCTCTTAAGAGCTTGATCTTTCATAAGTTTATGAAAGAAACTTTTTTTTTTTTTTTGGGAATTATTATAAATGTTGAAGCACCTTCTTTTGAGAATTTCAGAATCCGGAATTTGGGAAGTTCTTGGAAAGCTTCAAGGCAAGTGCTGAAACATTTCAAAGTGCAGATGGGGTGAGAGATTTACTATTCATTTATTATTCTCTCCTATCCTTTTCTTTTTTGATTCATGTAGGATTATTTGAGTGGCCATTGCTGGGAATAAGTAAGCTGGTCAACTTATAATTGTTATACTGTGCCAGGAATAATACTAAAATTCTGGTGATTGACACTATTTTTCTGAAAAAAAATATATGAGATGACTTCAAAGAAGTGTTTTTTGAGAATAACCCTTGATGCTGCCACACCGGTGTTCAATCCGATAGTTCTGTTATTCCCCCAGAAGCTATATGGACAAGAAAGGGAAGATGGAATCATACCAACTGAAATTTGAACTATTTGAGCTTTTCAATGTAAATTCAATAATGCATGCATCTTCTAATGTGAAATTTAAACAATGAGCTTGTAGATCCACAATCTTGGTTTACTGATGATTAGATAGACATCTGAACTTATTTAATAAAAATGTTACGGAAGTTTCTTGATGAGTTACTGGCTTTTCAGAATGTAGGCAAAAAGATCTAGGAAATTTTATGTACTTATTCTCTGTCTTTTTCCTACACATGTCTGAACCTGTGCTGATGAGACAATTCTCTCATCTGTTCTTTTCTAGCAGGACTCAGATGAAAGTCATACAAGTGATCAAGAGGAACCAGGTGAAGATGGTGTGGCCAAAGATAAAGGGAAACTCTTGACAAGTTGTGCCATCAATAGATGGTGTGAAATGGTCAGAGAAGACAATAGCCAGTCAGCCCTCATTAGTCTACTAAATGCTCACCGTGCAGCTTGTCACTATGGAACTGAATCTATTGGCCATCAGATTGACAACAGTGAAACCTTTTGCAACATTCTGCTTTTTACACTCTCTAATGGAGATGATATATTTCGAGGCCTATTCCAGATATCACCTTCGAACAGCACGAAAGAGACAACACTGGAACTTAAAAAAACGTCCAAGTGGAAAAGTTTGAAACCACTGGTCAAGTCTTTTGTGAGAAGTACATTGTTTCTGTTGAATCAGGTTACTGACACAGAAATTTTGTCTTTTGCCATGACAAGGATCAGAGCTTCTCTGATATTCTTTCTTGCCTTTCCATCGCTAATACAACGGCTCATTAAGGTACGTAACTTGGGTTTTCCTTTGCCTTTCTATAGTTCAGGACTTCAGGTTACTTACTATTTATCATATTTGATTGGCTGTGTTTTCTTCTGCCTAATTGATTTCCATGTCTTATGCATCTGCTTCTCCCATGCTCTCCAATTTGGTGGGAAGCGGGGAGTTTTATATTTGTTCCCGGGGGGGGGGGG
>JACFYI010003564.1:623935-635352 GCA_014898755.1 Handroanthus guayacan | reverse complement strand
TGGCTAGAGAACTCGAAATAATCTTGTTCTGAGGATAACATGGAACTTGACCCTTGTGATTCAGTAGACAAATCCTCTCCCCAGTATTCTTCAACACCATGATCACTATCCAATGGAAGATCACACAGAGAAAGTGCTTCATCTGCTTCATCTGTTGTGTCGTCCTGCATGTCTTTGGTATGAAGGGTTTCCCCTACAAATGGTTCTTGAATTACTAGCATTATGATTGTGGGCAATGGGGGCGAATTAGATGTGTATATAAGTAGATGGATTATGTGAGGAAATATTGAGTGGGATTTAGAGGAGGAATGGGAATGTTTGGTGGCTATACATACACATACGCGCACACACGCGGGGACACGGTTGAGGGCCTTGAGGAAAGGGTGGGCACTTTGAAAAGGATTGATCGATATTTGACTTTGAAAATTTTTAAATATCGATGGGTTGATAGCTCTGGGGCTTTCTTCTAGATGTGTGTGTACATATATATATATATATATATAAAATAAAAAATAAAAAATAAAAAAGGTTAAAAAGTGTGAGGTGGAGCAAATAAAGAAGCGGTCATCTTGGTTGGTTTTCTAGAAGGGCGGGCTCTTGGCCTTTGGGGACAGGTAAACAAATGTTTCACCATTATTGTGTAGCACAATCTATGACTAAAGTAAAGGACTTATCTCTACACTTTTTGGATCTTACTGGAAGGAAGAGTGAAAATATTAATATATTTTTTCTCTATAACTTCATCTTTTCATTGATTATCTTTTATTGAACTCCCTATCATTTTATCAAACATCTTATCGGGGTAGTTAGCCATAAATGGGTTCGACTTGTTGGCCCCGGACATTAACCTATATGGCTCAATTTCTTCCCCTTGAAAAGTGATGCTCATATGTATATTTATTAGAAGTGAATTTTGCTATCAACATTATTAATATGTCATGCACTACGTCATAAAGGCATACTAGCTAAATCTTAAAAATTTAAAAATTTAAATAGGCATAAGTTAAAAATAGGTGTTAAAAAACCATAAAAGTGCACTCTAACATAATCCCTTTCACTTCGAAGGAGGAGCAAGAAAGTTTTACGTTCGTGTCTGAGGTTGATTTTATATTGTACAGTAGGTTAATGATTTTTTATTATAGATGTATTTTTATATTATTTCTCTTTAAAAAAAAACCCAACCAATAATATGATAATTTTAATTGTACCAAAAAAGATTATTTTAATTAATTTATAACCACTTATAGAATGATGTTGAGTTTAACCAATTAAATTAGAAAGATATTTTAGTGAACTTATGATTACAAGTCTGCGAGGAAGTAGCGAAGTTTCCTTGTCATGTGTATCAGTCAATCATCACTTCTAGAATTGGGCCCTAAACTAGTGGACTACGTAATTCAGATTGATATTAATGTACAAATACAATATAAACTTTTTCTTTTCCTCATTTTGTGGTGATAAATGCATAGATCATATTAGTGTCAAATATTGATTTTTACTCTTGTCACACATTAAAATATTAGTAGGTCGGAACTTGCATAGAGATTTCTCTATCTCAATTATTATTTAATCTGTCTTTTAAAATAAAAACTCCATCAATACATGTCGATAGAATGATACTGGTTTAATAATTATATTTGATGTTCGATAATCATCTTTGGTCGATAAGAGGAGGAAGTACCGGGATAATTTACATTTAATGGAGCTTAAAGACAAATTTATAACTATTTTTGTTGAACCTCTAATTCTATATTAATTTTCTACAAAATTTTTAATTCTAATTAAATAACTATTATATGCACTTAAATTTTTGCAAATATCTTTTGCCTGTGATCAACAATTCTACCCTTGTAACTTTTCAACTTTTTTTCTAGATCTAATAATTACTACGTCAATATTTTCTACAATGATATGAACACGAGACATGAAAATGTAGAGAGTCTTTTAATATTTTGTCATCACAAAAAGGGAAAATCAAAGATGAGAAATGAAACGAAAAGAAAGAGAATATGTTTTGTCAATGGGCTTCTTGTATATAGTAAATGATGTGGTCCAACATTCTAGAATTGGGTCCCAAATTGCTACGTATTCGTTAACAAAATGTTGTATTCACTGAGAAATTTTAGTTAAACTACTTATTATTGCGTGACAAAAATATTTAATTCTTAACTTTGTTATTAGCCATTTATTACTTTGGTTAGTTTTAACATTGGGAGACCGAGGTTGTTGCATCATGTTAGAAACTGTGTTTAGGATTTGGATCGTTCAAAAAGAGTTGATTCAGCCCAATTATTTTTGGAGGGAGTGGTTGGAAATTTGATTTGTAGTACTCTAACCACACCACCGCTAATTATGAAATTAGTAAGATAATGTAATAGAAAGTAGAAAGAATTCATACGGTGTTGTAATTAGAAGTCAGGTGATTCAAGATTTCCATTCTCTCTACTGGTATTGTAAGAAGAAAATTTATAGTGACAATGCATTAATCTCTATTAGTATTTGGATTGTGGTCTTGTGGATACCGAATTATTTCCCGTAATTAGTGATTTAATCAAACTAAAGTGTAATCAAAGATCAGTAATTGAAGTCACTCACAATTCAGAATAGATAAGTCTTCGTGATTAATTCGAAAGATTATTTATTTATTATGTTCGAAGGTCCACATGTTAATTCCTCCATGTCCATAATTTCAAATTCAACTAAAAATTACTTTTGCATACACACTAAACTATTTTCGCTTTTGTTAGATTGGGTTTAAGCAAAGATTAGCCAAAATCTATAAATTTTGCTTCTGATCTTTCATCAAAAGGGATTGATAAAACTGTGAAAAACCACTTTTTGAACAAACATCCACCATTAGCTTTATAATATTTTTTAGTTTTTCATTTCAAGTACTCTCAAATTTTACTATTAAATTTTCAACTTTTTTAAATAAAAATTACTTTTTTTGAAAGTAAAAGCAACGCTAAGAACCCTCTTTATACCATATATTTTGCCAGATTAATATTTCTAGACATTCCCACGACGTAGCCAATGAATTCAGATTTGCCTCCCCAAAATTTCCTTGCTCGAAGGATACTTGCAGAAAAATATCGCTATTCTACCACGCTCTTGTTTGCACGTTAAGCACGTTTGAGTTGAGGATAACCTATTTTATTGTCATGTCTCTATTTTAATAATCTTTCAAAAGAAGAACAAGAAAGTCCACGTCTTCATGCACACCATGCAATATGTATTCAACTAAAGTGGATCAATTTGGACGTGTTAGGCAAGTGCTAATAACCTAACTTGTCCTTCTTAATTATCTCCCTCTCCCAATCGCACAATTTATAAGAACACCATTTTGGATTGTATGGAAGGGCCACACACAAATGGACAAAAGGGAATAATCAAACGCCTAATTTGAATTTACATAGTCAAGGATAAATATCTCAATATCCGTGAGGGTTTAAGGTAATTATAATATCTTGTTACTTGAGAAATTACAATAACATTTCTTATCGTTAGTTCATTTGACGAAAAACTCAATAGAGTATAGTTGTAATTTTGGACATGTTCCTTAGTGTAAGAGATGATATTGTAATTTTCAACCATAACGGGTTGTTATCATAATTTTTAGACCATAGCTATGAATATTAGGAGACGACAAAATTCCCTTCTGGGATATTCCTATGGTACAACCTAGCTAGACAACTAAAAAGGCTATAATCGGGACTAGTGTGATTTCTTTTGCTTGAATGGATTGAAAACCCCCTCACTCGATGCTTCAACCATGGTACCCGGGTGATGGTTTCCGCCGCAACTTAGTACCCTGATCAGCCCCCACAGCCCTGAGCCGGCGTTTCGCCTTGGCATCGGTGATGACGGTGTTGGTGGTGGTGGCGGTGGGCAATGGCGACGACTCAGCCTACTCTTGATGTCCTTCAATTCTACTTCAGTTGAAAATCTTGAAATCCCAAACAAGAACAAGTACCATCTAGCTTTCCCTGATGATGAGGATGTCAACATGGATACCTTATGGACAGGAAAACCATACCCCTTCCCCTGTTTGTTCTTGTTGTGCGTTTTCTTGGGCGATTCGTGCAACGAGCTTGAGACGTGATGATCCATCTTATGCATGAGGGCTGTGCTCTTTTTACCATTCTTGGACTGAACTCGCCTCTTGGAACTTCTAATTGAACTGAACTTCCACCTAAATATGCCCCAACCGCGCTTTTTCTTGACGTTCCTTTGCTTCTTATTGCTTTCATCCACTTGTGATGCATCTTTTTCAGAAGTATCTAGTTGTTTGTAAGGTATGAGTTTCCCACAAAAAATGATGTTTTCCTGTGGGAAACGGAAGGTGGAAGGACTCAAATCTTGGCTAAAGAACTCGAAATAATCTTGTTCTGAGGATGACATGGAACTTGATCCTTGAGATTCGGTAGACAAATCCTCTCCCCTATATTCTTCCTCACTATGATCACTGTACAGTGGAAGATCACATAAAGAAAGTGTTTCATCTGCTTCATCTGTTGTTTCTTGCATGTCTTTGGGGTGAAGGGTTTCCCCTAAAAGTGGTTTTTCAATTTGTGGCATTATGATTGTGGGCAAAGGGCTAGCCAGAGGTATATTTCGATGAAATATTTATGAGTGGGAGTTGGGAGAAGATGGGAACATTTGGTGGCTATATATACACACACATGGTTTTTGTGGGGGGCAAAGATTGGAACTTTGAAGAGGAATGAATATTCGACTTAAAAAATATTTTAATTATGGGTTCATGGCTGTTTTGCCATTTGGGCTGTCTTCAAGATGTATAGAAAGAAAGAAAATTAAAAAAAACAAAAAAAAGGGGTGCAAAAAAATTGTGGGGTAAGGCAAACATAAAAGTGATTGGTCCTTGCTTGGTTTTCTAGATGGGCAGGCTCTTGGGACAGGTAAGCAAATGCTTTATATTATTTTGCAGCACAATCTTTGACTGAAGTACAAGACTATTTCAACACTCTTCAAACTTTAGTTAAAAAATCAATATGAAAATTGATTTTTCTTTTGTCTCTAGCACTTCATATTTTCACTAAACTCCCTATCATTTTAGTTGATTACTTAACAAACATCTTAATCAAGATAGTTACAAGTTAACCCCTAATTGGATCCATTTGACTTGTGGCAATCTAGATGAGCCAATTTTCTTCTCCTTCAAAGCTGGTGTCCATATGCATTACTATTCATTTTTTAGATCTTTTATTTTAATTCGTATTTTATCTTCTCTTTCGTTGTACGGATAATTGCTAAGTATATAGTATTTACAATCCTATATTTTTCTATAAGAGAAAGATTTAATACAGTTGACATCTATTTAAAACATAAAATAAGAAATAAGACATGATTTTGAAATAGAGGATCCTAATTAGTTAATATTTAGTAATGGTTATTTTTGTTAACATTATTGCTATGTCATGCATTAATCATAAAAACAACTAACTCTTCCTTATCCTCATTCCCATCCTCTTCCCCTAAAAGCGATCCGAGCTCTTGGAAGTGAAATAAGTTTAACAAGGCTCGAACCATGGACCTTCTCCGTAAAATATATCAAAATGATCTAACTGTTTCAAAGACGCAACATGCATTTTTTTATTATTAAATTCAAAAAATTTACGTAGGTATAATTAACAAATAAGTGTAAAAAATCCATAAAAGACGCTCTAGATATAAACCTACATATATTCTTATCCTATATTCATTTTGGAAAAATTTTGAAAATTCTAAATAACATGAGGCATTTTACTAAATAGTGGGATTTTATGTTCATTAACTTTCACCTCCTGTTTAAGTTCGACGATACCAAATTCAACCAAGTATACTATAGTTATAATCGTATTAAAATATATTATTATTCTTAGAGTATGAATTAATATCGTATGATCAAGTGCAAAGCTACTTTTAAAATGATTATGACCTCAACCAAAAAATGAAATTAAATTAGAATGCTATTTTATTTTTAACTTATAACCAAACAAAAAAAAAAACAGAAAAGAAAAAGGAGAAAAAAAAAATGAAAAAAGAAGTTTCCTTCGTTCCTTCATTCCTTGTCATATGCACCATTCAAGGTTTTCTAGATTTAGGGCCCACATGTTGCCTTTGAGCCGTACAATCGGGGAGGTAATTAAAGGGCCCGCGGAAAGTGGTAAGCACTTGCGCCGTTGCGCGCCTCCACTTCTAGTAAATTTTGATCAATTCAAATAGTCAAAGTATAGTCAAAGTAAAATAATATGTGGGAGTGAGAAATGTTTTGGTAAAATAGTTATTTTTTATTTTATATTGATAAATACGTAATGTTTCCTTTGTACGTAAAAAATCAAAGAAAATGGTGCTAGCATATAGGTTTTTGTCTCCCTAACACCATTCTTGCATTGACTTTCCCTGAACTATTAACTATTGACAATCACCTCCCCTCATTGAGTCATTTCACATATTTGAGGGAAGATGATTGCCAATAATTCATAGTTGAGGGGAGGTTGATACAACTCTCTCCCATTTAATGCATTTTGTTAGGATAAAAGCCCTCATAAATACATGCTAATTGTGTAATAGTTTAAATAGGTTAGAACATGGATGTATCATTTTGGTAGGAGAAAGTAATAACATAATTTATTCGGGTGCTATTTTAAGAATAGGTTTATATTTTCTACAAAATTTTAATTTGATATATATATTTTTTTTTATAGAAAATCAGTCTAAATAGCTATTATGTGACAGTGAAACCTAAACTTTTACCGAGCTCCTTGTCTTTTTACTAATGATGATAATTTTACTTTTCTGCATTTCTAACTTTTGGCTTTTGCTAGTCTTATTACTATTTCATTAGAATTTTCCCCACAACGTGAACATGAAGCATGAAAATCTGGAAAGTCTTTTGAATATTTTGTCACTATCGAAAAGGGTCAACAAAGAAAAAATAAAATAAAATAAAATAATAAAAAATGTTTTCTCAATTGGCATTTGATTTATATATAGAGGATTATAATAAGACATGTGTCCAATATTCTAGAATTGGGCCCCAACATTTTACCTTGTAAACTAAGCAAATTATTAGTATTCGTTAACTAAATTTTGTATTCTTTATGAATCTTTAGCTAAACAACTTATAGCCATGAAGTGAATTGGCTTACAAGGCAATGATCCTCTTCTAAATAAAATGACACTGTTCTTTACTATAGAGAATGTGTAAATTCGAATTTTGCTCCGCCCTCTGAATATTTATCAAGAAGACATTAGGCACCCCGTAAAACTTCAATTCATTTTTTGTAGTCACCACATCTTGAGATATGTAATCTTGACTTATTAATTAATTTAATTGATAATAACAACACCAATAATTGGGCACTTTCATAAAGAACGTGCACATTAAGTACATTGAGTTGAGGATGTCCTATTTTATTGACAAAAAAATCCATATTTCCATGCACACCAAACATTCAACTAAAGTGCATCAACTTGGAGGTGTTTGGCAAGTGGTATGAGAATATACCACATTTGGACCTGGAGTGTATGAAAAGCCCACATTCAACACGACAAACAAAGGAAAAAAATCATCCCTTGGGTTGTGTTCAATATAGATCGAATGTCGGGGCAATTTGCTTGAATTGAGTTATTTGTGTGTGAGTGTGTGTGTGAGAGAGAGAGAAGTATATATAGTTGAACTAGACAAGCTTAATTTGTTTAAGCTTTGAAATCAACTCAATAAAATTTGAATCCAAATCAACTCCGATCGACTAACCTCAAATTTCCAAATGAATTTTGGATTACTATACTTTAGTTCACAAGCCACAAGCTTAAGTGAAAAAGGGGTCAATAATATGCAACTTGAGAAAATGGTCAAATTTGATTTAAATCAACTCTCGTGATTCTTATGAATAGACTCAACATGACGTTTATTAGCAAATTCAACTTGTTTTTACACTCATATCTAAAAAATTCAAATAAAAGGTTCATTTAGAGGAAAAAAGCAATACAAACCTGATCTAAGTTATGAAGGCGGTGATGATAAGTGAAAAGTATGAAAAAAAAAAAAAAGCCCTAAATACATCTCAAAATTTCCAACCAGATCCAAAGCATGAAATTTCTGAGTTCAAAGAAGCCAAAGTTTCATATAAAGGACGACCTTCTCATTTAACTCCGGGGATGGTCCCTCAACATCCCTAAAAAACAATGTATGCTAATACTTCTTTATGGTTCAAGCAGATGTGAGCCTTGCAATACATATTGGGACGCTGATTCCATGTAAAAATGTTATGGAACTACATCGTTAATCTAAGTCCACATGTCCATATAGAAGAGGGGAAAAAAGAAAAAAGAAAAAAAAAAAGGACAAAATTACCAAAGAAACAAACCTCCTCGAGCAAACATTCAGATACTTCTCTACAAACCCCCTTGCATGATCCCTGTACTCAAGTTTCAGCTCACACATTCCTCTGTCGAGTCCCCATTTATCATATACATAGAAATAATGAACAATTTTTCACACAAATAACTTATTCAGAAAAAATACACGAGTCAAAAGGAGTATTGAGCTATAACAAAATAGTAAGAGAATTACACACTTAAACTAACTATTAAGTTTATGTTACAAAAATTGTTAATAAACTAACCATTAAGTTTCTAAGAAAGTTATTTGTTATAATGGAGCTTCCCTTTTGAAATAGATTTTTCAGTGAAAATTGATACCGTTGCGGGCATTTGGTCTAGTGGTATGATTCTCGCTTAGGGTGCGAGAGGTCCCGAGTTCAATTCTCGGAATGCCCCTGTAACTTGTTCTTACTTTTCCACTTTTCCATTTTTACCCCAACATTTTCTTCTTGTTTTTTCTTTTCTTTTCCTCTTCTTTTTTTTTCTTTTCTTTTTTCCAACTATTAATTAATTACTTAATTGATGTTACTTTGTCTTTATTCTTTTACTTTCTATTTTTACCCCGGCCTTTTCTTCTGATTTTTTCTTTTCTTTTTTCCCAAATATTAATTTATTGATGTACACAGGTAAAATCATTGAAAATGAGAGAAAATGGTTTTGTTTTGTAATTCGTTTACTTTTACATATATGTATATGTATATATGATATATAAATAATTTTCACTACTATATTTATTATTTTCACTTTCTATATCTGAATTAATGTCTAGTTAAATTGCTATTGCTTATTCCTATTAGATAAAAATAATTAAAAAATATATCTTATCTTTTAACCATTCTGCTTATACTCTATAATACAAACTAAATAGAGATATATTAATTTAAATAAGAAAGTTAAAAATTCGTTTCCTATAAAACTTTATCTTTTAATCATTTTATTTATATTTCCTAGTATAATTTGACACAAGATAGACGTTATCAATTCCAACCAAACAAAAAAAAAAAAAAAAGAAAAAGAAGAACAAAGAACGAAGAAAATGGGAAAAAAAATGATCCCTCCGAAATGTATATATAAATAAAAAATTATATTATACGCGAGAGAATTGCGTAAAATAGCTGTTAGTTATTTTATATTAAAATACAAGAAGTTCTAGATTATGATATGACATTGAATTTCAAAGTGTCATTGTATGCCATAGAAAATAATGAATCACAATATTTGATTTTCCCTAAGGATTGGATTATTTAAAGAATATAATTGGAATGGTCTTCTAGAAAACCTTATTATTTCTTGCTATTACCTCTTTCTCAAGCTCTTTCCTACTAACGAGCCCACGCGTCTTTCTATTAATCTACTCTTTGACTTATTATTTGGTCCTTATTCTAGTAACTCTTTAACAAAATACATTAAATTATGTTACCGGGCTAGATCCAGCTGTTGATATTTTTTGAAAAGAAATTATTGTAATTTTATATTTTCTTTTTGCATATAAAAAATGATATTTTATTATGGAAAATGCTTATATATGTCAATTTGGATTCATCTTTTAAGCAACATTAGATGGATTTTTAAAATTATGATAGTAATTGGATACACCACAAAAAAATTTAGCAATTACCACAATTAAAAGCTTATGTTAATAAGAAAAAATAGTGGTGAAAATTCATTTGTTACGATTTTACCATAACAATGATCCATGGCTCCTGTGAAGGTAACGGAAAATCCATCTTGACATATAGCAGGGATAGATGTTATCATGTCAATATAATCACGGCAAATAATGTTTTCACGACGGCCTTTTGGTTCATTAGCTATTACATTTACCATGACTACTAATATTGGATTATTAGCTACTGTATCTATCATGACTATTAATCTTTTGGTTGCGCAAAAAAAAAAAATGAATAATTTTGTAATAATACTTTTCAACGATCTATATATTAATTCATTATTAAATATTAATTTAAAATGCCGTTTTTGCAATTTTATAGAAAGAACAACTATCAATACATAATTGATGCCACTTATATCATTTTACAGTTCAAAAACTATGCGTGCACATAAGTTATAACGTAATACAAATGCATGTATATGTGGTGTGCATAAAACACCGGCATATGCTATTAATGAAATTTAAATCGTATTTTCATATGTTTCTTGTGATCATTTCAAGATCCTCTTATTACTGTGTCTATTGCAACATGTGGGAAATTAATTAATAACTATACATATTTAACAATTCATTCTCAAATTTTTATCCAGAAAGCAAAAAATTACTTACAATTCACTCACAAATAAAAATTTACATCTGATGATTATACATATATTGTAATTACTAAAAGCTCACAAGTAAAAATTTATATCTCATAATTATACATATATTGTAAATTACATATATTTTAATTGCTAAATTCACACATGTCATTTCATCCATAGACAACACTTAGTTATTTCCCCCAAAATTGAAGGGCGAGCGTATTTATAAATCTTCATCTCAATATGTTACTGTCTTTGTCACTTTTGTCCATATCTTCTAGAATCCGTAGTAAGAAAGCAAGAAGCCAAGAACAAACACCCCGAACCCCTACGCCATCCCCCAGCCCCCCGCGTATGTTCTCTGGTTGTAATATATATATAGATATCAGTTATTGCCACTTCCCCCCAACACTTAGAAGAATTTCTCATAATTCTCAAACTCAAACTCGAACTCTCCCACAATGAAAGAAAATCAAACTTTGGAATCATTCCAAGAAGAAGAAGAAGAATTTGCTAGACTCTCTTTCTGCGATCTCCCAAATGATGAAAACAGCCACAGCCAGATGACTCCCTTGGCCCGACCCGATCATCTCTTCGAGTTTTTCCCCTCCCAGCGCCGGCCCGCCGCCTCCCAACGCCACAACGAAATCATTTTCTGCGGAAAAATCATCCACGACCAAGAGGGGGAAGAAGAAGATCAACTCAATGAGTATCAGAAAAGAGATTATTTCGCTACCATCAGATCTGAATCATTTCGCAAACCTGATCACGAT
>JACFYI010003564.1:587615-607879 GCA_014898755.1 Handroanthus guayacan | reverse complement strand
TATCTTTTAAATATTATGCTTATACTCTATAATAATGCAAATTAAATAGAGATATTTTCATTTAAAGATAAGGAAGCAAAAACACCATAGCCCACTAACGTTATCTTTTAATAATTTTCTTTATATTTTATAATATAATAAGAGACATTACAAAAAATTATAGCATGAGTGACATAAAATTAAGTAACAACACAAATCTTCCATATAAAAAGAGACAAAAAATTATATTTTATCACAAAAAATGATTTTAGAATACTTAATAATAACAAGAATATGTTTAATTATAGTGCACTATAGACAGTTAATTATATTGCACTATTGACAATTAATGAAATATGTACAATGTCTACTTAGTTACAATAAAAAATTTTATCACCAAATTGTGGTGATACTTTTTATTGCCGTTACACACTACATCCAGCCACTAATGAGTTATACATACGGACAATACAAAAGACATCACTTAATACAATTATTAGTGAAAATCTTTATGTTACCACATAATTTTTTGTCACTCTTATTCTATTTATTTTTGTAGTAAGTTATATATACCTATATCAATTCTAGCAAAAAAAAGAATATATATCAATTATATATATACCTATATATAAGAAAAAAGAATATCACTGAGATTCTTCCTGAAGAAAAAAGAGTTAATTAAAATGAACTCCTCTAAGATATAGTGTAATTGCGGATTATAACCCTTCTCCTTTTGAAATTACAGAAGTCTCTCATCTAAAAATATATATGATTACATGTGTCCCTGTGAGATGTCAAACGAGCCGAGCCCAGCGAAACCGTTTAACCTTGACTTAAACGGTTCGAGAGTTAAACGGACTGATCTGGACCACATCGAAAATGTATTTTGGAAGGCCCGGCCCATAACTGACCCTATAATAATAGATTGTGCTAAGCGAGCCTTAAACGTTTGGACAGGGCAAAACCATTTATTTATTTATTTTTTAATATTTACACTATAATTTTTTTTTTAATTTACCGAATTTATGCAGTCCAGTTTAGAACCGGACCGCATACAAGGCTGGGTTGGGCCGAGCTGGTTCTGGTTCAATCGAGCTCGCGGGCTGAACCGGTTCTTGACCCAAAAATTTGGGCATGATATGATACTACATCCGGTCCAATTATAACCGGCTCACTTACATTTTGTAAACGGGCCTGGCCGGCCGGGCCACATAAGGAAACCTATCTAAAAGTTTAATTGATTTTCTTAATTAGTTTACCCTTTAACTATATTTTTTGAAACCTATCTAAATTCATGGACAAAAAATACCCTTAATGATTTAGGAAACTACCAAAATATTTTGAGCCCTTTCCAATTTCACATATTACTTTTTTTTTTTTTAAGAGAAGTAATTACATTTGATTATATATTAATATCATGGCAAGATTATATTTTTAAAGACCAAATACATGATTAAATAAAAGTCAAATAATTTAAACTACCATTTGACAAACAAAGACTATTATACAATTGACAAATATTTTAATATCATTATTATTATTTATTTTTTTTCCCTTAATGATTGGAGCGTTTAGTTTAAGACGGTATTGGGATGGTCTTCTAGAAAATCTATTACAAAAACCACTCCTGAAGTTTAGTGTAATTACAATAATCAACCACGTGTTTGTCAATTTGCGAAAATCATTCCTAATTAGCTAATAGCGTTAGTTCTTCATGGGTATTGTTGACGTCACGGTATAGATAAATTTTAAATTCCAATATTATTTTTTGTAATTAATACTAAACTATTGGACATTTTATTTTCTTATTAAATTTTAGTAACGCAGTCAGCTAGTTAGGAGTGATTTTTGCAATTTGACAAAGTAGATGATTGATTGTTGTAATTATATTAAACCTTAGGGGTTATTTTTGTAATTCACCCTTATTTGTTGCTATCTAGTTTTGTCGTTCATGATGTTGCAAAGTAAGTATTTTCGTATTCATGGAACGATTTCTTCCCCTTGCACAAACTCTCTTCTTATTTTTGTGACGGGGACAAACCTAATTAAAATTTTATTTGCTTCTCACTTCTCTTTTTCATATTGTGGTTGCGCTAGCCTTTCAATGGTGTTGAATGCCCTTGCCAATATTGACCCTGGTAGAAAATGGAAAAATACCATAATTGGAATTCATACTTTACGATGTTTTAGCTAGCCATTTTAGTACTTCCTTTGTTACCCTATAGATACTGCAAAGCTTTCAGCATGTTAAACTTGCTTGGATTTCTATTGTCTGGATAGTTCTCTTAGATTGTCAGTGCTGATGCTCTGGGTATGTATAAGTAATCTATTGTGCTATTTGTTGATTCAGTCCATTTTCTTCATCTCGCCCTCTCGCCCCCCAAACAAGTATAATTACTTAGGACTATATATTATAGTCCTAGAGGTTGCTGTATGATGTATGAATTGAAGCTTCGATTTATGAAACTTAAAATAATCCCATGACCATGATGTATTGGCAGGTATGGCAGGAAGAAGGTCATAGATCAGGCAAAATGAGGTGAATTTGCGCTTTCTTTCATAGGAAGTGCATGCCATGCAGTTAATTAAATTTGGCTTTTGATTTATTGGATCTTGCTTGCATATAGAACTTTGGATCCCTTAAAAGTTATCTATGAGACTTTAGGCAGTTATTTCAATTGTATATTTCTAATAATGTGTTAACAAGATAAACATAATATTGAAAGATTATGATAAATTTTCTCTTTTCAACATTTATTTTTCTCTTTCATTTTTTCTTAATTTTATTATTTTCTCTGTTTATAATTATATTCTCTTCATTTTTATTTTTTATACAATATATTCAAGGGAAGATATTTATATAATTAAAAAAAATATAATATTATTTAGATTTACATAAATATTTTTAACTTATAAATTAAGAATTTAGTAGAAACATCGAGTTGTGGGACAAATAGCAGTACAAATAATTGATCGGTTAGTGACTAGGAAAAGCCAAAAAGTATTAAAATGGACCTTGAGCTTAGTTCAACTCCAATGGCTAACTTGTGAGATGAGAATTGTTGAAAATTATATAAAGAGCACAACTCATAAAATTTACCAATGTGGAGTCTCGACACACCCACTAGATACTTGGAGCACGGAATAATATAAAGTGGATCAAAAACACTGGGTAACCCAATATTAGAGACGGAGCTGACTTCGATACCATATTAAAAATGGACCTTGAGCCCAACCCAACTCCAAATGTTAGTTCAAGATATGAGGATTGTCCAAGACCATATAAGACAACCACAACTCATTTTATCAATATGGGATTCTAACAAAAAGTTGATTAATAATACCACTAATCCAACAAACCTATTTGTACTTGGTGATAATCAATGGCGACGCCACTATGCCACCAGTGGGTCCCAGGACCCCACTGAATTTTTTTTTTAATATTTTAACTAGTATATATTATATGTATTATATTCAAATATCAAACTATAAAATAAATAGGAGTGGATCCTATTGTAAAATTGGGAAGCAAATCACTGAACAAAGTCTAGGACTTTAATTCTAGAATATGAAAAGTTTAAAATGTGAAGGTCATTAGTGTCAGAATTTAAAATTTGAAAAAAACCTATATTTGTTTTCTTTGATCAATATAAAATCAAATCAATTCTTAAAACTTTTTGTATTTCATATTTTCTTTTCAAACTTTGTTTTTCACTTGCGTTCCTTAGGTTTTAATCAATTTGTCAGACTCAATGGCTTTTTAGTAAGTGAAAATTTCTATGTTTTCATTAATTTTATAGTATTCTAGTGATTTTTTTTTTTTTTTTTTTGTTTTCTTGTTAATCTTTTTCATAGTTTCCATATTACTAAATACGTGAATATTTTCAATTATTTTAGCACGATATATGTTTTAATATTTTAATTTATGATACTATTGATAGAGATACATCATTTCACCATAAATCCTTTTATAGAATTTTATTAACTATATTACTTGGGATTAAAAATATTTCGCCCCATTTTAGGGATGGAGAAATCACACAAGTGATCAATTGATGAATGAATATTTAGTTATATATATTGAAAAAGATATATTTAACTTATTTGTATTTATTTCTTGAGCTTATTAATTGAGTGAAGGGACCCTATTGAATCAAGATCTTGGAGTCTCCACTGGTCATAATGATATCTCTTTACATTTTATTTTGCATAACCCGTACGTAATAGACTACATGTGTTCAACTCTATGCATTCCACCATCAGTAGAGTACATTGATTTTTTTTTTTTTTTTTTGAAGAGGGGAGGGTAATTGCATATATATAATATACTATATGAAAGATTACATAGATAAAAAAATGAAATTATAGATCAGTCTAGGTAGCTTATTTTTCTTTCACTGTTATTTGCGCTAATTGGTAAGTTTCAATGAGTTTGCATGGAATTCAATGTTTTCTTTTGTCCCTTTTTCTCATTGTAATGCCATAATGCTTCTTCTGTGTACTTTTTCCCCTTGCATGCAATATCTTAGATGAATAGTGTATGAAGTACAACAGTAGCTCATGAAGGAGAAGATGTTATATCTGCTCACATGGATTGATCAAAATTGTGTTTCCACAAAATATGGCTTGCGATATCAATTTTTTGTCCAACTTTTTAGTTCTATTTACGTTAATGAAGATATATTGATGTGCTTATCATTTGAGCAGGGAGCACTAGTTATAAGTTTATGGATTTTGAATTTTACACTAAAGATTTGGGTCCATAAACACCAGCAAATGCGAGACACTTACGTGAGGACAGCATGAGCAACAAAACCGTGGCCAATTGATCATCTCCTAATGCTTAACATATCTAAGACTTTTATTGAACAATTAATATATTTTACTTTTTGTATTTTTACTTTTTAACTTAATTGGATATGAATTTGCATTTATACATCGTTAATGCACTATCTGAAGATGAATTTCTTTGCACTACTATTTTATGAATACCAATTGTTTAGGAGGTAACAACAAGATTATGGTATAAAATAAGGTTTTTAGGAATAAATGAAATAAAAAATAAAAAAATAACATTTCACCATGGTTAAAGCAAATTGTCCCCCCAAAAAATATAAACATAAAAATACTCTACTTTTATGAAAAAATCTAAAAATAAAGAAGTCTTTACATTTCCATAAATTTGAATATACTAGTAGTTTTGCACGCGGTTCCCGCATATATAAAATATTACGAAACAATATTACTTAAATATCTTATCTCCTTTAAATAAATGAAATATGAAAACATAAAGTGCAAAATATGACCTATCCTGAAATACTAATGAAAATAATATAATGTCGGAATAGTTGCAACCAAAAATTGTGGATTAGTGGTGTTGCGGTTAAAATAGTAGAGTAGTTGTAATTGAAATGGTAAAGTTTAAAAATCAAAATTTGGTGTTCAAACTACCACAAAAGAGTTTTTATTCTTTCTTTTAAGCACTCGTGGCAAGTGGTTCTGGTGCACATAAATGTATTTTAAACTTACACATAATATGCTGATCATTTTCAACTTTATATATATATATATATATATATGCACACACACAAATTAGAACCAGGTATGATATTTATGTTGGAGGAGAGAAACTAACAGGGAGAGAAGGAATGATATCAACAAATTATTATACACATTGATTTTTATTATTTGTGATTGAAAAACATATCAATCCAAGAAATTATCGATCTATTAGAATTTCCTACAGTCATAGAGAAAATAATTTAATACAATTAGTTTTCGCTTTGGTTACAAACACCGAAAGTGTAAATGTTACCATAAAAAACATTCAAGCAAAGAACATGTGAGGATCATGAGAACCCACAACGGCTACGATACAAAGAACGAAACATAAAAAAAATTATAAAAAAATAAAGAAATATGAAAACATAGACTATTGATTGCGTGCCTCCAGAAGACGTCTTAGATCATTTGAATACTAAAGGATCGAATGCAGAAAATTACAAAATAAACTTATCAAAAACCTAACCTTTAACAAAAAAATTCATTTTTTAATCCATAATTGGGTCGGGGTGGAACAACCATGGTATTTGATTGTCCTGCATTTGAAAGAGTAATGCAGTTCGAAAAATTCATGAAAAAATAAATGGTTGTTATTGAAGACTACTTAGTGTGGCCTGGGATCACCATGGGTTGATGAAGTGTTGTAGTTCTAATTTGAAAGAATGTGAAATACTTTCTTGTTAGGAGTTTTTAGATACTGAAAGTTCCGTTCTGATCAAAAGTTTGACCTGAAGAAGGAAACTAAACATGAATAAACATGGGTTAGTTGATTTTAGTTGGCCCCCCCCAAAAAAAAAAGGAATAATATTCTTATATAATTAATGTAGAACAATATCCACAATGGCCAAAATTGGAGAATCAAAATCTGATATTCACGTTGTCATAAAAACTCTTCATTTTTATAAAATAAATATAAATATAAAGAATAAAAGAAGAAGAAGAAGAAGAGAGAGAAAGAAAGAAAGAAAGAGGAAGCCCCAAGTACCCGATCTGATTCAGTTCGAACCAAATTGGATTGGATATCAAATCAGGTTAGGAAACAATTTCGCTAGACCCGATCCAAACTAAGATCAAATTTGTTCGATTCGAATAACGTTCCCCAAATCCAATTTGACCCCGATCCTCGAACACCACCGGTTTAGGGTTGAAAAACACTTATATCAATTGCAGTTTTAAAAAGTAATATGTAGTACTCCTGTGAATGTAAAATATAATTAAGCTGGCTCCAATTAAATTTAAATAGATATATACACACACACACCTTGGCATTATTGTACTAACAAAAATTTATCATCACCTTAACTACAATATATGCTAATTGTTGAGTTTATGTGATTGCTATAAACCCAACATTTTTAAAACGTCTACAGTCGTACTGCTAGTAGTGGCGATGCATGATTAAAAATGCGCCAACTCATTAAGATATGAATCACAAACACATGGTTAGTATATGCTATTATAAGTCATTCTCAAAATGCTATTATTATTACTACTATGTGTATGCTCAGAGCTATAACTTATATAACTATCGATATATGATTTACAATTCATTACTATTGTTACTATTATAAATCTCACAATTATACATAACTATTAGAGTAAATTGTACTTTACCCCCCAACCTATAGGGTGTTTTGCACTTTGCTCCCTAACCTTTTCTTTTTTATATTTTACCCACCAACCGTTGAAAAATGTGTACTTTACTCCATTTTTACAAAAACCGGCTGAATATTCCCGAATATTCCGATTTGCCATCACTAAAGTCTAATTTTGAAGGGTAGTTTTGTCCTTTGAAATATAAATAAGGGTTCTTTGGTAATTTTAGAGAAAAAAGGCACTATTTAGCCTTCTTCTTCATTTTTTTTTCTTTTTCTTTTTCTTTCGCTTATTTCTTTATCTTTTCCTCTGCTGCAAATGCACATTGCAGCCTTCTTCTTCTTCGTTTTTTTTTTCTTTTTCTATTTCTTTCCCTGATTTCTTTTCTTTTCCTTTATTGTCATCCATTATCAGTTAAAAAATTAAGGAATTAGGGAAAAAATAGATTTTACCATCCTCCGTTGCCGTCTTCCATTTCATTTATGGTAGGTATAGGTTTGTTCCCCTTGGTGAGAGGAACATGAAGATGATTTCAATTTTGAGGTTGGTTTAAGGATTTAGGAGAATTTGGACCTGGAAAATTTGAAAAATGGAGGAGGTGATACAGTTGAAGTTTGAAGGAAGAAGAAGAAAAATTGAGCCAAAAATGACATAAGTGCCTCTTTAATCACATGCTGCGTGCAAGATAAACAACAAAATGGAATATTCTGTGAATATGCCGCCGGTTTTTGTAAAAATGGTAAAGTGCACATTTTTCAACGGTTGGGGGGTAAAGTGTAAAAACGAAAAGGTTAGGGAGCAAAGTGCAAAACACCCTATAGATTGGGGGGTAAAGTGCAATTTACTCTAACTATTAATTAATATTTCAAGCATGGGGCTAGTCAAGTGAAATCTTTGTGCGCTTAGATGTGGAGTTCATCGGGGAAAGTTTTTCTTGCTCTTATTAAAAGGGTGTTTGGGAGCTTTTACTACTAGCCTCTCAACTTCTAGCTATTGAAAAATATCTTTTAGAGAGCATTTGTTAAAGTGAATTTTGCTTTTATTAGGAAGAATTTAAATTAAAATCCACTGAAATCTAAAAGTGCTTCATGACAGTGGCGGAGCTAAGGTGGGAGAAACTGGAGTAGCTGCCTCTTATTGGCGACGCCACTTTGATTTCAGTGGGGTCCCAGGACCCCACTGATTTTTTTTTTTAATTAGTATATCTGTATATATAAAATATAGATTTAAATATAAGTCTACAAAATATGTATATGTGTGTGTGTATGTCTGTGGATTTCACTATTAAATTTATAGCAAATCACTAAATGAAAGTTAAGATCGTAAAATGTGAAAAATTTTAAATGTGAAGGATCAACCGACACTAGAATCTAAAGTTTGATAAAGCCTTCAATTTGGCTATTTTTGTTTTCTTTGATCAATATGAAACCAAATCATTTCTTAAAACTTTATATTTCTCACATTTCACTTTCAAGTTTTGTTTTTTACTCTGCCACCACTCATATTCGTTAGGCTTGAACCAATTTGTCAAGCTCAATGCTATATTGGTGAGTTAAAAATTTATGTTTTTATTAATTTAATAGTATTTTAGTGAATTCTTTTGTTAAATTTTTTTTTCTTTTGGTGGAGATTTTTTTCATAGTCTATCATCTGAATTATAATTTTTTTTTAAATAGAGTTGCTTTAAATATATGGCTTGGAAATAAAAAGATTTGGGCTCATTATAGGACAATTCCATAATCTTGAAAATTTCGAAAGGGCCTCACTGAATCAAGATCCAGGAGTTGCCACTGCTATCTCTTGAATTTTTAAGAATGACCTGTAGGTATGTGATATTTTCATATTGCCCCCACACTCTTTAGAATTGAAATCAATATTTGGGTGGATGAAAATTGAGCATTTAGCAATCTTCTATCTATTACTTACATTGATTAAGCAAAATATTTTCTAAGCTTTTGTTTTTTCAAGTCATTTTCCTTCTTATCCATTATATATATAGCTTATAAATCGATAAATAAAACAAAAAAATAAAAAATAAAAAATAAAAAGGGGAGAATCATACCACGAGTTTAAATATCCAGGGGCTTATGGGAATCATGTTATACTTTTCTGTGCTGAAGCTTTAAGCTTTTGGTTTAGAACCAACTTTTTGGTCACAATCATAAATATTTGGTAATAAAATGGCTCATACTCTTGCTAAGAATGTAAATAATATTGAAATTGGAATTATTTACATTTCTTTCATTTAAAGGAAATTCATGAGAAATAAAATATGGGAAAGGTAGCATAAATAATATTTTTTTCAAAAAAAAAAAAGAGAGTTTTTATCTATTACTTTTCATGTATAAAGATTTTAAAATATCAAATTCTACTTTAGCCAAGCAAATAAAAATAGTTGAAATAATATTTACATATTATTTCTTAATTTGTTAAAAAAAAAAAGCGAGTATAAATTTAATCTTTCCTAATTTCAGTAGATTTAAATAAATGGATAAGAGTTCTATATGAGAACTATAAAATATATACTTAAACCCAAAACTTTAAATAAAATAAAATAACAAATAAATGTTAAAAAAAATACTTAAATTTTCTCTTAGCATACAAAACATAATACAGTCATGGTATACTGAAAAATTAACTCATCTTCAAAGATGGAAATAACTACATCCAAGCTTAATTAGCCTAACAATACGAAATAATGAAAGCACAAACTTATGTTTGGGAGTACATACTGATCTGCAAAATCATTAATTACAAATAAGCAAATAACATAAAGTAATAAATTTTTTTTCCATATCCGACAAAGTATAAATCAGACAAATTTTTATATAATTCATTGAAAAGAAACATTGGTTTGGAATTCCTCCAATTCATACACCACAAGCTATGTAACTATCCCTTTCCGTAGCTAAGTCATATTTAGCATAATGATTCCAAATAAAAATAATTATCATACATATTCTCAACAACAGTCAAGCATAAGTTTATTCTTATGAGATATATTTCAATTGCAACATAAATTTACTCAAATCTATGAAAATATAATAAATACAAAGAAATTAAATTAAACTATTAATGTCGACGATAAATAAAAATATGAAAATAAAACTGGAGTAGCAAAACCACTGGAAAAAGAAAAAATAAAAATAAAAAAGAATTTTCTATAATGTGAGTAAATATAACGTGATATACATATGTGCGTATAGATGTGTGTGTGTGTGTGTGTGTCAACTAGCTATTTCAATAGCACTATATGCAAAACAAATAGTCCAACACAGTTGTTCTTATTAAATATGTACATAATCAAATAATATGATTTTCAAATTGTAAGAGAACCGCAATTAAACGCTTAAATAAAATTGCACCAGAGTAATGATTTATATTTGTACCAAGGTATTTCAAATGAGAAATCAAGAGCTTGGAAAGAAAAAGCACACAAGTGAGAGGGGCATCAGTGTTTGGAACAACACTTGAATTTCAAGTTAAAGCTAGACGACGTGCTCAAACATCTACGAACTCCAATCAAAATAACTTTCAACAAAAATTACCCAAAATAAATAATAATAATAATAATAATAATAATAATAATAATAATAATAATTATTATTATTACTATTATTATTATTATTATTATTATTATTATTATTATTATTATTATTAGTCAAATTGCCTTCATTTTTCACTATAAAATTTTTTGGGGGAGATACATAAATAAGGAGCCGTAGAAAACATGGACTTTATAAAAGAGTTTGAGAGAAGGTAAATTACCTCTTCGTTAGGAGTTTGATATGAATAAAGAAATTAAATATGAATTTGTGTTTTAGTTGGTTTCTTTTTGGAAATATATATATATATATATTTGCATGATAATATACTTTTATTATATTATATATTAAAATAGGAATCTATTTTATATATATATATATATATACTTTTATTGGTATTAGAGACAGATAAAAATGATAATTCCTAAACATATCTTTGTTGGTATCTTTGTAAATCTGTTTATAAATACATATCTTGAATTCAATCTTCTTCTAGGTCTGTGAATCCTCCTTGAAAAGGGCAGAACTCTTTAAGGGTAAAGATGAAGCATGGAGTGGCATTAACGGAGGATGTGCTAATTGAAATTCTAATTCGTCTTCCAGTTAAATCGCTGATGCGATTTAGGTGCGTTTCGAAATATTTGCATGCTCTGATCAGAAGCCCTTACTTTATCACTAAGCATCAACGTGATTCCAAGAATGAAAGGCTACTGCTCAAGCGCAGGCCTCCACAAGATAATAAAAGCTATGTTTTGTCGATCCACTATCTGGATTCGCCGGACTTGTTGGTGTCCCCAAGTTTTTCCATCCCACTTGTAGATGATTTCGTCGATAAAACATACTATGATTTTCTTGGTACCTGCAATGGACTTGTTTGCGTAGCATTAAGTGATCTCGATTTTGGCGTGGGATTGGCCACGTTTAAGGTTGTTCTGTGCAACCCGGCGTTGCGAGAATTCAAAGTACTTGATAATCCAACCCCTTTTGCCTGCCCAGAGGGTTATGTAGCCGATATTATGGGATGGGGATTCGGGTTTGATGCCAATACTAATGCTTACAAAGTTGTTCAGTTGTGGGATATTTTTAACCCGCGGTTTGACTCTCACATTAGGATCGATTTGTATGATTCAAGTATCAATTCTTGGAGACTAATTGATGCAGCGGTGCCAGACATTGATATGAATAACTCCCCGTTTAATTTCTTTTTCAATGGTGCCTGTCATTGGGAAACTGAGAATAACAGTATTCTTTCTTTCGATCTAAGCACTGAGGTTTTCCAACTGTTTAAGTATCCTAATTTTGGAAATGACAACTGCACAAGTCTCATAGTCTTTAACCAGTGCCTTTCCTTAATGCGTTTTATGGGATGGAATGATAACGTGGGGGAAGTGGTGGATGTCTGGGTGATGAAGGAATATGGTGTGGAGGAGTCATGGACGAAAGAGTTGGTAATCGGTCCTTTTATCTTCCGCAGTCCATTATTGTTTTTGGAGAATGAGTGGTTATTGGTTGAAACTGAGGATGGCCAATTGGCAGCTTGTGCGCTACGTAGCAATGAAGTTAAGAGGTTTTATTTTTACGGGACTCTAAAAAACTATATGCAAGCAGTAATTTTTACAGAGAGCTTAGTTACTTTGAAATAGGTAATTTTATTTTATGTTGCTGAAAGGGCTTATTTTGGGTAAAAATTTTTGCTTCCCTGCTTGCCTTACACACACACACACCCACACCCTACAGACTCAGGCAAACTGGTTTGAGGTTTCTTTTCTAGACGTGTTATTTCCAATCAAATTGGACTATTTTGCTAACGGAACACTTTGATTTTGATAGGCATATGAATTATATATTTCACATGATGTTTCATAATTTACTTGAAAGAATTTCAAGAATTATTCTTTTTATGTTTGCAAGTTTCGGGCATATCAAATACCATGAAGCTGATTTTGGTAATTAAAGAACTGAAATTATTTTTTTTATTTTCTATTTTTTGCCTAAATATCCCCAGTGAAATGTCTAATTGACAAAAATCCCCCTATATTATTTCTAGCTGGTTTTGGAATATTGATATTTAAAAGATATATTTCCTTATTAATTGCACCAAAAGCCCGGCCTTTTTCCTTATTAAAAAAAAAATGATTTGTTGAAATCAAATACTCAAAATTAATTTGATGTGTGCAAAAAATCATTTCTAATAGAAGATGACAAATGGGACTGTGTTTAGAAAATAATTCCGCAAATATATATTTTGGTTGATGTTTTTTACATTTATACAAGTTTTGGTATTTTTCTTATTTTTAAAAGTCTTATGATAAAATCCACTTGATATGTTGACAGTACTGAAATTGCACAAAGTTATATCGATCACTTGTGAAAATAATTTTTTAGTCTCTCAACAAAAATCTTATAAATAAATATTCAATTCTATCTAATAAGATTTTAAAATCTATCTTGACAATTTAAAAATATAATCAACCAAATTAATCTTACTTTTTCTTGATACATATATATTATCAGCAGTAATTTCTATTTTAAAAAATAATATAGAATAAATTACTTATATATTACTTAATAAATTGTAGTGAGTGAGCTAAATATAGAACTGCACATATTTTAATTCTTCAATAAAATTAAAGAAATAAAAAATATTTAAATTAAAAGATACATATTCTGAATTTTCTACGATGTTTAAATGATAATTATTTTCATAAAAATAGAAAAGAACTAAGAATTATAAGTAACTTCAAATGGACATTGTAGCGCCCTGGGTCACGGTAGCAATTCCGTCTCGTGATCCAAAAACATTACTCGCGATTAGATACATTCTAAAACCAAATCAGAAACTTCAAACTAAAAGTTCCAACAGAAAATATCATTACATGTCAAAATAGTTCCAAAATACATGAAGCAACTAACTTAACGTTATAGACATATATTAATTTTGTAATTATTTATATAGTATGAAGATTTTCATTTTAGTAATGTTTAATCTTAACAAACTTTATTTAAATTCTATTTTTCTAAATTTATGTTGAGAAAAAAGTATAATTACATAAAAGATTATTTTTCAGAAATCTATACATAAATCTAAGTGATAAGAAACAATCAAGAGTGATATATTTGTTGCGAAAAAATTTTATAATTTTGGGTGAATTGCAAAAATCACCCCTGAGGTTTAATATAATTACAAAAACCAATCATATATTTTGTCAAATTATAAAAATCACTCCTAATTAGCTGACTGAGTTAGTAAAATTTAACAAGTAGATGAAAAGTCTAATAGTTTAGCGTTAATTACAAAAAGTAATATTGGAATTTAAAATTTGTCCATACATTGACATCACCTACTGCCGTTAAGAGTAGTTTTGGTAATTTGACAAAATAAGTGATTGGTTGTTATAATTTCACTAAACCTCAAGAGTAGTTTTTGTAACTCACCCTATAATTTTTTCAGTTACAATGAATTACCTTCTACCCTTTTCTTTTTTATGTTTTCTAGGAGAATAGAATTTATATGAATGCTACTTTATCAATTAACTACGAATAAAAATAAGATTATTTCTATAAGATATATTTTCCCAAAATAGTTATATGCAAATTAAAAAAAAATGTCCTTCATTAGTTTGATACAGTGGTAGAATTAAAAGATATTGAGATTGATGCTATAATGCCACATGTATCATAATGCATTGCAGGAATATAAGAGGGTATTATGAAATTTTACATTCGATCAACAATTAAACAGACTTTGGGTGAGGTGAACAGTATTCAATTAACACAGGTAGGATTATTGCTAATTAAAATAATATAGAGGAATTATTGCCAATTAGAAATTTTACAGGAAGTATTCACGCAAAAAGCTTTTAAAGAACTTATTTAGTTCTTTTCACTATATGCACATATATACATATAGATAGATATATATATATATGTATGTGTGTACAGAACTTCTTTAGTTCTTTTCACTATATGCACATATATATGTATATGTATAAATAGTTAACATATGTAACTTTATAAACCATGATATGATCAAGGGTTAAAAAGCACCAATATCATTTCGAAGTTAAAGGTAATATATAATGTTTTGATTTTTCATTTATTGATTTATTTATTTTTGTAAGTATTTTGTAGTTATATGAAAATTGCCAAAAATGACATCTGATCCAAGGCCCTCATTGGCTTATACAACAACATAGTAATGAATTCACTATCCAGAATTACATTTATTTTAAACATAATAATGAATTCACTATCCAGAATTAAATTTATTTTACTCCAATTTTTCATAGAAAATTAGAAATAATATTTTCCTCTGCATAATTACACAGTGATTAAATTTAAATGCAAGCCTTGTTAGAACTATGATGTTATTTTGATCAATTTGAAATGGCCAAAATTTCATATTTGAGAGCGTGAATTTCTAAAAGATGGAACAAAATTAAGGTACTATAATATTCACTCAAAACTCAAAAGCGTTATGATTGAAGCACTAAATTTGGTGAAGCATCAACAAAAATAGCATCTTAAAGCAATGGCACCCCAAATAACATTTCCCTTCAGATTCTACTTTTTACATTGATGTTTTAATGTGTATAACATTATTTTAGTATATTTAGGCTATTATATTATTTATTTTTGTATTTATATTTTTATCAATCATGTAATTAATTTTAATTTTTAAAAAATTGTTGCCAAAAAATCATTCTAACAACTAGTTTTTAAATCATGCTTTTCAAGAAAAGCCCACAATCACCATGTTAAAACTACACTGTTTTTCAATTCCTAGGCGCTTCTCCCCCAAATATTATACATAGAGAATTTCTGAATCAATCTTCTTTTTACCCATGACTGTTGTATTTTTGCTTATTTCTTTTATTTATTTATCTTATTTTGATAGTTGCTTTTCTTTGAATTGGGGAACTTGGAATCTTTACACCCCATTTATTAGGAAGCTTTTGAACTAGTTGTTATGGCTCGATCATCTTATATATTATTGTTTGATTTATGAAGTTTAGTTATTGACGACTTCTCTCAACATAAAAATTTTGAGTAATTATTACGGCTAAAAACTAATGTTAATAGAAAAAAAATAGTTGCATAAAATTATTTGCTACGCTTTACCACGGTGGTTTCTGTGATAGTAATGGAAAATCTACTACGACAAGTAGTCGTGGATCCGTGATAGATGTTTTTACTTCAGTGTAGTCACAATAAATTATATCTCCACCACGATTTTTGGGATTATTGGCTCCTACATCCACTATAGCTATCAATTGTAAATTGTTGGTAACTACTTCCACCATGACTGTTAATCTTTTGGTTGCAAAAAATCAATAATTTTGTAGTGTCTCTCTATCTTTTTAGTTACTAAAATGCTAAAATAATTATTGGAACAGATCAAAAACTACTCTCAAAAGACTTCTATTACTTTCACTCAAATAATTTGGATGGATTAGAAATAAAACTTATCCCCTATTTATAATACCATTGCATCAAATGGATGATGGAGTATTCTAGAATCCTTGATAAATTCATGTTAGTTCCTGAGTTTTGCCCACAATTTCAAATTAGTCCTCGAGTTTATAATTTTCTTCAATGTCATCTCTCTAGACAAATTCTAGTGGCTTTCTTGAGACAAAAGAAATAAAAAGACAGAAATGCCCCCCACCTCCAATTTACTCACTTAATCTGCAAAGCTAGCAACACTTACAATTAAAAAATAAATGTACATTAACGAATAAAAAACAAATATAAATCTATACAGTACACATTGCAACACACACACACACACATCATATAATATTTATTACAATATAAAAGCTCTAAAATCAAATGTAATATGTGCTTATTTTTGCAACTTATAATTTGTGAATTTATAATTTTTTATGAATTTTATTTGTTAAATAATGTATGTTTAATATAATTATTATTTACAGTTATCCGGATTGAATTTTCTTATCGGGAGTTCAATTTTTTATCTTATTCGAACTTAATAGACCCAAATCCTACAAGATCTTGGATTGGGTTCAGGTTCAAATTATCTTGATTTGATCCAAATTCGGCCCAATCAATTTATTACCAAATATTAATAAATAAATTATTAATATATATTTTTTTTCGTTATTTTTATGAATGAATTCACATTTTATACATTATGCACACATTTCTAGAAATTAGCATTTTGAAACTCAAGAACTAAAAAGAATTTTACCTCTCGAATCCTATTCTAGGGGTTCAATATGTGTCTAAAAGTACGTAAAACATTCTAAAACCTTTTTGGTGTCCCTTAACCTAAGGCACTCTGATATTTCGTAGTAATTTCTATTGAGGCGTGACATCAAGCTCGATTTGGCTCAACTCATTCTTAAATTCTTTCAAGCTTGAGGCAAGTATGCTCATCCCATTTTTGTTACAGAAATTGTTAATGCACTAACTATAAGTCCATAAATAAGTTGTGTGTTACGATGAATTAATGAGAATATTTATATGACCATTGTATGCAGGATTTTATTTGCATTAAGCAGTGATCCATGCTTTCTTCTTTGTAATTTATTAAACATTACAAATAATAGCTATATACAATGACAATAAGGTGTAGTTGCAGGATTTAATAAATATTATATGAATATTTTAACGTCCAGAATTTGATGTGAATGAAAATTTGTGAGATCTTTGTTTTACAGATAATCCTATTAGCACCCATTATAACATTGTATACAATTAATAAAGATTTTTACTCTCTGAATCCCATTTTCACTCGACAGAAATCAAGTACAAAAACGAAGAGAAGCAAACATTATTGCACTAAATAAAATATTAACTCTTGACGTAATCAAGCAAGTGAAACAAGCCAAGGAAAAATTCATCTAACCTGGTACAGAAACTGAATATCAGGATTCTTGACAACATAATATACATGGAATGTATTCTGAAACACTACAAATTCTCATGACTCTGCCAAGAAAAAAATTCATGGGTACAACCTTAATTGGCAATATTGTGTAACCACAATAAGAACATGAACTTTAGAAGAACAATTACGATTCATATGCAGTGAATATTAACTCTTATTCCAAGTCGAATGACTTAAACTGGGACTGAATCTGAGGTGTTGGCTCCAGCAGAATTTGGACTTGAATTCGAATTAGTTTTCCTCTCTGCTTGAAGTGATCGACATAACGATTCAAGTTTTTCCTTTTGATTTCTTGTTCTCTCCAGTTGTTTCTTCAGTCGTTCACGCTGCTCAAGAACAAATGAAAGTATACAATCCTTCAGATGCCAAAAAAACTAATTTGGAAGCATCTATGTGGAAAGGTCGTGAGGAGAAAAGTAAAACTAAGACTCGTTCAGTAGAAACGTATTTTTCAATGGTGACTTGCTTACCTCATCAGCAAGTTCTATAAGAGTAACATCGGATTTCTCACATTTGCTCTTCAAGAAGGTGTTTTCCTTTTTTAGTTCCTTTATCGATTTCGCCATCTGGTTTCAAGAGCATAAATATACAGGATGATAAATTGCTTAAAGAAAACGAAATATGCATCGAGTAGAGGAAAATCTATGTAGAATACGATGTTATGTGTACGTACCTTCTCAATTTCTTGCTTAAATGTTTCGAAAACCTCATTGCTTTTCAACAATGCCTCCTGGCAAGGGAGAAAAACATAAGCTATGTTCCAGGGCATGAGTTATGGATCCCATAATGTACCAGAAAATCTTGGACAACAATGGACAATTGAAACGAGGAGAGAAATGGTAAGCAAGAAAATTTTGCACACTATGGTCCTTGCACTGTGTTCAGTTGGATGCATATATGTGATATTCATGATAATTTCCTACTAACAGCTCAATGTGCGAATAATACAATGAATTTGCAAATACCGGATGGACCTGGATTTATTTGTTAGAATAAATCAACCTGTCCAACCCAAAGCCCATACAGCATGCCAAATGATGACAAGCACAGATTGCACTCCAATTCTTAGGATTCTTGAAGTATGACTTGTATTTATTCAGCACCACTATCTGGGAACCTCAAGGGAACCACCACCTCATAAATCGGGTGCATAATTAAAATGAGCATGTCTTGAAATATTATTAAGATATTATAGAAACTCCCAGTACAGTTCTTCATAAAAGAAAAGGAGGCCAACCTGGAATTGTTGGAACTTTTCACCATCAGCTGTTAGCTGCAACCTCAAATTCTTTTCAGTTGCTAGAAGTTGTGCCACTTGTTCAGCATACAATTTCATCTGGGACTGTTCCTGCTTCAATTTCTCTTCATGTTGCTGAAGTTTCAAATCAGCAAGCTGAAGTTCCAGTGATTTTTGTTTTAGCTGCAAGCCAACCAAACAGAGTGTCTAGCTCAATAGTTAACTGAAACTTGTTTAGATAAGCAGAAATTCTATACTTAGAAAGCTGCCTACCAGTTGTGCGTGTTGCTGCTCAGAAAGAGTATATTGATCAACAAGTTGTTTTAACTTCGTCTTTAACCTGAAATTAGAGAATTTTGCACATCATACTGAACTGGTTAAAATGCCAAAACTGTGAGTTTTACAAATGTAGAGGATATTCTAGGATTTTCGTAGTTTCTTCAGATTAACAAGAAATCTAAAAATCCAAGCTATTTTACTTCATCCCACATGTTTCACACACATGAAAAAATATCATGCGCTAGTATAGTTGATCATGACAAGATCTTAAGTAGTTTTTAAGTCAAAAAAGTCCTCGGTTTTGTCTTACATCTCATTCTCTTTCAGCTGAGATATACATTCATCTTTCTGCTCCTCCAGCTTACTGCTAACTTCCTACAATAGGTTGGAGAAAAATAAACATAAAAGCGAAGAAAATGAATAACGGTTGCATTAGTTGAGCTTGAACACTTGATATTTATAGGGAGACAATCTTTCAGGGAAAGTATTAGTCCATTTGATGCTATAAGGAGAAGGATACAATCATACAAATTATGCAATAAAGATATATACCCAATTCAATTAATTTCATTCTTGTGGACAATTTAGCAACCAAGTCATAGATTAAAAAATGACAAACTATGAGAACCTTAATTGCATCTTGAAACGTGTTTGACAAATCTAATCTCAAATTTTGACCCTCTGTCGACACACGTTTGCATTCATCCTGAAATAAAGAAACAAAGAATTGGTGATTCAAAAGGCCTTACTGTCAGCCAAAAAGATACAATTATGCATGACAATCCAACTAATATCAAGGGCAAAAATCTGGACCTATCATTAGTTACACTTCATTTCCGATAGTTATACTAGTTAACAGATGTATCTGTATAATCCATAAACAAAGAACCCCATGATTAGAAAGGCCAACTGATATCATCATTCGGGGCAAAGATCAAGAAGACATGGACATATGACTCCAGACATAATCAAGCAAAAAAGCAGTAAAGTTTAATTAGTTCAGAAGTAGTTAAGAAGTATCTTGGTAATCCAGCAAGCGAGAAAAAAAGTTTTAATCTGAAAGAAAATTGCACGTAATATAAAAACATGATGATGACATGCATTTCTTCAAACACCAATATCATGCACCCACAGGGTCACACTAGATGTGGGG
>JACFYI010003564.1:564203-587533 GCA_014898755.1 Handroanthus guayacan | reverse complement strand
GCTTCCGAACTATTTGACGATGCTAACTGTAATGATATGACATCAGTCTGATAGTCTAGCAGAAGTAAAAGTTGAAGCAGATGATCTGAACAAGCCAAGTACCATTAACAGTTTATTTTGACGTTGCAGCTCCCGGCACAAAGACTCAAGTTTATCTCTGACGGCAATGGCTGCAGATGAGTGGTGGATTAGCAAATAAAAGTGATGTTCCCTGACGTCACAACAATATTAAGGATTATTTCCATTAAAAAACAAAAAACAAATGTGTCATTACCGAAGCAATATAATTTAAGTTTGTAAGATTATTTGACAAGAAGTACTCTTAAGTGTCCGTAAACTTGTAGAATGAGATGTAAACGTGTTCACAAAGATAAATGATGTAAATTTTTCAGGGAAAAGGACACAAATTACAAGGTTAAAATGAATGCGAGAACTAAACTCCTTTATATCAGGCAGTGAGAATAATGATGACCCACCAGAATCTCTTTCAGAAATGACTTGTTGATACTTCAAAGTGAACTCCAAGAACTCCTTCTCTGATTTAAAGGTACGTTTTACATTTTTACGCTTCACTTCAGAGGCTTCCTGGAAAGATACATCCCATATGAGTAGCTTTTAATATTTCAATTTTAACAAATGGAACAGCATAAAACAATTTAATATGAGCATCAAACCGCTACCAAAATTCTCTATATACAGGTACCAAAAGCATAAAGATAACTATTGAAAGAAGAAATTCTGTTTTACAATATTTTTAAAAATTACAGTAGTCAGTAAGAAGGAAATAGGTTAACATTAAGCATGAAAAATCAATAGCTTCTTTTTCTAGATCAATGAATTACTAAACACCTTTTTGTTGCTTTCAGAACTTCCTGCCACAGAAGTCTCCTCCGAGGCAACTGTTTGTGATCCCTCACCTTCAACGGCTGCAAAAATAGAGACAATGCCATTAAAAATTGGCAAAATGTACAGACAAGCAAAAGAAAATCTAAACTTAGTAAATTCATAAACACCATGCATCTCCATTGTAGCAGCAAATATCACTTCAACTTGAAAGTGCTAAATATCATCCGAGTTGGTTTATAAGCACCAGAAATCAAACCAGATTCCAAAAGGTGGTACATAGTTACTGAACCAGATCTTAGGCCAGTAACCAATGTAGCAAAATATCATCAAGAATGACCCAAGAACTTGTCATTGAGACCAGTTACAACTTGCAAAAATGAATATACAGCTCAAGTACCACAAAAAAAATCATATAAGTTAGAAACCAACCAGCATTTAACCTACAATCAGACCCTTTTTAATATAATGTTCTTGTAAGAAGTGCTAACGTCCATGAAAAAGTATACTAATATCTCATTTACCTCATCCGTCATATTTACAATTCCTATAAAAAAAACATAAACCTATTTCAAATTCGTCTAAGAAGCAACTTAAAATCAGCGTCAAACAAAATATATTTAGCTAATTAAACAAGAAATACTACATTTCTCTTTAACGTGTACTACACCAGGAGCTGCCCCATCATTTGCTACAGCCACTGATTCAACTCGATCGCCCACAGTTTCTGGCAATTTACTCGAAGACGAACCACCATCTTCTATCACAACCCCTGGCCGTGAATTGGGCTCCAGTAATTTTTCCTCCTTATAATCAGTCACCGCCTCCTTCAATGGCTCCGCGCCAGAAGATTCGACAAATCCATCAGGCAAGGAATCGGCTTCGGGAAGCTGATTCGCTTCCGGGTTCGCGTTTAAGTTCGGATTCTCCATTTTCACCTGCATATTCCGACGAGGCCTCAGCTTTTGAAAAAAAGATGAAAACTATGTTTTCTCTTACATGTCAACACATTTGATGAAGAGAAATAGGAACCCTATCGTACATACAAAATTATACGTATACGTATACGCATAGGTGTAGATATACTTAGGTCTCTACGTACCTGAAAGATTGGGAAGAAGGGATTTCAATCTGAAAACTGAAAAGCAAAGGGTAAAAGAGCTGCACTGGAACTACTTTCAAAAGAAAAAGTGATTTCCAACGTACAAGCCAATGAAGCCAAATGTACAATCAACTCTGAATTGCATCTTAGGACTTCCAGTTTGTTGTATGTACAATATTACCCGCCAACTCGAATTAATTGCAAATAGAGTAGGATTATATTTATATCTCAATTACAAAATATTTCATTTGGAAAAATTATTAACAGAGGGTCTTGTTTAGTAGGCTCAAATAAGTAGTGTACGGTTTATTTTAATTTGTATTAAATTTTTATTTATACTTCACCAAGTAACTTCAGTAAAGACATTCGATTATAAAAATTCCAATTTCTATCTTTGCGTCCAAATAGTTTTTGTATTAAATTTTTATTTGTACTAAATAAAACTTGTATGCTCTAACAAGGTATTGAAACACCATTTGGAATAGAAAATCTCATCCAGTTCCAAAAAATAAAAATACATTAGTTTCAATAATAGGAAGTGCGAGTATACAGATACGATACAAAGCGTTCCTTCGTCTTTCTTATTCTTATGAATAAAAAAACATGGAGGGAGCACCAACAAAGCAACTTTCCTTTGACGCAACCATAGAAGTCACCTATCGATGTGCAATGTCCGGTTTGAGTTATAACTACTGCACATAGAGCGAGTCCGTCACCACAGCCGACCCGAAGTACCAATGAAGCTGAAGCCTGAACTTGACTACAAGAGTCCCACCACTGTTGTCAAATATCTGATTAGAACCTTAGTCACTGCCTAAAGGGCAGGCCCCACCAAACCATCAAAGTACCTATCAAACCGAAGGTTGCACGTGATCATAGGTAGTCCCAAGTCCCAACTGCTACTGCAAAATGTCTGATCTGAGTAGCTACTGAGTAATGGGCGGGTCAATCACCACAGCCCACCAAAGCAACTGATTCACAGACTACTACCACAAGTGTGTTCAAGAGCGCGAGCTACCTCTGGATGGTAATGGCCAGACCAACTGAACTACAACCATGATGGTAAATAAAGCTTATAAGAGGTTTGATCTTTCATTTCTTGTCCTCCGGTCGTCCAACATCCTAAATACATCAAAAACTTCTTCATGCATAAGCTCAAGCGATGTGTGTGCCTTCAAAAGATGCCGGAAGCCTTACAGGAAGGCAGTGATGAAGCGAAGACTATCTATCTCCTTGCTCCCAAAATATGTGATGGCTAAAAAGAGCACAATACATGCACTTTTTATACACCATCTCCGGGGTTCATCTATATGCATTTCTACGTAAAGCTGAAACAAATTTAGCCACTTTAAGCAAAATAATTACAAGTTCAGGGCAATTTTCTTTTCTTTAGACAAGAAACTCAATCACATTCGTACCTGATTCATTATATCCCTTGAAGGCCGGTTTGGCATGAGCTGTCTCCTGAGAAGGCCCGAGGCTGCAAGATTATGTGTGCTTCACCTTGCTACTCTTCTCATCTTTTCCCTGTAAATATACAGAAACATAGTGATATGAAATCTTGCGTGTACGAGTTCAATAGCTTTAAACGGTGAAATATATTTAAATGAGCCCAGAGTTTTAGCTCTAACCCGTAAGAAACCGAGGCTTCATTGTTAGAGCCAATCAGGGGATCATAAGTCCACAAAATCCTTGTCTTTCAGAAAGACCGTTCCTAGCAAATCCGACTAGTGTGACTTTGTCCTTTTGTTGCCTAAAATCTTTGTTTTGTGCCTTAAGATGTCTATATTCGCCATGGCATCACTCAGTCTTTGTTGCCAATCTTGGCCAGTTGAATTCTGAGTAACTAATCCTCTCTCCCCCAAGTCTATCAAGATTCTTTCACCCTTCACTGAATCACTTTCAGAACAAATGGCATTAATGAGAACAGAATATGTAGTGGTATTGGGGCAAACACTCCTCAATTTCATCTCCTCATACAGTTTGAATGCATGAGGAGTATCACCACTTCGGCAGAGGGCAGTTATGAGAACGTTGTAAGTAACAACATCAGGCTTAGCTCCATGACGTTCCATCAGAAGTTTATAATCCAATGCCTCAGACAGTTTCGATTCTTTGCAGAGTCCATGAATTACAGTTGTGAAAGTTGGAATTGTGGGAACGAGTCGACTCCTCAGCATAAAACTAAGAAGGAGCTCTGCCTCCTCTGTCTTCCCATGCTGCACGAGCCCTCTAATCATTGCACTTTCAGCCATGGTCCGAGAGCCAACACCAAGTGCCTGCATCTCATCTCTTAGCTTCAGTGCTCCTCGTATATCTCCCCATTTAGACATACTCGTTATCAAGCGGCTGTATTGTCGGTCTGTAGGAACAAAACCATTTTCCAGCATCTCAAGAAGTAACATGCGCGATTCCTGGAAACATGATACCCTTTTGAGCCCATTAAAAATAGAGGAGAAAGTATCTTCGTTGGGTAAAATTCCAAAAGACTTCATAATATTCAACAAATCGAAGGCTTTCCACAGGTCTCCTCTCTCGGCATACATGGCTATTAACATATTAAACGTCAACTGATCTGCAAGACTCCCCCCCATGATCATCACTTTCAAAAGCTTAGCAGCAATATCCAGCATCCCGGATTTACAGACGCCAAGAATCATAGAATGGCACGTAAATTTATCTGGAACAAAACCTTTTCTCAAGATTGTTTTATATAGCGCAAAACACTCAGAAATATTTTGTCGTCTGGATTGCCCATGTAAAAGTATATTATACGTAACCAAGCTAGGAGATAAATTTTTGCTGTCCATCATTGACATGATATTTTTCAACTTATCCAGTTGGCCCACTCTCGAGCACGCATCAATTACTGCATTAAAAGTAACGACATCGGGATACACACCATGCTTTACCATATCATCAAAGAAGTAAATCCCAGCTTGTGCTTGGCCAATCTTGACGAGCCCGTTGATAATGCTGGAACACATGAACTCATTTGGAGAAAGAGTTCCTCTTTGAAGTCCCCTTTCTACCAGAAGAATTGCTGTAACAACCCTTCCAGTTCTACATAAGCCAGCAATAAGACAACCATATGAATAACTATCAGGAAAAGTACTAGTTCGAACCATCTCAGCTAAAAGGATTAAAGCCAACTTGAAATTGCCTTGTTTAGATATCTCAGATAGCATTGTGTTGTAGATGACTATGTCCATAGCACAAGGAATATTTCGAAGTTTACCAATGAAGTTCACCGCCTCCTCAAGATTCCCTCCTCTACACAGTCCTTTCAGTAGACTTCCATACGTGAAGAAGCTAGGCTGAATACCAAATTTAATCATTTCATCAAGAAAGTCAATTGCTTTTAACCCGTCTCCTGCTTTTGCACAGCCACCAATAATACCATCAAAAGTAATGGAATTGGGAGTGAGACCGTTTCTATGAATGTGATGCATGAAAACCTCGGCCTCTGCCACATTCCCACTTCTGCAAAGAGTTGATATCAATAGGTTACAGATGAAAAGATCGGCAAAATAACCGCTTCGAAGCATAACCATATAAACATTGATTGCTTCATTTATAAACCCCAGTGTGCATAAGTTGTAAATTAGTGTAGAGTATACGATCTTGTTCGGTTTCATTCCAGATTTATATATTTTACAAATTATTTCCTTTGCACTTTTCATCTTTCCAGCTCTACAAAAGCCATTCACAAGAACTGAATACGTAACCATATCAGGACCTATACAAGCCTTAAACATTTCATCAAGCAACTGCACTGTTTCCCTTAGTTTCCCACTCCTACATACTCCATCCATTAGCATCGTATGCATCATCAAATTAACATCCACACCATCCATCTTTATCCTATCAAGTAGTTCTTTCGCAGAATCTAACTTACCATTCTTGCAAAGTCCATTCAAGAGAGTTCCATAAGTGACCTCATTTGGTCTCAATCCCCTTTCTTCCATTTCATTCATCAGTCGAAATGCTTCCACAAAGTTGCCTTCTCGACAATGGCCATCAATCAGCGCATTATAAGTGACACAAGTTGGTGAAATGTTAACCTTACACATCTCATTGAAAATTTTCCCAGCAGCTACAACTTTGCCCTCTTTAACGAATCCATTTATAAGAGTATTATAGGTAACTTCATTCGGGATTACCATCCTCTTCCGCATCTTTTTCAAGAGTAAATACCCTTTTGCACTTCTATTATTTTTACACAAATTGTCTACAAGCACATTATACGTAAACATATCCGCTTCAATACCTCTGCTACTCATGTGATCCAATAGTTGAATAGCTTCTTTATACCTACTCTTCTTGCAGTACCAATTGAGCATCGTGTTATAACTCACCACAGTTGGCGCATAACCACTCTCCTCCATCTTCTTAAGTAAATAACTCGCCTTCTTCAGCTTCCCTTCCCCACATAGTACATTCAACAATATGTTAAATGTTCCAACATTCGGACAAACACCTTTCGCAAGCATTTCTCCAAAAAACAACCACACGGCCTCACCACGTTGTGCAGTTGCTATTAATGTGAGGATCATGTTACACGTATAAACCGACGGCCTAAAACCCCTCAAACCCATCAAACGAAACATCTCTACAGCATCATTAGTCGCTCCCTTTCTTACATAAACTCTTATTAACAGATCAAAGACAGCAGGGTTTGAATTACACAGAGGATACGTATCCATAAGGGCCTTAAAAACAGGAGTTGATCCCAAACCCGTTTCCAATAAATGATTTAACATCGATTTAGCGCAATCATACATCCTAGCTCTAACCAGAATGTGGGTTGTGATACAGTATAAGTGAGTTATGTGACTGAGCTCCAAACCTGGCTGCTTCACAACCCATTTCAAGAATTTCAAAGCCAATCTTCCATGAACTGGCCTCAATGATGCTGTCCTGTATTTCATATAGTTCAACGACTCCCACCGGTCAATTGTCAGAATTGTACATATGCTCCAACCCATTTCTTCAGCTGCTTGGAAAATCCCAAAAAAAAAATTTTTTTAAAAAAAAAAAAGAATTGTCACATTATTCTGGTGGGGTCCTCAGCAAAAGTTTAAGTTACTAACTAAAAAAGGAGAGACAAATACCGATAGTTCGTGGGCCGGTTGAGGCTCTGAACTTCTCACTGCGTCTGAGATTTTCTTGAAAAGCTGTGGATATATCTAGGTGGGGGAAAGCTCTAGTCTTTGATAACTTTTTGGGTGTCAAATGATATTTTGAGGCAGTTTTGAAACTCAAGCGCGAAGCCATGGCCACCCTTTTGCTGTGAATTTCTTGGTGGGAGCCCGTGCTGAGCTTTTTTTTATGAAACTGGAGCTAGAACTTAGCAGAGAGCTGGTGCGGCTTCATTGTCTGTGGTCAATTTACATGTTTAGCCTTGTATTTTGTTTTATGTTTCAAATTACCCCTCAATCTTTTGACACAACCAATTCAGTCCGTTTCTTATTAAAACCTTGAGTTGTGGCCTATTATAAGCAAAACTTACTAATAAAAATCTAAAATGTCCTATAAAATATAAGAATTCATGAGGTTCAAATGATCTTTTGGAATATTTTGAAAAATTATTATTACAGTCTTAGGGTCAATGGCATGATCACTTTAAATTCTTCAAAAATTGGGTCGCTGCTTTTTTTATTTATTTGATGGGCTTGGCTAATATAGTAATTACTGGGTATAACAAAAAAGTCTCTTACTATTAAGTGATTAATTTAAATTATAGACATTATCTAAAAGGCGATCCTTCCATCACTATTATCTCACAAAATGACAATCAAATCGAATTCACTTGACTAGACAGATACCTAGTTCACGAACTATTACTACAAATGAATTCAAACTTTCATCAGCTTATGGAAAGTAATAGGTCAAAATCCTTTCACATACAAACAATCACTTTGGCAGGTCTCCAGGAATATTCTTCCAGTTAAAGCTAACTTGATGCGCCGTCACATTTCCGGTGACGCTACATGCCCTGTGTGTTTGGATAGTGAGGAAACAATCAAACATTTGCTGATTCAATCTCCTTTTGGTGCCGATGTTTGGATGAAAGCTAAGTTGTCTAAATGCATTACTGCTGTCGAGTTCTCAATGTCTATCGTTGAGTTTCAGAAATTTGCTGCTATTTGCTGGAGTTTTTGTGGGCCTCCAACGAGACGGTCTTCCAAGCGGTTAAGTGTTCAACTGAAGAGGTGCTTTCACGAGCACACTAGATGCTACAACCGATTGGCCCTTCGAATCCTCGCCAACTGACGTCAACTCACGATAATACTTCTGATCGCTGGTCACCTCCTCAAAGGGATTTTATTAAGCTTAATTTTGATGGGGCGCTTCCCGCGGGTGTCGGCTTCTTCCGTGTGGCCATGGTTGCACGAGATTGGGAAAGACGATGCATCTGGTGGGCTGTCCAGCAAAAACAAGGGAGACCTCAACCTGTTGAAGTTGAAGCATATGGAGCATTATTTGCGATCGAACAAGCTTATCATAAGGGTTGGCGCAGAATCGTTGTTGAAGGAGACTGTCAGAATTTTATTACGGCACTTGCTTCCCGAGGAGACCTCTTTACCTCTTATGGACACATTATTGTTAAATTCCATGCTGCTATGTCTGTCTTTGAGTCTTTCTCTTTTCGTTACCGTCATAGGTTAGCTAATTCTCTTGCTCATGAGTTGGCCAAGCTTTGCCTTGGTTCTCTGTCCTCTGGAGTTGTTTCTCCCTGAGGCTCAGTTGCTTTGCTTGATTCTCGTCATACGTTTGCTGTTTTACATTAATATATGCTTATTTCCTCTCACCAAAATGTGTATATATATATATGTACATATAAATTTTACAGTTATAATTATATGCAAAGTACTCTATTAAAATCAGGTTCCTCTCTACTATTAGGCAAAAAATAATTGATTTTATGCCTCCCCCAATATATAATTAAACATTACTTGTAAAAATAATTTCTATCCACCATACAAAATATAAATAAACATTCATTATATTTTCTAATCCCACTATTACATTCTCCATATTCACTTCAAAAACATCAATTTTCAAATACTATTTCTAAACATCCTAAATTATGTAGAGAAATTGCGTTAGAACTATTTAAATTTCTTGGAAAAATGCCATCCGTGGGCATTTGGTCTAGTGGTATGATTCTCGCTTAGGGTGCGAGAGGTCCCGAGTTCAATTCTCGGAATGCCCCCCCATAATTTTATGTTACTTCACACTTTTTCTTTTTTATTTATCTATTTATCTTGATATAATAGATATGAAGGAAGTTGACTTGAAACATAAGGGTGTATTTGTTTGTATTTTCCCAACCAAAAATCATTTCCTAGAAATGCAAACAAACATATATATTTGCATTTTGGGAGAATTAACCCAAATTCATTGCCCAAGACATCTTTTTATGTTTGAAAATATTATCAAAAAGTATATCTAGATAAGAACACATCATAATTGTATATGAAAATAATTTCATATACTTATCATCTAAAAAAAAAATTCTTTTATAATTATCGGCTTTCAATTTTCACTAGGCCGACTTTAAACTCGAATTGGGCGTTTACTGTTACCTTTGTTTGTGCCCCCTCATGAGAGAGCGTTGATTGTTTCAGTTAATTACCGATGAAATGATCGGGTAATTCATCAATTAATTGATTTTTATTTTTATTTTTTTGAAATATTTTCACTTAGCTAACTGTGCTATATTTGGGAAAAAAATAATAATAAGTTTTCAATACTCCTCTCATACTTGATTGTTTTCTCTCGAGTTAAACATGTCAAACTACCCCAAATAGCTCAAAGCCACATTTTCATGTGACAAAATGTAAACTTAAAATTAATTTTTATAGAAACCATGCAAAATAATCCGGTTTCAAATCAATAAAAATGGATTAAAATCATACCACGACCCCGCTATCTTAGATGACCTGCCTGATTTTAGGGCTCTGGGACAGCATTTGGATCCCAAATCTAGAACTTGTGAGTCTGGCCACATGGTATGGAACCTTGTTTCTCTACTACATTTTTCAATTTAGTTATACGTTAATTAAAATATCATTCTAATTAATTTCGTTTTTCTTTAAACTCATTAATAATTTAATATAACAGTAATGATTAAAAAAATTCATATGAATTAAATAATAGAGATAAGAAAATAGAAGGAACCTAATCAATCGATAAGGACAGAAAAAATGTGAAGTAATGTTGTTTTAATCAATATTGCACGTGAAAATTTTCATATAAGATTTATACAGTGGGCAAACCTCATGATTCACATGAATGATAAATGAAATGATACACTACGATTCATTATTAAAAATATAACACGGTTAGCATATGATTTGTTTTAATTATTTTTTATATTTTTGCTAATATATTCAAATAGTTTTGTATGAATATGGCGTGACTATAAATATTAATGTCAAATACACATTCGATGTGTGTGCATAAAATCATCGATATATATTTCTTATTTATTAATATAATATTATAAACTGGATTTTTGTGTATTTAATGATTAGAATATATTTGATATATTTAATATAAATATTATATAATTTAATATAAAATAATAAATTAGTGGGTTGTGACTTTTTAATGGGTTGGAAGTGATTGTAAAGTGAGTTAATATTAAAGAGTATTTTTGGTAAAATACATAAAAACATACTATCAAAATACCTATATAAGAGTCTCACATATTATACATACTAGTGTCAATTGCACATTCGATGGGTGCAAATAAAAAAAGTAAAATATTATTATATGTGTGTGTTAAAATATAATGCACATTATATGTATTTAAGTGTTAGCATATAATTAATATTTTTAATGCAATATATATGTAATTTAATATTAAGAGAAAATTAGGTTTTGAATGGTTATTAGAATAAGTTAAGGTTACAAATATTTTAAACATTACAAATAAAAATATAATACTAAAATAACTATATTTGACTCTTACACTTTATATATATATATATATAGATTTTGCATATAGATGTTAAAAAGGTAAAAAAAAAATCACTGATCTTAACCTACTATTTTTGGGGAGTTTCAAAAATCACTTAGTTTTATATAAATATCAAGCACTAATAAATATTTTAATCACACTAGAAAATTATAAAAAATTAATATTCAATTAAAATTGACTTTATTTTGGATTAGATGGTATAAATGGAAATTCCACCTTGAAGATTGAACAGCCAGCAAATATTGACTTAATCCTTACTCCATTATCACAGGAAGGAAATTCCCATTTTTTACCAAAAAATATATAAAAATAAATAAATTTCAGATTAAGGCGTTAGGTCCGCACGCGCCCTTACAATTGGCGTGTGGAGTAGATGTGCCACCTACGGCGTCGTTTACTATCTGTCCTCTGAAAAATACCAAACTTTTGTACGATTTTCGCTATTTTCTTCTCCTACCTACTCCGAAGATCCCATTTTGCTCAAGGATTTTGATCGTGTAGCCCCTCTTGAGCATTCGCTTGTTGGAATTTTGAAGGTCGCGATCTTGTCTTTCTTTGATTACGTTTCTATTTTGTTTTTGTGAACATGATCTGTTGTGAAATGGTTTTAATTTTGCTTTTTGTCAAGTTCTGATTCATGGGTTTGGTGGTTTGATTGTTGTTATTATGGTTTGAAGCGAATTTTGGTTGATGGTTTGCTGAAAAGTTAAGATTATGTTTGTTTTTCTAGTCAATTGATTGAATTTGGTCTTTTCTTATGCAAGTTTTTTGGTTTTGATGTCTTAGTTTAGCTTGATTCTTATCTTCTTTGGGATGATTTTCATCTGGGTTCCTTTTTGTAACTTATCTTTGTAAATATTATGTCTTTCTTTTTAGGTAATTTAATTAGTCTTGAAAAAGAAAAAAATGCCCATATTGTATAAACTGAGGTTTGTATCAGATGATGTAGGTTTCAGAATCTAGTTAGAATGGATTATAATCAGGATAATCATTTGCATTTGATGAAAAAAAATAGATTGGACTTTTATAAAGTCTAAAGGGTTCTCTTCAATTTTTTTTCTTTTTTTCTTTTCTTTACCCCTTCTTCTTCTTCTTTTTTTCTATTTTTACTTTCTTTCTTTTCTTTTCTTTTTTTTTTATTTTTTTTTATGAATGGATTCTCTTCGAAATTGATGTCCATAAACTGCGGTTTCAATATCTTTGGGTTTTTAGGAGTTCTTTGTTACAGCAGTGGATGATTTGAAATATGTTGAGCCCTTCTTATGTTTATGTGAATTTCTTTACATATGGGTAATTCTCAGGACTGCACATTTGTTCTATGAATCTCTTTTATGGATGCCATGATTGCTTCATTTTGGTTGAGTAATTGGAAGCTTTGACTTTAATTTGCTCAATCCTGCAGTCTTTGCTTGTCTGAACAATCTTTTTGTTTTTCCAAGATTTAAGTTTCATCTGATATTTTAAACAACCTTAGTCGTACGCTTGTCTTTTGCTATTGCCACTTTAGGAATATAGTGATCAGGAATGTGAGTGAATACGGACTTCGATATGTTATTTGTTCTAACCGGACTATTTTGAGCATATCTGCTGATGAAGATCATTGTTTTGGAGCTATAAATTGTTGGCTGCCAAAAATTTTATTTAACCAGCATTTGTATTCTCCATTTTTCTTTCTATTAATATCTTGTATCAACACGTACAATTTTCAGAATGGATTTTCTCTTCGGAAGCTTGAATGGGGGATCTTCAAATTTTAATCAGGACATTGTCAGGTGTCCATTTTTGAGGAACATCAATGAACCAACTAACTTCTCCTTCTCATCGTCAACTGCTTTCCCTCTTCCTGTAAGCTACATACCTCCTCTTCACTTTCCATATTTGCCCATACTGGGGAACTAGACCTTAGGTGCTCTCCATTATTTTAAACTTCTGTGCTTATATCCTCCTTTCTATTCTTTGTCTTGCTCCTTATAGGCACGGGACGGGAAAGGACCTATATTTGAGGATGGTCCCAATTTTGATATGGCATTCAGGCTCTTCCATGGGCAGAATGGTGTTGTTCCACTTTCCGGAAGGTCATTTATTCACACCGAGAAGTCTCCATCTGAACCACCCCCAGCTCAATTCAATCCTTTGGCAGCGAAGGCAGCCACAATCAGCCTCTCGGCTTTTGGTCCTGGGGGACCTTTCGGGTTTGATGCTTTCTCTGGGAAGTGGAAGAAAGATAACAAGAAATCAGATTCCTCCAAAAAAGATTCTTCTTCGAAGGTAATTAGCTAAAAGTGCTTTCTAGTTTTACATTATTCTTCATCTGCATCCCATGGGCCGTTTTCATTTATGCTTATAACAGAACACAATTCTTGCTGCTCTGAGAAGTAAGTTAGCCGACCTAATTTTCATAGTTTACTAGTAAAATTATCTAGATTTCAAAAGAGTTGAAGTGTTATTACACATATTAGCTTATGTTATACAAGGTTATGACTATCGCTTCATATCATATTCATGTGGTCTGCGAAATTACAAAAATACTCCCTATAGTTTGGGAAATTGCAATAACACCCCGATGTTAGTTTTGCTAATGGAAATCTTAACAGAGCCTATGAAACATTATAATTAGACCTCCTAAGAACTTGAACATGTTAGATGTTTTAGGGGATCTAATGGTAATGTCACACATGCTCCATTGTGTTTTCTGTTGTCTTTGAACTGATTCCTTCCGGGGGGCTGTTACTATAATTTCCGTAACCACAGGGGTTAATTCTGTGACTAGACCACTTCTCAAAAGTTGTCAAGGTAATTATCCTTTTCTTTCACAGGGAGAGAAATCAAGCCATGAAGCAATGGGAAACGAGTGGTTACAAAGCGGGAACTGCCCAATTGCAAAGTCATATCGGGCCATCAGTAACGTCCTTCCTCTTGTAGCAAAGGCCTTACAGCCCCCTCCTGGCATGAAATTTAGGTGTCCTCCAGCAGTGATTGCCGCTAGGAGTGCTCTAGCGAAAACTGCTTTCGCGAAGAACCTTCGGCCACAACCGCTTCCTGCAAAAATACTCGTGATTGGCGTTTTGGGAATGGCGGCTAATATACCTTTAGGGATATGGAGAGAACACACAGAAAAATTCTCGCCTTCATGGTTTGCTGCAGTCCATGCAGCGGTACCATTTATAGCCATGCTCAGGAAATCCATATTGATGCCTAAGACAGCCATGGCATTTACCATTGCAGCATCAATTCTAGGACAGGTTATTGGTTCAAGGGCAGAAAGGTATCGTCTGAAGACGGTTGCTGCAACAAAACTGGAAGCTGTCGGAACTTCAAATGTTGGGCCGAATGAGTTAGCAGTTACTGGAATTAGAGACGGCATTTGCAGGGAAAATGTTGATTGGAACGCGAATGCTCTGCCTGCTGCTTCATCATCCACTAACGTGTACGGTTGATGGTCGAGGTATTTTATCTCGCACTTCATTGTTTACAGATTGTCGCAGGTTTGTTTGATCTGCAGCTGTGATCTTCTATTCTTTCTGTTTTGATTTCCATCGATGGACCTCCAAAGATTGGTGAAATAAATGTGGGGATGAGATATCCTTGTGTATTAATATTGTACTCAAAGTTTGAGATCTTGTTATATCAATATATGATGTGTTGTGTTGAGACTTAAAACACAAAAGCTTTGTCCTGGGGTTCCTATGAGTTCTTTCCTTAGCTGTGCTGGGGTGAGAGGCAAAAATGGTTCAGAACGCAAGATGAAATTTGGTCTTCCACCGTCTCACAAGAAGTTGAATCATGAATCTGATATTGATGATACCATTGGTTTCTCCCGGAGATGGAAGATGAGTCAATGGTCTCGAAACAATTTAAGGATAAATTCCAATTACGAGTATCATTGAGATAATACTTCAGATGTAATAAGACTTTCATGTCTGAAAACAGATTTGAGGATCGTTAAGACAACACTCCGAATGTGACAAGTCTTTTTATATCGTGGACAAATTTGGTCATCGTCAATATAGCGGGGAGCAAGAGTCTTAAGACTTGATTTTGATTTCGTTGAAAAAAGATTCCCTGTTGGTTTAAAAAAGATGACACGTTTTTTGGCTGTGTGAATGGGATAATGAGGAAGTGGAGATATTTTATGGGCATTAAATGCAGTAATTAATAGTTGTGCATGTGGGGTTTGAGTTGATCGATGACGTGCAATCACATTGTTCTTATCTTCTAGAAACTTGCATGAACAAGTCATTGTTGAGCTGTCCCATCCCACCACCTTGAAACCCACCCTCTGCCCACAGCTGTCACTCAACACCTCACACGCAACTTGCACCATAACTTACCCAACAAAAGGGAGAATTTTTTTTTTTACCAAAAAAGAAAAAAATAAAAAACAAAACAATGAAAAATTAGAAGAGAAGAAGAAGTTTTGCACATTTTTCACTGTTTAAGAATTGTGAATCATTTGTCTATCTATCTTGTATCATTTATTTTTATTTTCGGTTTTTTTTACATTTACCCTACTATTCTAGTACTAAATCAATTAAAATCAAATTTGATTTAATATAAAATAACATGTTAATTTAAAAAAAAAAAAAATCTTATATGCATAACATAATATCAAATCTATCGTCCCTATAGCTACCCAACTATATATTTTTAAACAAACCATCCAAATACCTTTTTATTTCTCGTAAATACTATTTCATATTTTCAAAATGATGAAAACTGAAATGAAAATGAAAATTCAACCAAACAAGCCCTTTGTTTCCTGAAAGTTCATTTCTGGCAGACTTGTCAGTTTGGCACCATTCAGAATCAGATTTCTCAGTTAATACCATCCCCAAATAGCTATTCATCCAATTTGAGATGAATATTTCTTCCAGTCAATATTCTAAATTATACATTTAGGTAATGATCGGACAGCTCGATCCTAAAGATGAAACACATCAGTTCATTTAATTTGAGCTCGAGATTTCTTCTATCAATATTCTAAATTGTTTTTACATAATGATACGACAGCTCGAACCTAAACATTAGGACCATTCCACGCCCAGGGAGACCTCCGCTGTGTAGCAATAAATGCACCTCCACACCTATGTAATGCAACAACGTCTATTCATAGAATATTCGAGATAACGTACTCGAGGACACATGGCTCAATCCTCCGCAATCACTTCAACGGTTGGATCGACCCGGATCATGATAAGCTTGCTAAACAAGTAGAAAATAACCAGAAGTGAAATATAAAACCACCACCCTCAAGAAAAATAATTGAACGAATATTCATACAACCAATGGTCAATGGCTATTAGGTAAACCCATTTGGATAGCCCAAGAATTTACCGTCCCTGAAAATGTGTGAATTATGCAGTGAATCTCCAAGCCTGGTAAAAGCTGTGAAAGCTTCTTACAGAAACTTCAACTGAAGTCACCACATTCACTTTCACGACACCAAAAGTGAGACCCCAAGAGACAGGAGACAAATACATGCATAGGAAGAAAAACTGCTCTTTGCCCTCCCCATCTTTTGACAGATTATTTTCTGTATTTTCATCAGATACAACAAATACAAAGCACCTGCAACGTTACAAGATCTAACAAATCTTCTAACCCAAAAAAATAAAATAAAATAAAGATGGATTCTTAAACTATCCACTGCCCTATCACTGCTGAGATGAAATACAAAAACTAATATACAAACACGACGAAAGATAAGATATCTTTCGTCACATAAGGGCTCCGTTCTACCAGCCCACATTCCCACTTCTGCTACCTGCCTACATCTCCATTACTCCTCCATCGGTCATCGTCTTTGATGCAATTTGCTCCCTGCATATTAAGTTGTTCAGCTTTAGCATAGTGCATTTTTATAGCAGCCACAGGGTCGGAAACACCAGAACACACCCCTCCTCTTCCGACAATGTTTATTCCTAACATCCCTTGTGCTTGATGTTGTAATCCAGATGCCACATCATACCCATTTCTTCTTTGCATCTCGGTGAACAAAGCATCTTGTTGCTGCTTCATGTCTAAGGTAAAAGGCTGCAACTCTCGATTTCTCCATACCGGATAGTCTACTAATCCATTGTTGCTCTTAATTACTCCATGTAATGGTGGCTGCTCCAATTTCCCTGTACTAAATGCAGCTGGATATTTGGACAACAAGAGAGCAGAATCAGGCAAAGGAGGGTACCCCGTCTGTATCCTGTTCCCGTCCCAAAAACCAAAACTCCTGACAGGCATTTTCTCAGAACCAACATAGCTATTAGAGTCTATATTGACTTTTTGATCAGGGCCGAGTTTCAGGTTCAGTGACTGACAACTTGCTTCACGATCCTGGCTGTTATGATCATCTCGTTGTGCGGAAGAACCAGGTTTCTGCTGGGAGGACACTAGAATTTTGCCAAACAATTTGACGTCACCATTCCTGGAAGGTTTATCCACAGAAGATGAGCAACCTGATAGAGGTCTAGGATGGTCCCTGCTTTGCTCTAGGGAAGGAGGACACGGGGCCTCAATGACTCTACTCTGTTGTCTTGAAACATTACACTTCTCAAGGAAGAACTCTCTAGGATGATTGGAATGCAAATTTTCATCTCGCTTGGGGACATTTTGGTGGGCAACAAACCTTTCGCAATTGGCATCACCATTTACCTCCTTCCTGGTGTGCACTGAAACCGGGTACCCTCGGAGAATCTGCGAGGATTCCTTTGAATCCGATAATGGGTGACCTGAAAGATGCTGCTGACAATCAACTGTCTTAACAACTGTTGGAGAATGCCCATCACTGATCCCAGAGGCACCAACATCCAACAAAGCATTGTGACTGGGATTATTGTAATATTTAATCGGAACAGAGAACAGCGTTGACGATTTCATGGATACTGAATGACCATTCTGCTGAACTGAGCTCATGCACGATTTTTCTGTATCAATTTGCAAAGAAGAATGTGCTTCAATAGAAGGATGAGGTATGTTCCCAGCTAGCTGCGGCTCACTCTTCATCTCGCTTACTGCACTGCTTATGTCACTCCCTTCGCTAGAATTAGCGTCTCTGTCTTCAACTGCCTTTAAATTTTCATCAGGCAACAAAAACTCCTGTCGTATATTTTCTTCCCCACAATGCCCATCAGAAACCTCAACCGAAGTCATTTTCTCAGCCTCACTCTGTCCATCCTTCAGGCTTATGTCATCTTCCTTTTCAGCTCCCTGTTCAGAGTTCATATTAGAGGATAGAACCATAGTTCCATGTTCCTTCACAGATGCAAATGAATCATCTGCACCATTCTGTTTCCTGCTGTCTGCATGATAGCCTGTGACAGGCTTCTCGTCCACCTCACTGTCACCCCTTGATGAATTATTCGAAACTGGTTCAGCATCCATTGGAGCAAAAGGACCTAGTCCATTACTTGCCTCAGATATCTTACTGTCAGGTGTGAAATTTGAAGCACCAACTATATCAGATTCATAATTCAACTTCTTATCCAGAGGTGGAAGATCACCGTCCATTTTGCATTCTGAACCGTTATTGCAGATAACTGAGCCACTCTCCACAGCACAACCGTCTTCAATGTCACTATCACCTCCATTAACATCAGGAGATACAGTTCCAGGTCCAGGCTGAATCAGATCCAATCTAAGGCACTTCCGTGCCTTACTAAAGAACACCTTGCACTGATCCATGGATTTTGTTCTAACACACTGTGAGATCATTTTGAAGTCCTTTCCATAAGATGTCACAGCCTGAATGAAGACAGATTTCTCCTCATCAGTCCAATCAGTAGGATCCAACTCCCCACAGCTCTCGTCTGAACACTCATCATCAACATTCTGTGTAACCTCAGGGGTCAAAGGCCGCTTCATGGAAGAGCCGATTTTCTGACACCTCCAATCCTGATACCCTTCACCAGGGTCAACAGAACTTGTTATGCAAGAACTCATCGCCTCAGATGATAGGGAAACACAAATACCAGCCAACACATCAGCAGCTACAGTTTCCCTCTCATTACTGTACAAATCCATACTATTCAATCTCTGCAATGGACCATCATCACCTCTAGCTCTGTAAGAACTAGAAGCACCAACAAAGCATCTAGATGTGCATTTCTTCTGATTTTCTACACCATCATTGACATTAGCCACAATTTCTGAAGCTGCACCCAGTATATCAAGAGCAGCAGCATTCGACTCACGATTCCTTCTTTTCCCCGATGTAACCAAGTATGTCGTAGTTTGAGATTTTCTTTGCTTCATAAGGTCAGGATTCTTTCTCGTTTTCTCAAAGGAGTCTGACTTGTGATTCTTGTAATAGAACTCGATACAATCTGCTGTTGTTTTATGATCCAGAAAAGATGCAATCTTACTGAAATCTTTCCCAAAGGTAGCAAGCTTATCTATGAAAATTTCTCTCTCTTCGGGCATCCATGGATTGATCATAGACCTTTCTTTTTCAATGACACAAGGATCTTCCACCAGACCATTATTCGAGATAAACCTTGACATCTTCGTGTCCTTGTCCAAAATTAAAGCCGGCATCTTCAGAGTACTCCTGTATGGTTTGAATGCAGACTCTGAGAGCAACCCATTAACAAATTCAATTACTTCATCTGCAGGCACTGTTTGAGGACCACCAGCTGCAAAAACAGTATGAGACAATCAAGTTAGGAAAGAGGTTTTCAAGTGGCATGTCAAATGTACATACAAGACAATTAAGCAGTAGTACAACTGGAGAGAATCAAAAGCAAATCAAAACGGAATAAAGTATGAATAGTTTACCACCTTGATATAGCAAAATATTCAACTCTATCTAAATTGATACGAGTCATTCCTTCAATTAAAATATCCTCACGTCTATTAGACAAAAACTACTTTATTCAACAAAATGTAGACAAATAACCTACAGTAACGCCATCCCAATAAGCAGTCAAATTTTAATATGCCACTTTTGTTGCCTGCAAATTATTCTTTACGGTCAAGCTAAAAATCCAACATCTTTCTATGTAGATACATACTCCAAAACATGACCACAGCTGCTAAAAACTCGAGGTTGCAGCCCACAGGATGGAATTTGCGGCTCAAAATTCCTTCCAGTTCATGATACCACACAGGGTATTCATACTTGAGCTATGTAAGTATTAAGTTATAAAGAAAGAACAGCTACTAAAGAATGGGTGAAAAGCCTCTCAGATAAAATTTACAGCACAAAGGTTTCAACCCATAAGAACCACCAGCAAGCAGGGTTCCAGCAGACATCTCCTGGGTGTAAGATAATGATGTTAGCTCAGTCTCGGATGTGTGTCAAGAAACAAGAGTTCCAAGAAACCAATATTCGTTGTCTTATGCTAGCAGTTGATAAAATTTTATTTTTTGATATATATAAGTGTATTCTAAACCCACACAATCAGGAGAGTTCTTAAGAAATAAAATCTCCAGTTGAACTCTTAGGCAATCATTTGATGAGGATTTCGAAAGCACTCATAACAGGACCCCAAGGTTCAAGAAAGACTAATAAGAGCACGACTATTATATAGATCTTCTAGCTTTCACAAACTTCAGATTACATCTTATATCCGCTGTTACCTCTGATCTCATGTAAATATTACATAGCAGAAAAAGATGCTCATGCCACAATGCATACTACTGATATAATTCCTTTTTCCAATTACTTCACTGACAGACTCACAATAAATGCGTGGCGAGAGCAGGAGAGAAAGGAAGAAATGGGGGAGCTGGAGCACAAAAAGATATATAGAGCAAATAATTGCTTACCGTAAGAAATTCGAGAACGACTGGAGAAACGATTCTTTTTAAAGCCATTCCGACCTGGATCAAACTTCTTTTGAGCCTTCCCACGCAGTTTCCTCAAAGAAACCAGTCGCCCTTCTTTCCAGAAATGCTGAAATACCTTAAACTTGATGGTTAAAACCTTCTCCTTAAATTGGAGGTACCGCTTCCTCATTAGAAACTTCTCCTTAACTACTGATGAATCCACTTCCAAAGAATAGACACTAGACACAGTTGAAGTATCAAAAGGACACTGTTCCGCAGGCAATAACTTATTTAACTCCTCCAGAGCTCTCTCAGCAGAATCTTTATTGGAAGAGAGTATTGACTTGTAAATACTATCTACATCACAATGTGAACTGGTAAGAGTAGCAAAATCTTCACAATTAGTGGCCCTCGTAACTACATGATTATCAAGACAACCAGAGTTTGTCTTGTCGTTGAGACCATTCTTAGGACATGTCTCATCCAAGTTACTGGAACTGCTCACATCCAGATTCATCGGACCTTCCAAATATACAGCTGTCTCAGAAGGAAAGATGTCCTCTTTAGCAGAAAGCACCTCAACATATTTGGATGTAGCACTACCTGGACTATCAATATCTTCATCTTTCGACACAACTTGCTCATCTTGCCGTGCAATGGGTGAATCCTCGACAATCGTTTCTCCAGATGAGACAATCTGCAAAGGAGCAGGCCTGCTAGCAGATTTGGAAGCAGTAACTACCTCTTCACAAGGTTTTAATTGGCACTCTGCTGTAAGCGAGCTGGAATCAGCAGGATGAGCAAGTCTAGGTTCAGCAGTCAACGACTTGAGTTCAGTTTCAAGAGAATCTATCTCAGATTCGGTCATTTCAAGTGCTTTTGACATGTCAACCTTCCATAGCAACAACTTATTTATTGAGGTGGTTCGCACATAATGAGTTTCCATAGAACTTGGATCATCCGATTGTAGCAACTCATTTATCGAAGAGCTCAAATTGGCAATAGATGCAAGCTCCAAATTTTCTAAATCAAGAGGTGGCCCATCATAGAGAGTCGGGGACATAATACTAGGAGAACAGCTTAAATTAGTTGCATCGTGACCGACATTTGCTTCCTTGATGGATTCTTTCTCCTCAATACCTGTATCATTTAAAGGAATGAGAAGAAGAACAAGAAGGAATTGAAAACAACAATCGTAAATTGTAATTGATAGTTCAACAGGTCATCAAATCTGAACTCTGTCAAAAGCAAGTACACATTGAACTTCCACTAGCACGCTAGCAAAACAGTTTCCTGAACAAGAAGAAAATTCACATTCCAATTTATGGTTATAGCATGTAGAACTATTCATTAATAGGTAAGCCATCTTATGCAAATATATGCAATTATGCCCACAGTGCCTACCTTCCAATGCTTTTGAAGTATTCCAACTCAAAAGATTTCACCATCAGGCGCATATATCATTTATGAAAATTCATCAATCAAACAACTTTGCACCACCAGCAGCATGCAAAGAAAAGGCATCCAATAAGAAGAAGCTTGGATGGAGTTCTTTCAAAGCAACGTTCAAAAAATATATTAACACATGCAGCATGCCCATTTAAAATTAACAGGTGAATGAACAGTTGCTCTTATACGATGATTGCTTTTCTACAGCAATTTATCTGTGTCTTGGGAGGAACACAAGAAACTCTGCTGAAGTTTTCTTAGCAAAATGCACAAAAGAGATCATATATACCAGACTAATAACAATAGAATATGATCAATTGCATTTCTACTTCGCTGCACCTAAACCTCCAATTAGCAGAACTTTAAACCCCTTATATTCCTCCAATTCTTATTGCATTATGCAATATACATATGTATTGTTTTTGTGCTGGCTGAGAGAAGCACATATAAGCAGATAGGTATTTAATCTATAAGTAACTAAGAAATGTCAAGTATATTAAGTACCTGGTGAAGAACTACAGGCAACCGAAGATGGAGTAGCAGGTGAGGCACAATCAGATAAACTCGCAACTCTAGGACTCTTCTCCAGCAGGTTAACAGCATTAGACTGCAGAGTCTCGGCATTACTTACACTAAGCACCAGTTCATTTTTGGTTGCACCATCTTCAGGGCCTTCAACTTTCTTCTTCTCATACTTAGCCAGTCCCTCACCCCAGCCAAGACGCGGCTTTTTCCTGGAACTAGTTTCATCCAGTTGAGCTGGAGCAGTTGATACAACACGAGCAGCAGCATCTGCAGGAGGAGACTGAACAGGTGTTGAGTTCTTTGGCTGCACCTCGACTGTCTCGATGGAATCAACTGGCATACTCTTTGAGCTACTCGAATGGCTGAAACCAGAGCCCCTTGAAGACAAGCTCCCCGACCGGGTCCATTTCAGAGGTTCCCAATCTATCGATCCCAGGCAGTTCTCTTTTTCAGATTTCTGACCTGTGCTAGTCGGTCCATCGGCAGGGTCACCATTCTTATCATTCTTCTCTTTCACAGAAGACTGAGGTTGAGATTGATCAGCTAGGTTTACAGAATTTGAAGTAGGACGGGAGGTCTCGCTGCTCTTGCTACTGCTGCTGTTATGGCATGTTTGGGTGTTTTCTGTAGACCTCACATTGTTAACCTCAGACATAGGTT
>JACFYI010003564.1:553221-564103 GCA_014898755.1 Handroanthus guayacan | reverse complement strand
TTACTCACCAGGAGCTAAAGGACGAGAAGAGCGGAAATCAGAGTACCACCGCTGTTGCTGCTGCTGGTGATGGTGATAAGGCGGCGGGTGCGGCGGCGGAGCGTGAGGGTGGTGGTGCTGCTGCTCCCGCCATCTGTGGGGCCCACCGCCACCAAATCCTCCGCCCAGGCGTGGGTCCGAGCCGGATCTCTCGTGCTTCCGGAAATCCCTTCGATCCCAAGGCAATGGCTCCGGCGGCATGAAATACCACTAATCCTCTACGCCTGCTGCTGATTCTTCTATTCTTTACGCCGCTTCCACTCAATCATCAACAATCAATCCCTTATGCACCAGGGAAAGAAATAGAAACAGGGATAAACTAATGGTGGAGGGGTCTATACTAGGGCTCCGAAGAAGAGAAAAAAAGAAGAATAAAGTAACAAGGGGCCTTGGTTTATCTCTTTCTTGTTTTCCTTGCTGGGAGAGGGTGGAGTGGGGATGGGGGCTCGGAAGAGGCTGAAGGGGAAGATAGGAAAATCTTTGTGCTAGGGAAAGTGAGAGAACGTGAGGTGAGACATGGGAAAGAAATCAGAGGGGAGAGAGGCATAGAGAGAGAGATTGGAGTTGTAATTTTGTGGGTGGCTATCTGGTGCGGCTCAGTGTTGTTTAAGGAGTATACACATAAGGGTCAGAAAAGGTATTTTCTTTTTATAATTAGTATATTTTTATTTTATTTTATTTTATTTTTTTGACCTTTTATGCCTTACACCAAATATTTTCAAAATTATTGAATTTCATTAAGGTTGTATAATCGTATTTAATTTTTTTAAATATTTACTTTACCTTAATATTTGTTATAGGTAATTTTTTATTTGCATCATTTGGAAAGTTATGTTAATTTTGAATTTAAACACACTATCTATGAGTTTGAATTTTATTAACTCAACATATAATTTGTTGCAAAACAAAATTACTAATTATTTATGTTCTTTTTCAAAAAATCTTTTATAATTTTCATTGATACAATATTTACAATATCATACCATAATTAAATTGGTATCTTTTTTTATGTACTAATAAATATTGTTTCTATTTTTCTTCTGTATTTCACATTTATTATAATTTTAAAATTTAAATTCTAAAATTTTAAAACAAAAGGTAAATGATAATCACTGCATATTATGAAATAATAAATGTGTGTTCTTCAATCAACTTTGGTAATTGTCATCATGAAATAATTAATTACAATTAATGTATTTATGCACTTAAATAAATTCTTGCTTAAAAGTTTGTGCTTGCTTGAGGGTAAATAATTATATTTTCCAATTTTCCATATGAATTGACTTATAATTTATTAGGTCAAAGTTTATTAAGATACCTTCTCGCAGCGGCCCCAAAGTACAACCCAAGGAAAGCGATTGCAGGATAGTGGAGAGCACTGAATCATTTCTCCAGGCGCGTGTGGGTTTGCGGAACTCAACGCTTACCATAAATTTGAATTTAATCCCATCTCGCGTCCGCTGAATTTTTTTATTAAATTTAAATAAAAAAATCAATTCCCTCTTTTTTCAACTTTTACTTTTGCGCTCATTTGGTTTTGTGTTATTCCAAAAGTACCCTTGGTTATAAAGGAATATTACGGCCGGTGTCAAGTGGCGTTCACGCGCCAATACAGCTCTTTTTGGGCTGTTGGCCTTGGCCCATTTTTCTTACTGGATCCTCCTTAGGTCCAAATTTTTTTGAATTTTGGTTTTAAAATCTTTTGTGAGCTCATAATCATAGAATTTGTCAGGATTTGAAATTTTAAAATGAGATAAGAATCCAACATTTGTAGTTTCATTTTATTTTGTAATATGCTATGTTTTTTTTTTTTTGAGAAAATAATATGCTATGTTTGAATAATCTTAATACTAATAATCTAATTTTTTTTTACTATTTTTACATTTTTATTTGTTGAGTATATGCAGATTAAAAACATCTTGTTAGATATTTCAAAATGAATTTTGTCATGTAACAATTGTAACTGGTACCAAAGCATGTAATATCGTATGCTTAAATGATTTAAATAATAACTATCGATTTTTTCAGTAATTTTACTTTTTTATTTGTTGAGTATATGATTATAAAGATTATTATAGACATCCGGAAGAGTTTATTCTTGGAAATGAAATTTTATTATGTAACAATGGTAATTGGCTAGTAATCCTAAGTGCGAATTCAATATTAATAATTCATTAACTGCAAATACATAATTAAAGTGAATACATCCAAAGTAGCTATTAGTATGGATGAATTAGGTTTTGCTATCATCATTCTCTTTCTCTTCGACCAAATTATTATTTCATTCCATAAAGTTATGCACCTTTACTTATCATCCTCCTCCTCCTTTTTTTATTTTTATTTTTATTTTTAAACTAATTATAAAAATAGATGATACTCAATTTTATTATCAAATATTAAAAAGTTGCAACCGTACCAGGTATGATTTTGCACAATCTTATGAAAAATAACATGAATGAGAGAAATGACTTATAAATTATTTCAAAAATCATCAAATTATAAATTTGAGACAAGGTTTTGTATCATCATAACTTCACGGTTGAGCAACTTGACAGAATGCGCATGATCATTGGTTTCAAGCAAAATACTGTTTTATGAAAACATGATCGCTAATTCTATAGACAATGTTGTCTGATAATATCCACATGTATCATCATACATAAAAGATCTATTAATGAGGTACTATTTTAAAAACATCTAGGTTGAATCTCGTTCTTATAAAAAAAAAAAGATGCATTGTATTGTCAAAATTTGAGAAGCAATTTATAATACGCTTGGTATTTCGATACAGATCAGAACATGATATTATACATGTGTATATATATGTCATTTTTTAACAATATCAAATTAAATGGAGGGAAAAAAATGCTTGTTGAACGAACCCCATGTGCGCCTCTCTCATTGGGTCCAATGCCTTTTGAAAATCTCATTTTGTTTGACATTAAGGCTCGAAGCAGCCGCAGGAACACAACAGGGATATATATTTATATATATTAATAAAAAAATAATCCAGAACTAATTTTTTATATAACAAGCTAGGAATATTTAGAGCATTATCAAGCAAGAATAGTGTATTTGGATATTTAAGAAATTAAATATATTATTTTTTTTTTGTGAAAAGTAGATAAACATATATTTATTTTCTAAAAGATCTAGTACTTAATTTTATATTTAATTAGGTACAACAACTTGATATGGTTTGAAATTCGGCTAGGGATTAGAAAGTAAATTGAGTAGGTCTTTGATTCAAGAACGTACATGACCATACTTATTAGGTACTTTTTCTAAAATTGCAAAATAAATATTTTTTTTAATAAATGAATGTGTATTCCCTTTTCTTTTGTCTTTTATGATATTTATAATCCTTAGATTATGAATCATAAGCTGACAGGCTCGTAGGCCTATTTTCTTTATAAATTTATTTAAATTTACAATTATTTTCATTTTATTTGACTTTATAATTATTTTGGGACCCTTGAAGGATATACGGGATTATATTGATAATGAAGATATATGAGCAGCCAATTAATTCTCTCGCATGTGGCGAAACCCTCCCACGCATATGTGTTATTGCGGCAGATCACGTGGCGCTGGGGCTTGTAATATAATTTTATAAAATATTTAATGAAAGATTTAAAAGATGAGTTTATGAACTTCAAAAATGATGATTTCATGAGTTATCCTGGAGAGGATTGGGAAATGAAACAAGCAGAATTTGAATATGATTCCTTGGAGGTTGTCAAGATGATCATTCATGACTCTTTCCGGTATCCTGCTGCACTAGAACTCGAAAGTTGTGGTTACTTCAGTTTTTGTTTTTCCTTTTCTTTTTCTTTTCATTTTTTCTTTTTCTTTTTCTTTTTCTTTTTTTTTTTTTGTCTAAATGATCATAATAGCAAGTCCGTCAATTCGAATATTCAAATACGGATACTAGAACATACGTATTCGCATCCAGTTATTATTTCGATGGGAATATTCGGATTCAAGTTTTATCAGATGTTGAAAATGAATATCCGCATCCGCGGTGAGGTGGGTGGAACTTGGGGCTGCTGAGCTGGAACCAATCTCAGCACGCTAAATCGATCGAACTGCAAATTGTGAGGTCTACCTGCAAGATGAAATGCACGTTAGGCTCGTGAAGTATGCCCTCTGATGCTTAAGTTAGTATTCAAATATGTATGAGGTCGAACAGGAGAAGACAGATTTTAGGTAGTTGGAGTGTTCAATGAAGCATTAATTAGAGTCATAAATGAACTTGGTATTTATAGAGGGCATGGCTGACGAGTTTGCTTGGTGGAAACCCTCTTTTACCTTGAACTTGTGTTTTGGGATGAATCAGCAGACAAAATGATGGCAGGCCCAATCAGTCGTTTGCTCAACGGGACTGGTTGCGTGCTACAAATGCAATTCGCCGCTGGCCAATCCACTGTGAGCTTTATCTACCTTGGACGGTGGAATCTGATGACGGAGTTTATTTAATACTTGTCAAGGCAAGTTGCACTTTAATGATTTTGCTATAAATGCTTAATAGCGACACTAATCGATCTCAAATTGACCACATCGATTGATGGAAAGCATATGTCTCGCGCGCTGGTACGAAATATCGACCTAAAAGATCAATCAGGATGGACTGATGGCAAGGAAGAATTGGAGTGCCGTCGCCTCACGGCTGATCGACCTGTCGAGGTCGGCTCGAGCACTGAGTCTTCTGAGGAAGCATCAACCTCAATTTGCCTCTAGGTGTCCAAAGTGCAAATGGTTCGATCAGGATGATGTCGAGCTGCCACGTGTCGATCGAATTTCATGCCACATCACGTGGATATTGGTCAAATATTCGGATATTCGGTATCCGTTTTAATCGTTAGGATGCATAAATAATATCAAGATATTACTGTATCTATTATTCGCAATCTTTATCTAATATCCGAATTTGTCGCTTCATATATCTGGAAGTTGTTATATTAATGTCCAAAAATTAAAATTTATGAGTAAAATCATTTCAAATATTCCAGTATAGCCCAAAGTTTTAAGGGATAGCATATAATTTTTAAATTTTGTTTTTATATATAATTTAATACATAGATATTATATTATTTATATAAATAATTATATCTAAAATTCTATGCATATGCGGATAATTTTCAGATATGGATATTTCGGATGCAAATATTACTATATCCATATCCAGAATTTTAAGCAACAGATACGAACACCGATATATCCAAATATTTTCGGATATGGATAATATCCGCCAATTTCGAATACGGATGCGAACGGTCGAACGGATATTCGAATATTTTTTATAGCCCTACATAATAGAATTCATTTAAGAGAGTATTTGTTATTTAAAAGATCTTATAAACTCATACATCTTATAACACTTTATAAAGCTTATAAAATAATAGATCTTATATTATAAGCTTTCAAAATGTCTCACCATATTAGAATTTTTGAGTTTATTATAAGATGCAAGTAATGATAATTTTGTAATAAATATGATTAAAATTAAAGATATCTATCAAAATAAAATTAAAAGGAACTCCTTTTTTTGGCCCTTAAAAGAGTTTAAAAAACTCTAATATTTTATTCTGAAAGTTTATTAGCAACTTCAAGAATACATATATATATTCTTTTTTTTTTTAATTTCTCTGGAACTTTGTTCAAAGGATGAACTTTAAATATTCTTTTTTTTATTTATTTATTTCTCCGGAACTTTGTTCACAGGACGAACTTTAAAATTTAAATCATCTGAAAAAAACTTAGGACTTTAGTCTCACTCCTATCGTTTTTTTTCTTTTAAATAAATGATTAATATGTTCAATCGATTTAACATCAATCTATTCAATAATCAGACACAAATAATTAACTAATATAAAAAGAAATCATCAGTGACTTCTATATATTTTAAAAAAAGAAAAGAAAAAGGAAATCCTAAAAACTAACCATGCAAAACATAAATATCCCCAGACTTCAAGAATTAACACGTAACCCCTATCTTAATATTAGGACAATTGCTCAAATAGGCAACCACTATTGAGTCAAAACTTGTCGGCAACACATATACACCCGTGCAATGTACTCCACATTAAAAATGAGGTGGCTGTCCAAACAAGGACTAATGGTTGCAACCATTACGTAAAAATATCTTGGTCACACTCATTATAACGTTGGCTGTGTAAAGAATTTAATTTGTTGTTTCAAAAAATTTCAGTCTTTGCCTGAGTGGTCCATTTATAATTGATTGGATTGGATTGGAAATCTTGACTAATTGGAGTCCCACGAAAGTGCGCAAAAACTAACTCTTATGATGATACAGATGTTTATTTTTAACTTTTTTAATAAACCATGATTTTTTTTTGTTATAATCTTAGAATACTGATATTTATGCACGTAGTTTTCGTATATATTAAAATTATTGTTTAAGAAATAATAGTAAAAAAGTGGTTATAGTTATGATAGTTATGAAAGGTAAAATTAAAATTATAAAAATTGGTGTTTGAACTGTCATTTTATACATAAAATGGTCGTCTATTTTTGTAATAATAATGGTAGATATGGTGTTCATAAAAAAAAAAAAAAAAATTGATTTGGAGATAAAATCATTAAATGAATATTAGAAACCACGCCTATAATGATATCCTTGTTAGCTTTTCTTAAGATATTTTTGAATAATTTTCATTGTCGTAGTACACAAAAATCAAACTATTGTAATGAAGTGAGCTTCTTTGTTTTGATTTTTCTTCCCTATAATTTAAAAATTAAAACGTGTTCGTTTGTCAATTTTCTCTTTTTTTTAATCTCCATACTTTTAATCATTATTTTCAGATATATAAATCTATTTTGCAAATTAGAACCACATTGCCCTAATTTGAAAAATAATTAAAAACATAATCAATAAATAGTTATTTATAGTGTAATAAGGGATACAATAAAATTAGATAAAGATCTATCCTACTATAAAATGATTGAAGCGACAAACAAATAATGAGACTTAAAATGGGTTAAATATTATTTCCATCACCACTTTTACATTAAAACATGGCTTTTAATTCTATAAAAATCAACATTCTACATTACTAATATAAATTCATTTTTTCAACACAAACATCAATAAAAGAATATAATAATTCCTATTTTTTCAAAATATATGAAAAAAAAAAGAAAAGAAAAGAAAAATGAACGCTTGAGAGTACTCCCCTTTTCTTAATGGGCCCTCCGCCCTCCCACGTTTTTACCTTCGTTGAGTTCATGGAACCCACAAAACAGCTCTTGGAGGAAAACCACAAGACAACTAGTAAACTCAATAAAAAAATATTCTTTGACTACATAAAGTAAGTTGGAATTGATAAGATTAGAAATTTTGCTGCTCAATTTATATATTATGTTTCTATTCAGTTTCATGTTATGTAAATTAAGATATTTTTAGTTCATCGATCAACAAATCAACCCATTAAAAAAAAAAAATTAAAGTATCACATCAGATAAATACATAACCAAGGCTCAATTCTTTCATTTCAAGCATCTAACACATTCCACATAATATCGTTTCAAATACAATAGTATCATAATATGAGTTATGACCACCTGTTACGACCGTATGACACGATCATACCTATCACTTGTAGAGACGTTAGAGCTGACATCACAATAAGACAAGAATACAAGTACACCAAACTCTAGGGATAAGTATAAATAATAATCCAAATATTTCCTATAACCACATGGCAATCATTTTATCATACCCGATTAGGGTAGATTCCATTAGAAATTAACCATTGTGGAATTGTGCACATTGTTGCATCCCAATTAAGTAATCAAGAATTACCATAAACCCACCTAGTGATGATAGCAATTTGAAAAGAATATGTTCACCTACCCCACCCACAACACGGCGAGAAAGTTTGCATCTGAAAAATCACTGTTACATCAACCATTAACCAATTGTTGCCAATCAGAGACGATCTAATGATGTAATTACGGGTATTGGTTAACTACTCTATCTTTACACTCTCAACCCCATGTGTCCAATCACAATCTCTCCTCATATGTCTAGCTAAATTTCCTTTGAACCCATTAACTCTTTCGACGAATTATGTGTTGGAATTTGGCCATTTGTCTCTTTTTTTGACTGTTCAATTCATGGGTCATTTTCCTTGTTTTTTCAGGAAACATTACGCATGTGGTTGTCAGCTGTGTTAATGGTCTATGCAAGTTGTGAGTGTAGCAGAAAACTTAAAAGTCAGCTGACTATTCTTTTCATTTTTAAAATTGTTTTTCTTGAATCTGAGAATATTTTAGGGATTTGTGATGGCGATTTTTTGTCTGCTTTATATTGTTTCTCTATTCATTGATTGATCCATAGTATAAATGCCAACCCATGTTTTATTTGCTGAATTTCTTCATGGGGGCACTCACTATTCATTCTCTGTGTAAATAGATTTGTGTTTTTAGGGTTCTGATTCAAGTTGATTCATGGGGTGTAAATTGCAGTCAATTTCTTGTGCAATTTGCCTCCTGTGGTTGAAATTTTTTGTGGGCTTTGGTTACTCTTTGTCTAATGCAGATCAAGAAAAAGATAGGATTACTTATTTGCCTGGACAACCTCAAAATGTTGGATTTAATCATTACTCAGGTTATATAACCGTGAATCAGCAGGCTGGGAGGGCATTGTTTTATTGGTTAACTGAGGCACCTACAGATAGAGGGCCTGAAACAAGGCCACTTGTATTGTGGCTTAATGGTGGCCCTGGTTGCTCTTCTGTAGCTTATGGAGCTTCCGAAGAAATCGGGCCTTTCCGGATTAATTCGGACGGGAGAACCCTTTACTTGAATCCTTATTCTTGGAACAAATGTATGTGTCAATTGGATTGGTAATTTGAGTTCATTTGATTCACATTATGTGTGTCTTGGTATCGTGTCTTAAACTTTCAGGAATCTTGTAATGGTTTATGCAGTGGCAAATTTGCTTTTCCTTGAGTCTCCCGCTGGTGTTGGTTTTTCGTATTCGAACACTTCATCGGATTTGTATACTGGTGGTGACCAAAGAACGGGTAATGTCTCACAGAATTGAATCTTTATTCTTAAGTGCTATAAAATGATGTAATATAATATGTCGTTTGCTTGGATGACTTGTGTCTGAATGTTCTGAATGTGGTTGTTATGAATTTTCAGCTGAAGATGCGTATATATTTCTGGTCAACTGGTTCGAGAGGTTTCCTCAGTACAAACATAGAGATTTTTACATTGCCGGAGAAAGTTATGCAGGTTGGTACTATGTGGTCTGGAAGCATGAAATACAAAATGTGACACTGAGAGAAGAATCTAATCTCCGGACTTTTTACTCTGTCTTTTCAGGTCATTATGTTCCTCAGCTTTCTCAAATCATATATGAACGAAACAAGGGAATTCAAAATCCAGTTATTAACTTCAAGGGATTCATGGTGCAACATATGACTCTTGCTCGTTTAGATTCATGTCTGGGTTTTGAATTATCGACTTATTTGTCTATGATCATTGTCTGTTTAGGTTGGGAATGCTGTCACTGATGATTACCATGATTACATTGGCACGTTTGAATATTGGTGGACTCACGGTTTAATTTCGGATTCAACTTATAGAATTCTGCAAATAACCTGTGATTTTGGATCTGCTACTCATCCTTCGAGTGACTGCACTAAATCTCTTGATCTAGCTGACAAGGAAATGGGAAATATCGACCCGTATAGCATTTACACTGTGCCCTGCAACAGTACTTCTTCACTTAGACGTCAGTTAAGGGGTCACTATGTAAGTCTTCATATAACTTTCTGTCAGAAAAGCTATATTAAACCAGTTAAGAGCGCTGAAACAAGAATCAGACTGTAACTTATGGCAAGAATATAATCTTGTTCGCAATTTAAGATTGTACTAAAATGAACTTCTGTTTTGAACATGCCCCGTGTGCTAAGACTTTTATTTGGCACAATCCTTCTACGTCTATGTTAAAGAAGTAAAATAGTTAATTTTCAATATCTACCTTGATTTGCATTATCTACAATATGAACAGGGTGGATGCTCAAGTGCCCTTTTAGTTACATAAACAATGCTTGGTTGTGCATCCTCCCTATGTAGTTTGCATCATCAAAGGACAGACTCGCCCTTTGTTATAGTTGGTTACCATGAATTTTGTATTGCTTGCTCTTTAAATGGAGCAAAGCTAATAAACATTTCTGTTGTGTTTAAAGAAGATGTCAAACTGACTTCCATAGTCCTATCTCCGATGACTTAAGAAATCCTTAGTTTCTGAACTAGCACCTTAAACAGCTAAAAAATTGAGTTTTATCGTTATATAATTGTTGACTTATAAACTAAATTTTGGTGAATACAATGATCCTCTCTGGAATACTTATATTCATAATTTATTTTACGCTTTTTGTTAAGGCAAATAATTGCATGAATACTTGTGAAAATTTTATGCGACATTGTTGTATCTGAGACCTGTCTTTTCTCTGACACAGCCGTGGATGTCGAGAGCTTACGACCCATGCACTGAACGGTACTCTCAATTATACTTTAATCTCCCTGAAGTTCAGAAGGCACTCCATGCTAACGTGACACGGGTTTCTTACCCGTGGGAAACGTGCAGGTAGCGTTAGAATGTTGCAGTTTCTCGTTTCTTTTGTTGTAAGAAAGTATCACCTTTTGAGTCTGACTTCTTTGCTTTGCAGCGATGTAGTCGGTGATCATTGGACAGATTCTCCTCTCTCCATGCTTCCAATTTATCAAGAACTAATAGCGGCTGGGCTCAGGATCTGGGTGTTTAGGTATGAAAATGTAGTATATTATTTTTTTTCCAATTCTTTCA
>JACFYI010003564.1:537723-547736 GCA_014898755.1 Handroanthus guayacan | reverse complement strand
AAAAAAAAAAAAAAAGGAACCCTAAAAACTAACTATGCAATACACAAATATCCACAGACTTCGAGAATTAACACATAACTTTTTTATCACAAGCCCTATCTTAATATTAGGAAAACTGCTCAATAGGTAACCACTATTGAGTTAAAACTTGTCGGCAACATTTGTACACTCGTGCAATGTACTCCACATTAAAAATGAGGTGGCTGTCCAAACAAAGACTAATGGTCTCAACCATTACATAAAAATATCTTGGTCACACTCATTAATAACGATGGCTTTGTAAAGAATTTAATTTGTCGTTTCAAAAATTTCAGTCTTTGCCTAAGTGGTCCATTCATAATTGATTGATTGGAAATCTTGACTAATTGGAGTCCAAGAAAGTGCCCAAAAACGAACTATTGTGATGATATAGACGTTTATTTTTATTTTTTTAATAAGTTGTGATTTTTATTTTTTTTTTGTTATGATCTTAGAATACTGATATTCATGCTCGTAGTTTTCACATATGTTAAAATTATCATTTAAGAAACAATTGGAAAAAAGTGGTTGTATTTATGAAAAGATTTGAAATTTTGCTGCTCAATTAATATATTATGTTTCGATTCAATTTCATGTTATGTAAATTAAGCTATTTTTAGTTCATCAATTAACAAATCAGCCCATTTAAAAAAAAAAAAAAAATTAAAGTATCACATCAAATAAATGCATAAGCAAGGCTCAACCCTTTCATTTCAACCGTCTTAACAAATTCCACATAATATCCTCTCAAGTACAATAGTAGCATAGTACGATCACCTGTTATGATCATATAATACGATCATACCTATCACTTGTGGAGACGTTAGAATCGGCATCACAACAAGACAAGAACAAGAGTACACTCTTTCTTTTCAGCCGTCTAACACATTTCACATAATATCGTCTCAAGTACAATAGTAGCATAGTATGACCACCTGCTATGATCATATAACACGAACATACCTATCACTTGCAGAGACGTTAGAGTTGACATCACAATACGACAAGAACACAAGTACACCAAACTCTAGGGATAAGTATAAATAATAATCCAAATATTTCCTATAACCACATAGCAATCATTTTATCATACTCGATTAGGGTAGATTCCATTACAAATTAACCATTGTTGAATTTTGCGCACTGTTGCATCCCAATTAAATAATCAAGAATTACCATAAATCCACCAAGTGATGATAGCAATTTGGAAAGAATATCTTCGCCTACCCCACCCAAAACACGGCGAGAAAGTTTGCATCTGAAAAATCACTGTTACATCAACCATTAACCAATTGTTGCCAATCAGAGACGATCTAATGATGTAATTCGGTATTGGCTAACTACTGTGTCTTTACACTCTCAACCCCATGTGTCCAATCACAATCTCTCCTCGTATGTCTAGCTAAATTTCCTTTGAACCCATTAGCTCTTTCAACGAATTATGTGTTGGAATGTTAGATGAAGGAAAGAGTAGCGCTCTCTCAAAAGCGCATTTCTACGAAATTTATGTATTCTCTAAATAAACGACGTCGTTTAGGCTTGAGGCAATAATTTGGTGACGTTGCTGGGATGCCAGAACGCTACCATTTATGCATCAGATTTTCTGTTTTCCTTTTGCCACGCGTCAGCCATCTGGAAGGCTTGATTAGCATCTTTACTCAACCGTTTGCAGAGTTTGTTATGTAAAATGCTTATATATACATCCCTGGATTTGGGGCTAGATATCAATGATATATGCAGAATTCCCTTTTGGGTATCTTCTTCTCTCAATTCTTGTTTTTTTCTTTTGCACACACCACACCATTCGCCGGCTTCTCCGACGGAGATTTGGCTGGAGCTCGTAAAGATCCTAAGCCCAGTGCTACAAGTGGTATCAGAGCTAGGTCCCCCCTGTGCGCACTCTGGGTAGATGACTAGGAATAACAATAGCAAGATGGAGAGTATGGAGGCTCAAGTGGCTGAGCTACAGCAGAGCTATCAAATGTTGGCATCTGGTCAACAAGAAACCAAGTCCCAGATGGAGCTAGTCATGAAGAAATTGGAGGAGATTCTGGAAGTTAACAAAGGAAAAGAGCCCCAAAATATCTCTTCCTCCTCCTCACAACCACATAACCAAACTCCCCCTAACCGAAACCGAAATGAACCTGGCATCCTAGCTACACCACCCCACAAACCAAACACCACTGACCACAAAAGCCCAAGGATTGATTTTCCCAAATTTACTGGTGAAAACCCCAGGAAATGGATTCGTAAGTGCCAGAAATATTTCCAGTTTAACCCCATGAATGATAATGAAAAAATTTTAATGGCAGCCATGCACATGGAAGGGGCCGCTGACAACTGGTATTTAGACTACATTGAGGGTAAAGATGGGATTGATTGGGAAAAATTTTCTGAACTTATTTTGCAAAGGTTTTCTTATCAAAAAGAAGAAAATATTGTTAATCAGTTCAATAAACTTAGGCAGGAAGGGAATGTGTCTGATTATGTTGATAAATTTGATGAGTTGAAGGCATTCATGGTTAATATGAATCGCTCTTTAACAGAAGAATACTTTATCCAAAGTTTTGTTGGGGGATTGAGGGAGGAAATATGCCAAATGGTAGAAATGCTCAACCCAAAATCATTGGTTGAAGCTGTTCGCCTGGCAAAAAAGCAAGAAGCTCTAGTTGAGGCTCTTAACAAAGGCTCCAAGGCTGCAAAGGGGGTTTCAATGGGTACTTCTAAACCCTGGAAACTTGATAATCCTTTGAAAAAGTCTAATGGGAAGTCGGGGAATGTTCTCCCTGTTAAGAGATTAACCAAAGAGGAAATGGAGAGCAGGAAGAAAAGGGGCCTATGCTATAATTGTGACGAGGTTTATCACATTGGCCATAGGTGTAAAAAACTTTTCGTTATATTAGGAGAAGAGGAGGAAGAGTCTGGTAATGAGTCTGATGAAGATGAACCAAAACTTCACATATCGATTAGCTCCCTAGCTGGAAATGAGTTGACTGATACCATCAAGCTCGCAGGAAAAGTTGGGGGCCAAGTTATTTCAGTCTTGGTTGACACTGGAAGCACCCATAGCTTCTTAGACCCCAACACTGCTAAGAAGCTAAATTGTACGATCGAACCAGCGCATACTATGATGGTTACTGTGGCAAACGGGGGTAAGATCAAGTGTAACACCAAATGCACTGCTTTCACTTGGGAAATGGAGGGATATGACTTTACTGCCCCGGTCAGGCTGTTACCTCTCGGGGGGTGTGATTTGGTCTTAGGGGTAGACGTGCTTAAAAAACTTGGCCCTATAACTTTCGATTTTGAAGAAAGAGCTATTAAAGTCCAGAATGGTGGAAACACTATCACACTACAAGGAGCACAACCTGAGGTAAGTCTGAAAATGATAACTGGAAAGGTGCTTAAAAAGTGGTTTACAAAGAAAAATTCTCCAATCATAAGCTGTTTTTTCATGATAAGTGGGGCCAAGGATGAAAAATTTGATGCTCACCCTGAGCTGGAGTCACTCTTAGGTCAATATGCTCACATTTTTTATGAACCAAAATCTCTGCCACCAATCAGGAGTCATGACCATAAAATTCCACTGAAAGTAGGGGTGATACCTTTTAAGCAGCACCCTTATAGGTACCCCTACATTCAGAGGATGGAAATTGAGAAACTTGTGGAGGAAATGCTAAAAAACGGTATTATACAGCCAAGCCATAGCCCCTTCTCTTCTCCTGTTCTACTTGTTAAGAAAAAGGATGGGAGTTGGAGGTTCTGTGTGGATTACAGAAAACTAAACTCTTTAACTGTCAAGGATAGTTTTCCAATACCATTAATTGACGATCTTTTGGATGAACTAAAGGGAGCAAAAGTTTTTTCAAAAATTGACCTAAGAGCTAGCTATCATCAGATCAGGGTTGACCCCAAAGACACCCCAAAAACTGCCTTTGTCACTTCTTCAGGGCTTTATGAGTTTAAAGTGATGCCTTTCGGTCTCACTAACGCTCCTGCCACGTTTCAATCACTCATGAACCACGTCTTCAAGGAATACTTGAGAGATTTTGTGCTAGTATTCTTTGATGACATCCTGGTTTACAGCAAAACATTGCACGACCACAAGTTACACCTTACTAAGATCTTTTCAGAGCTGGAAAAGCATCAGCTCTTTGCCAAGGCTTCGAAATGCGCCTTTGGGAAGGAGAGGATTGATTACTTAGGTCACATTGTTAGTGGGGAGGGAATTGAAGTAGATCCTAATAAAATTGAAGCCATGGTCAGCTGGCCTATTCCAAAATCAGTTAAAAGCTTGAGGGGTTTTCTAGGGCTCACCGGATATTACAGAAAATTCATAAAAAATTACGGAGTCATAGCAAAACCTCTCACTGATTTGACAAAAAAGGGCCAATTCATTTGGGGAAATCATGCCGACGAAGCTTTTCACAAACTAAAAACCGCGATGACCCAAGCCCCAGTCTTGCAAGCCCCAGATTTCTCTAAGCCTTTTGTCATTGAAACTGATGCTAGCTATGCAGGGATAGGTGCAGTGCTTATGCAAGATAAACACCCTATAGCTTACTTCAGTAAAGCTTTAAGCCAAAAATCCTTGGGGCTATCTGTTTATGAGAAAGAGCTTTTAGCCATCATCTCAGCTGTAGAAAAGTGGAGACCATATTTGCTATCTCATCCTTTTGTTATCAGAACTGACCAGCACAGCCTGAAATACCTTTTGGGGCAGAGAATCACCACTCCAATTCAGCACAAGTATTTGACTAAGCTCCTGGGATATAGCTACACCGTTGAGTACAAGAAGGGGGTAGAAAACAAGGCAGCTGATGCCTTATCTAGGAGGGAAGAGGGGGAAGGAAGCTGCCAGACCTTAACCTTAGTAAAACCAGCCTGGATTGAGGAACTCCAAGAAAGCTATGAGGGAGATGAGGTGGCAGAGAAGGCTATAATCGAACAACTGATGTTTCCGTATAACCTTTCTCTCTACTCTTACTTGGGAGGTGTAGTGAGGTTTAAAGGAAAGATTTATGTAGGGGATAAAGCCAACTTGAGGGAGAAGGTGGTTGAGTTTTTTCATACTTCCAGCCTGGGGGGTCATGGGGGTGAGAAGAGTACTTTACAGAGAGTTAAGAGCATCTTTTTGTGGCCTGGTCTCACGGAGTTAGTACACCAAACTGTCTCTCAGTGCCATGTTTGCCAACTCAATAAACACCAAAACATTAGGACCCCTGGCCTCCTTCAACCATTACCTATTCCTGAGGCTGCCTGGAAGCATTTGGCAATGGATTTCATCGAGCAACTTCCAAACTCAAGAGGTAACACGGTGATATGGGTAATTATTGATAGGTTCACAAAGTTTGCTCATTTCTTTGCTTTGTCCCACCCCTTCACTGCCACACAACTTGCACAACTTTTCCTGAATCAAGTTTACAAATTACATGGGTTGCCAAGTAGCATTGTTTCAGATCGTGATAAAATTTTCACTAGCACATTCTGGAGGGAGTTGATGAAGAATTTGGGAGTACAACAGCTACTCAGTACAGCTTACCACCCACAAACTGATGGCCAGAGTGAGAGATTAAACCAATGTCTGGAAACTTATCTCCGATGCATGTGTGGAACTACTCCAAGAAGGTGGGCTGACTGGCTTGCAATGGCAGAATGGTGGTACAACACCAACTTTCACTCAGCCATCGGTATGACACCGTTCGAAGCTTTATACGGGTACAAGCCTTCTCAAGTAGCTTGGGAGCCTTCTGAAAACAATCCTGTTGAAGGTGTAGACCAATTGATGAAAGATAGACAGCGCATCTGTAACCTGCTGAGGGAAAATTTAAAGCAAGCGCAACAACGGATGAAGTCAATGGCAGACAAGCATAGATCAGAGGCAGTACTGGAGGTTGGGAATTATGTCTACCTCAAGTTGAAACCATATAGGCAGCTGTCACTAAGGAAACATAGGGTGTGGAAGTTAAGTCCTAAGTTTGCTGGCCCATTCTTGGTGGTTGATAAAATTGGAGAGGTGGCGTACAAGCTTAAGCTTCCTAGTGGGTGTAAACTTCACCCCATCTTTCACATATCCGTGCTAAAAAGAAGAATTGGGCCAACTGATGTAGTCACCCCTGAGTTGCCACCCTTTGACGAAGAAGGAAAGGTCATCCTGCAGCCTGTTGGAATATTAGCTAGAAGAATTGTCAAGAGAAACAACGTTGCTGTTCCTCAGATTTTGGTTCAGTGGGCACATCTGCCGGAAGAAGAAGCAACCTGGGAAGATCATGCAATCATCACAAGTCAGTTTCCGCAGCTAGATCCTTGAGGACAAGGATTTCAGAAGGAGGGAAGCATGTTAGATGAAGGAAAGAGTAGCGCTCTCTCAAAAGCGCATTTCTACGAAATTTATGTATTCTCTAAATAAACGACGTCGTTTAGGCTTGAGGCAATAATTTGGTGACGTTGCTGGGATGCCAGAACGCTACCATTTATGCATCAGATTTTCTGTTTTCCTTTTGCCACGCGTCAGCCATCTGGAAGGCTTGATTAGCATCTTTACTCAACCGTTTGCAGAGTTTGTTATGTAAAATGCTTATATATACATCCCTGGATTTGGGGCTAGATATCAATGATATATGCAGAATTCCCTTTTGGGTATCTTCTTCTCTCAATTCTTGTTTTTTTCTTTTGCACACACCACACCATTCGCCGGCTTCTCCGACGGAGATTTGGCTGGAGCTCGTAAAGATCCTAAGCCCAGTGCTACATGGAATTTGGCCATTGGTCTCTTTTTTTGACTCTTCAATTCATGGGTCATTTTCCTTGTTTTTTCAGGAAACATTACGCATGTGGTTGTCAGCTGCGTTAGTAGTCTATGAGTTGCGAGCGTAGCAGAAAACTTAAAAACCAGCTGACTTTTCTTTTCATTTTTAAAATTGTTTTTCTTGAATCTGAGAATATTTTAGGGATTTGTGATGGTGATTTTTTGTCTGCTTTATATTGTTTTTCTATTCATTGATTGATCCATCAGTATAAATGCCAACCCATGTTTTATTGGGTGACTTTCTTCATGGGGGCACTCACTATTCATTCTCTGTGTAAATAGATTTGTGTTTTTAGGGTTCTGATTCAAGTTGATTCACGGGGTGTAAATTGCAGTCAATTTCTTGTGCAATTTGCCTCCTGTGGTTGAAATTTTTTGTGGGCTTTGGTTACCCTTTGTCTAATGCAGATCAAGAAAAAGATAGGATTACTTATTTGCCTGGACAACCTCAAAATGTTGGATTTAATCAGTACTCAGGTTATATAACCGTGAATCAGCAGGCTGGGAGGGCATTGTTTTATTGGTTAACTGAGGCACCTAGAAATAGAGGACCTGAATCAAGGCCACTTGTTTGTGGCTTAGTGGTGGCCCTGGTTGCTCTTCTGTAGCTTACGGAGCTTCCGAAGAAATCGGGCCTTTCCGGATTAATTCGGATGGGAGAACGCTTTACTTGAATCCTTATTCTTGGAGCAAATGTACGTGTCAATTGGATTGGTAATTTGAGTTCATTTGATTGACATTATGTGTGTTTTGGTATTGCGTCTTAAGCTTTCAAGAATCTTGTAATGGTTTATGCAGTGGCAAATTTGCTTTTCCTTGAGTCACCCGCTGGTGTTGGTTTTTCGTATTCGAACACTTCATCGGATTTGTATACTGTTGGTGACCAAAGAACGGGTAATGTCTCACAGAATTGAATCTTTATTCTTAAGCGCTATAAAATGATGTAATATAATATGTTGTTTGCTTAGACGACTTGTGTCTGAATGTTCTGGAAGTGGTTGTTATGAATTTTCAGCTGAAGATGCGTATATATTTCTGGTCAACTGGTTCGAGAGGTTTCCTCAGTACAAACATAGAGATTTTTACATTGCCGGAACTAGTTATGCAGGTTGGTGCCATGTGGTCTGGAAGCATGAAATACAAAATGTGACACTGAGAGAAGAATCTAATCTCTGGACTTTTTACTGTCTTTTCAGGTCATTATGTTCCTCAGCTTTCTCAAATCATTTACGAACGAAACAAAGGAACTCAAAATCCAGTTATTAACTTCAAGGGATACATGGTGCAACATGTGACTCTTGCTCATTTAGATTCGTGTCTGGTTTTTGAATTATCGACTTATTTCTTCATGATCATTGTCTGTTTAGGTTGGGAATGCTGTCACTGATGATTACCATGACTTAGTTGGCACGTTTGAATATTGGTGGACTCACGGTTTAATTTCGGATTCAACTTATAGAATTCTGCAAATAACCTGTGATTTTGGATCCGCTACTCATCCTTCGAGTGACTGCGTTAAATCTGTTGATCTAGCTCACAAGGAAATGGGAAATATTGACCCGTATAGCATTTACACTGCGCCCTGCAACAGTACTTCTTCACTTAGACGTCGATTAAGGGGTCACTATGTAAGTCTTCATATAACTTTCTGTCAGAAAGCTATATTAAACCAGATAAGAGCTCTGAAACAAGAAACAGACCGTAACTTTTGGCAAGAATATAATCTTGTTCGCAATTTAGGATTGTACTAAAATGAACTTCTGTTTTGAATATGCCCCGTGTGCTAAGACTTTTATTTGGCACAATCCTTCTACGTCTACGTTAAAGAAGTAAAATAGTTAATTTTCAATATCTACCTTGATTTGCATTATCTACAATATGAACAGGGTGGATGCTCAAGTGCCCTTTTTGTTATATAAACAATGCTTGGTTGTGCATCCTCCCTACGTAGTTTGCATCATCAAAGGACAATTTCGCCATTTGTTATAGTTGGTTGCCATGAATTTTGTATTGCTTGCTCTTTAAATGGAGCAAAGTTAATAAACATTTCTGTTGTGTTTAGAGAAGATGTCAAACTGACTCCCATAGTCCTATCTCCGATGACTCAGGAAATTCATAGTTTCTGAACTAGCACCTTAGACAGCTAAAAAATTGAGTTTTATCGTTATATAATTGTTGACTTATAAACTAAATTTTGGTGAGTACAATGATCCTCTCTGGTATACTTATATTCATAATTTATTTTACGCTTTTTGTAAGGCAAATACTTGCATGAATACTTATGAAAATTTTATGCGACATTGTTGTATCTGAGACCCGTCTTTTCTGTGACACAGCCGTGGATGTCGAGAGCTTACGACCCATGCCCTGAACGGTACTCTCAAATATACTTTAATCTCCCTGAAGTTCAGAAGGCGCTCCATGCCAACGTGACACGGATTTCTTACCCGTGGGAAACGTGCAGGTAACGTCAGAACGTTGCAGTTTCTCCTTTCTTTTGTTTTAAGAAAGTATCACCTTTTGAGTCTGCCTTCTTTGCTCTGCAGCGATGTAGTCGGTGATCATTGGACAGATTCTCCTCTCTCCATGCTTCCAATTTATCAAGAACTAGTAGCAGCTGGGCTCAGGATCTGGGTGTTTAGGTATGAAAATGTAGTATATTATTTTTTTCCAATTCTTTCATCTCTTGAGTATTACGGACCTTTTATAAGAACTTGTAACTAAGAACAAGATTATAAGAACACTATGATTTTAATATCTCGACTTCCGTGGGCTCGTTGCATGTTATAAACTGCCTTTATATGAAATTGTCATAAGATCTTATTGCCTTCAATGTGTTTTCCTGCAGTGGGGATACCGACTCAGTGGTTCCTGTCACTGCAACTCGCTACTCAATCAATGCTTTGAAGCTTCCGACTGTAACAAAGTGGTATGCTTGGTATGACAAAGGGAAGGTAAGTTAGGAAAAACGACGCTGAACTGAATAAGTTGTTAGCAAGAGTTTTTAGCTTTAATTGAGTTGTTTTACTGTGTTTAGAAACATTGCTTTTACTTCTGGTTCTCTAAAATTAAGCTAAAAAAGGCTAAAAGCTGGATGCTAAATGTGAACCTCTTCTAGTTTGAATAGTTTTTGTTACTTTTAACTTTTATTTCCAAACACTTTCAATTTTTACTAAAGCTTTTTCTA
>JACFYI010003564.1:520554-537623 GCA_014898755.1 Handroanthus guayacan | reverse complement strand
TACTTTTAACTTTTATTTCCAAACACTTTCAATTTTTACTAAAGCTTTTTCTACAACTTTCACTTTTTTAAAAAATAGAAACTCTTGCAAACATCCCCATAGCGTTTCAGCTTGTGCTGCTAATTCTCTAAAGAAGTTAAGTCGAAAAATGCTAAAAGTTAAAAGCAATCCTCGCCCAGCTCTGCACCTTTCACTACAACTTATTACTACTATGGAAACCAAAAGCTCTTCAAATTTGATCTACTTATGAAACATCACTTGCTCATCAAGGAGTTTCCTCTGATATAACATAGGTTGGCGGATGGAGCCAAGTATATAAAGGATTGACTTTGGTGACGGTAACCGGAGGAGGCCACGCGGTTCCTCCACATCGTCCACGACAAGCTTTAATTCTTTTCAGATCGTTTTTAGAGAACAAGCGGATGCCCGCCTGAGTCTTGGTTTCAAGATTTATTTGTATCAAAACGAAAGCAGCAAAGTATTTTTTCCTTAGCTCCGAGTTTATTGGTGCTCTAGAACTAATCAAGAGAAGGAGAAAGGAAAAAATTAAACTCTGAGACTATAGATATTCTTTTTTCATCATTGTGTTAGAATCAAATTCTTAAAGTGTTTATGTACTTCGATGTGTTAAACATAATGATGTGTATAGTTGGTCGTGTTATCTTGTAGAAGGCTTCTTTGTATCAGAGTTGCATTCTCTGCAACATCTTGCAATTGTATTTGAAAGTGAAGATCAAGTTTAGTTTCATGGATTATTGAATTGAATAAATTCTGGTAGTTCTTGAAATGAAGTGTTTCTTCTTTGTTCTTTATTTCATATGTAGATGTATATGTAAGTCATGCTCACACAGTGAAAAGCAAGGGCAAGCAATAGAAAGGATAGTCCCTCGCGCGTTCGTGCGAACAACAACTACTAGAAAATGGTGAAATCATTAGTGAAAGAAGGACCAACGATGATCCTATCCTAAAAGAGAAGGAGGAGTAGGAGTTAGTTTTCTTTGAAGATCGAGGAAGAAATCGGACAATTATGCCATTCGGAAGAAGTATTCTAGAGTAGTATATTAGACAAAAAGAACAACTAAGTAATGTTGTAGGATTTTTGAGAAATTCTTCGATTTCTTTCAAACTTATGTTTCATGAATAATTGAGACATTCAGAAGTATACATTAGGAGTTGTTGTGACTTTTAATTTATTGAAAGCAAATTATTTCTAGAAAGCAAATTTGTACTTAGAGATGTCATAAAGGAAAATTGGAACAATAAATTTGGAATGAAGAGAGTATACATATTTTTACACCCTATTATTTTCCATGAAATTTTTGGGCTTTACTTAACAAATTTTTATTTGTGTTCTTTTTTTGGTGAGACAAAAAATTATTATAAGACAAATTCTCATGGGCCCGTCTCAACCTGGCTCCAAACCAGCAATAGCTAGAGATGGGCCTGTACTTGGCAAATGTGGGCCAATAATGGGCCAGATCGAGCTTGTTCTAATCTATAGTTTAAGAGTTACCTTGCTGGAAGCCTGCCAAACTTGGGCAAACTCTTTTTTATTTATTATTTTTTTTATTTTGTTGGGGAATGGGCCAACCCTCACTACATATGCTATTGTACAAAGTACACTTTTTTTGTCATAAACTGACAATTGGATTACCAAACTTGGACATTCATAAAAAAAAAATAAAAAAAAAAGAAGAAGAAGAACAAAAAAAAAAAAAAAAGAAAAGAAAAGAAAGAAAGTACACCAAACTTTGACTTGTTAATTTTATTTTTATCCTTTGACACTTTGGTCGCGATGTTGTTTAACTGTAATAACTAATTCACTATATTTGACTGCAACTGCTACATGTTTTCTCAAAAGCACTTTTTATTATACATATTTTTTCATTTTCGCATAGTTGTATTTTATTTGTTTAAAAAATAACATATATTTAGATAATATTGCTCAAATAACAATAAGAAATCTTTAGAAAGTTGTCGGATTTAAGTTTCGTAAATTACAATCATTTATATATAATTTATTCTATAGGGATTTCATGATATACATAATTAATTGTTTAACTTTAGTACACTATCCCAATAAACCTACATATATACATAAACATAGATAAAATGGGAGTTTGCAAAAATTTTATTGTTAGAAAAATAAAAAGCTCTATAAAAATTAAAATTATATAAGTAGTAAAAGTTGAGGGTACTTTAAAATAATATCAAAAAGTAGGGAAGAAAAAAAAAAAGAAGTTTGAGAACAGATTAAATGGAGCTTTTTTTTTTATTTAATTTTAAAAAGAATTTAAGTCATACTTCAAATATTGACCTTCCAATTCCAAATCCGTATAATATGACGCATAGACTGGTTTTTCACTTCATTGTCAAGCAAGATATATATTCACTCCCCCGCATAAAAAAGAGATTAATTAATTTTTTTTTTAATCCAGTAACTAACCCAAAACTTTTTGATTTTTTTTCTTGTGTAAATTTTGGTACATGATGCACATTAGTGGTCCGGTGAATTTATCAGTCTCAGACAAAATAAATATTTTTTTTTGCACAAAATAAATATATATATATATATTTTTTTTCGAACTTTTTCTTTAAATTTCAAAGCAAATGCATATTTCTTGGTGGAACTCAACTGTTACACGTACCAGCTAAAAATTTATAAATATTTTATTTCGATTATTGGTGTTGTATTTCATCTTATAAATTTATTTTTCAACTAAGAACGTGGATGCGGTATTGGTTCAGGTTCATATACTTAATAATAGAGAATGACACCACATCCACATGCTAAGTGGTGAAAAATATATATACATACATAAATACCACCATCGGTACTTAAATTAATTATATCGCATGAACAAGTCAAACTTGTTAAAGAATTGCATTATAAGCCATATTATATTCATGGGGGAAAAAAGAATAAATGCAAAGATTTTTTTGCTCTTTTTCCCCCTTTTTTTGGGGGCTTATATATTGGATGCAGATCTTGAAATACAGATCATACCATCCTTAGAAAGGTAAATCCCCATATGGAGATTGGTGCAGAGGTAGCACTTTGACTATTTGACAATAAATAGAAAAAAAAAAAAAAGAATAAGGTGTGAAGCAATATTCAAAAGTCAAATCCTTTTGATAACTAAAAAGTATGGGTTTTAATTAATGCAATTAATTGCCTATAGTCTATTGATTAGTTATCTTGGTTTCCCAGGTCAATATCCATAGTTCTATATAATTTAATTACTTTCATATTTCCTAAGATCCATTTTGGATCCAAAGCTGGCATGGGATCGAGCTCACATTGATATTCCAACTTCCTTGAATAATACTCTACTATTACAACCTATCTACCTTGTTCTTTAAAATTGTCCAAAGATCATGAACAAGATTTAACCCAAGTTAGCTACCTAGCCATTTGTATTAGAGACCATGAGAGGGAATCTCAAATTTTCCTTAGTTTGCGCTTTTCAATTTGTCACCATATTCTTATTATTTTGTGAACGACTTTCAGTTGCAATTTCAGTTAATCTCCCATATCCAAAACAACAAGAGAGAGATAGGATTATCAAGCTGCCTGGACAACCAGCAAATATCAAATTCTCTCAATATTCGGGATATGTGACTGTTGATCAGAAGGCAGGTCGGGCTTTGTTCTATTGGTTGGTCGAGGCAAGCAAGAAGCCCGAATCAAAGCCCCTTGTTTTGTGGCTGAATGGAGGGCCTGGATGCTCCTCCATAGCATATGGCGCATCAGAGGAGGTTGGGCCTTTTCGGGTTAGGCCAGATGGACGAACACTATCCGTGAGCCCCTATTCATGGAATAAAGGTATGTTAACATAGTATAAACTAAAACGAGTGATATAACCTGACTAGGGATTGAATCAAAATTTCTGATTTTCAAGATGAGATGAATATTATTACTCACACAAGATGGCTGTTTAAGAGTTTGGACGAAAGAAATTGATATTCCTATTTCATAGACTTGTTTTGTTCGTGAATTGACTCTATTGTTTCGAAAACTATATTGAAATGGGAATTATAGCTCGAATTTAATAATAGAGAGAATATATTAAGTGCAATTTGTTTCTCAATTTAATTTCAATGTGAAAATTGATTCATGCAGAAGCCAATTTGCTTTTTCTTGATTCACCAGCTGGGGTTGGTTTCTCATATTCAAATACTTCATCTGATCTAATCACTGGTGATCAAAGAACAGGTTCTATTCTTCTTTTGTTTTAACTTTTGATAATTATATTGAGTAAATTCATTATTATCTTAATTTATTCATAAGGGACAATTAATTAAGTTTGTGCTATATTTCAAACTTCAACAGCTAAAGATGCCTACAAATTCCTAACAAGATGGTTTGAAAGGTTCCCCCAATTCAAGTTTAGACCATTTTATATTGCTGGTGAAAGCTATGCAGGTACTCCAAGATTACATATATATGTTTGTCCACTTTTTTTCTTTAATACTTTTTAAAATTATAATATTTTCTTTAACTTTTTTCGAGGTCATTACATTCCCGAGCTATCTCAAATCATCGTCGAGCGCAATAAAAATGTCAGCAATCCCACCATCAACTTTAAAGGTTTTCTGGTAAGATATTTCTCAATAACTATATATCAAATACATAGTTCCAACAAAATATAAAGCCTATGATGCACAGATACGGATACGGCGACACGGATACGATACGATACGGACACGATGACACGGATTTTTCAAAAATTTTAGGATACGACACGCTAAGGATACGGCTATATTATATATATATGTATTTATAATATTATATACATGATAAATACACATTATCAAGCATAATTTCGACTGAAAAACAAGAATTTAACAACAATTAACAATTCAACAGAAATTACCAATCCAATTAACAATTCCACAACATAAATCTCAATATGCAAATTAACTAATACTTTATTTAATTTTAAATTTTTACTATTTTAGACTTTTTAGTTTTTAGAAAAGGTTACTTTGATGTACTGTTCCAACTTTCATGTAAAAACATTAAAACCAAAAAAAATAAAAAAATAAAAAATGACAGCCGTGTCCCTCGCGTATTCGGCTGTGTCCGTCGCGTGTTCGGGCCGTATCCCTCCCGTGTCCGACTTTTTTTTTTTAATTGCCGACATGCCACGTGGCGTGTCGAATACGTATTCCACCCGTATTTCATGCGTATCCGTGTCCGCGAAATATCTGACACTGTATTTTATATTTTTTTGAAGTATCTGTGCATATAAAGCACTTATAACGACAATACCTTTTTAAGTGTGAATGATGGACCACGTGCCTCGTGCCATTTTTGACACACATTTTGAAGAGCTCATACTTCCAACTTTACATTTTTAGTTTACGGAAAAAAAAAAAGAAAAAAGAAAAGAAAAAAGAAAGTGCAGAAGTCGTTGAAAACATCACCTACTCCTACTTTAGCTATTGCTCTAGAAACTGCTAAAACTCGGAGTTGCTTTTTCCAACTTTTTATTTTTCTATACATATTTATAAGTTAAAATTCACAATTTTATCTTTATGACTTTTTTTTTTTAAAAAAAAACCTCAAATTAAAGAATAATTTATCAATTTTTACTTGTATAGGCACAATTAGAAGTTATTTTCTACCAAATATTTTCATTCCGACTTTTTTTTTCTCGCTCTAATTAAGTTCCAAGGGAATCTCAATTTTACTACCACCCACTCTTCCTAAAATCTCTGGATAAAAAAACACTTGCAAATAGCTCTAGAGTACGACATTCTATATATATCACTACAAGAAAGCATTCTCCAATTAATGGAAAACTTTATCACAAACATTTTGTGACAGATTTAGTTTTCATAACAAATTCGTTAGTATATGCCTTATCACCAGTTAGTTTTATGACAAAATTGAAGTTTGTCACAAAACAAAATCATATTTGTTATCTATCCATGATGAAATCTAGTTTATCTCAAATTTTTCATTAGTGAAAAAGTATCTTCTTGTTGTGTGTGCTCACATATAATTTGAATTCTTTCTTTCTTTCTTTATTTTTTTTTTCCCAAAATTTTCTCTAAAAAAATAAATAAATTAATGGACAGCTTGGAAATCCACTTATCGATGATGTCCGCGACAACATTGGGACATTCGAATTTTGGTGGAACCATGGTTTGATTGGGGACTCAACATACGAAGCACTGAACAGGTCTTGTCCATATGATTCATTTTTGTTCCCGAGAGGTGAATGCTATGAAGCTCTTACCAATGCCTATTCCCAATTTGGGGATATCAATCCCTATGCTATATATGATTCTCCTTGCAATGAAATGGGGACCCTTAAAAACAATTTGAAGATGCCCTTGGTAAGCTTAAATTTATTTATTTATTAATTAGTTATTGCTTTATTTTTATTTATTTATTCTTTTTTGAAATCGACTCTGGTATAATTTGATCATAATTTGTTTTTGAAAAAGTGGATTATGACTAATTTCTCAACTATTTTTTATGAGATCTAGTTGTTTGGGAATATAGGAACTTACCACCAAGCCATTCACTTGTCTCAAAATAATTAGATCATTGCAAGCTATTCATTTCTCTCCAAATAATTAAATCATAGTTGATCATATTTAGTAAAATACGAGAGTTGTTAGTTCACTTGTTGGTGTTGCACTTGACACATAAACAACATTGTATCAGTTATGATATGTATTGGATATGTATCTACATCACTTAAATCAAATGAAAATAGAAAGATTTTGATGTATTCCAATATAATGTTCAGGAAGAAGCAAAAGATACGACAAACATGCTACATATAAGTGGAATTTTTTTTTTTTTTAAAATTAGCGAGACCATGCTACATAAACACAACGTAGATTCTAATAGAACATAATCATAATAACTATATATGTTTGAATATATTTCTTATTTTTTATTCTTGAAATGTTTGGACTATTTTAGCCTTGGACATTCAGAGGGAATGATGAGTGCATAGTGAAGTACACAAAAGTGTATATGAACAATCCAGCTGTGCAGAAGGCTCTACATGCAAACATTACAGGAATCCCTCATCCTTGGGTCACTTGCAGGTATATATATCTGAAAATAATTTCTATATCAAATAACTTAATTAAGCAGTAACTAATCCTAAATTGGATTATATAATATATATATCTAAGTTGTTGATTTTCATATTTATTCTTAGGTACCCTTCCTACTAACTAATTTTATTATAATACAAATCAATAATAATCTCAATAAATCGAAAATTTTATGTTGTAGTGTTCACTATCGATCAGTTGAATATATTAATATTATATATTATAAAATTGAAATTTTAATTATATTTTTCCCTCTTTTTTATTTTTTATTATTTTTTATTTTTTATTTTGACAGTGATGCTATAAGGGGGAGTTGGACAGATTCACCAAGATCCATGCTTCCAATTTTCCAAGAGCTTATAGCTGCTGACCTCAGGATATGGCTATATAGGTAATTTTATCTTATCCCATTTTAATTATCTTAATTATTAAAAAAAAAAAACTAGTGGAGATTAAAGTTGATTATCACAAAAAAATAAAAAAAAAATCATTTTTTTCCCATTATTATGATAATAATTATTTTTTTATCTTTGAAAATTTACAGTGGTGACACTGATGCTGTACTGCCGCTTACAGCAACTCGTTATTCCATCGAAGCTTTAAATTTAAAGCCTAATACCACTTGGTATGCTTGGTACGACAAAAAAAAGGTAAATTAGTTAATTAATTAATTAATAATTCAAGTGTTTAGTTATTAATTAGAATCTTAATTATTAATATATATATTTTTTCATTTTTTTGAATAATTGTAAATAATATTATCAGGTAGGTGGATGGAGCCAAGTATATGAAGGGCTGACATATGTAACAGTGAGAGGGGCAGGGCATGAAGTTCCATTAACTCAGCCTAAGCTTGCTTTGACTCTGTTTAGGCATTTCTTAAGCAACAAAATTATGCCCAAGACACCTAATTAAGATAGATTTTTATTTTTAAAAATAATTTATCATTATTGTTGGAATTATTTGAATTTGCTTTTTGTTATTCTTCTTTCTTGAGTTCCTTTTCCGTGTAGTTCTGTTTTTTATTTAGAATGTTTAGATGGATTCTGAATTAATTAACACATAATGACGAGAATAATGTATTTGTTAGATATTTATTGACTATAGTTTAATTTAGTTTTTGATAACTTAAGGTATATTAATTGTATTTTTCTTGCTCAAGATTGGGACAAAATTTAGATATTGTTACTACTTTAACTTTAGTGGTTTGAATTTTAATTTGTGGTCCAATGTGCTCTATCCTTTTCAGTTTTTCAGATATAATTTTAGAGGTTTTTTTTTTTTTTTTTCCGGGAAAAATACTCTCTGTGAAAAATGAACATTTTGTATTGAAAAAAATCACTAAAAATCAAATTAGGGGTGCATATAAGTAACGAAAGGGCTACTTAGCGTTGATTAATAATACAAGGGATAATTTATCAATTAAAATAATATAATAAAAAGTCGTTAGTTAAACATTTTACAGGTACAATTTTGCAAAGGAAAGCGAGAGAAGGACAAAAAAAAAAAAAAAAAAACTTTATGATTTTGGTTTTCGCGTCAATGATTGATGTTGGGCTGCTATCTAATCATATCAGTGGGCGCCAACCCAACTAAACTTTAGGGCTTTTTAAAGCTTTTGGACCATTCTAGGCTTTTGCCTTTTACTATAATGAACTACTCGATTACTTCTCTTGCATGATTTTGATAAATGTAACTTTTTATTTAATTTCACTGAAACCTAAAAACATCCATCATAAGTAAGATAATGGAAGTACTAATAACAATTATAAGCATGCAAAACCCACGGCCGAGGGTTTTCTTTGGGCATAAAAAGTTTAGAATAATTATTACAATATCCTCTGGATTTGACCAAATTACAGTAATATTTCATAAAGTTTGAAAAACTACAATAACACTTTAAAATACATTTTGATGGAGTGAAAATGTGATATGAAAAATTATAGTGCCATCCTTTTGTAGTTTATTTACGATAATATCCTCACACTAGGGAGTGTTGTGATTTTTGAAACTAGATTATACTCTATTAAATTTTCTTCAATTGAACTAATGATTGTAATATTAATTATAATTAGGTCAAATCTCATCTGATACTAAGTGTACGTAATTATCTCTAAAAGTTTGTTTTTTTTCCTTCCCCCTCCCCCCAATTAGATGTTTATTAGTTCATGTTAAGGTTTGATGTCCTAATAATTATTAATGATGGGGCTTTTACAAAGTATTTATAAACTTGTTCTAAGGAAACAAAAACAAAAATTGGTGTTACATTATTGAGTTTTGCAATGCAACTTAAGGCATCTCAAGGCATCAAAGGCTGCAGAACTTTATACCTATTAAGAAAAGAAGGAGCAATCGGTGGTTTAGAAAAAGAGAATAAAATCAAATTGCACAATTAAAATAAAATAAAATGTCATAGAAGATAAGACTAAATTATATTAAATTATTCCCTCCAGAAAATGAAAAAGATAAACCTAACTTATGTTTGTGATCATGCTTTAAAAAGAAGCAAAATTGGGCTCCACAAAATTTGAGTGATTTGACCAAATTGTCCTCTGTTCTTTGCTTGCCTTAGACCCTTAACTGAGAATTTGATGCCTTTATTCTACAAGTAGCAAGAAGGATATATCTCTTTTTTAGTGGTGAAATTCTATTTGCATGTGTCTTTGAAGAATTTGATATTATGACTGATGAGAATTATTTAGAAAAAGCATATATACTTAGTAAAGTAAAAAAGAAAAACATATATATATATATATATATATAAACATCATTTGAACTTGAAGAGCTAGATGCCAATATTTATCTAGTAATGTCTTTATCAAACCCTATCAATTTTTCAAGGGATAAGATAATTACCTCAAGATCCCTTGAAGTTTGAAATAAATTATTAAGATATCCCTTGAAATTTGGATAATTATCATTATATTTACTACTATTAGTTCAATTGACAAAAAAATATAATGGAACTTGTGTAAATTGCAATTATACTCCCTGAAAATTTAACATATTGACTAATAAAATGATAAGATTCAGCAAAGACAAAACTAATAAATAAAAGGTTCTACTTTTATTATTACAAATTTCTTTTAAGTTTTCTGTTAGTTGATTAAGGGTAGGGGTATTATGTTGGTAGTAATGATCCAAACTTTAAGGGCTATTTTAGTAATGCTAAATCTAGAATGGTATTTTGAAATGATGCCAAACCTCAAGAGGTGTTAAGGTAATTATCCCTTTTTTTTTTCCAATTATAGTTAGAATTTAATTGTATGTTTTTTTGGATAATTTTGTTTTGGATGAGATTTGACCACACACTCAACTATATAAGTCGTAAAAAGTATTATTGCATTTGTATGTGATCGGTTAATTTTGTGAAATTGCACACTTGCCATGTGACAGATTTTACTTTGACTAGATTCAAAGGCTTTGCCTAAACTTGTTAATTTCCTCAATGTTATTATAAGCTCATAACTCTTATTTTATTAGCTTATTTTGAAAATAAGATGTTGAAATCTTCAGATAAAATAAAATTTAAAAACTTATAAAATGTCAATAATAATAATTTTGTCATTAGTTATATTAAACTAGTTCAACAGTTTAAAATTTTAGAAATATGATAAGAACTACAACTAAATTACACAAACAACTCAATTTTTTTTTTTTAAAAAAAATTATTATAAGATAATATCATTTTCTTTTGAGAATTTTTTTTGGATACAGTGATGATGGAATGATGTTTTGTGCTGATTGGTTCAGGTGTTTGATATATTTGTGATTCAACGAGACTCTAATCTGGAAAAGACTGAACGTCACCACCCCTTTTTTTTACCTCATGAGACAAGAGGGAGGGAGAGAGAGAGAGAGCAAAGAAGAAGAAAAATGAAAAAGTTCACCTGCACACCCTCTCCGTCTAAACTGAACTTTCCCGCTATTTCTAAAACCAACACAACTAAGTTAACTCATATCACATAAAGCTCCTTTGGCTAATCCCAACATTTATAAAAATAAAGTGATTCCTTAGTCTCTAAGAAGTGCAATTTAGTCATTATATATCAACCATATATAATTCCTCACTATATTAAAGTCAGTGAACTAAAGCAAGCACAAAGCATAAAGCATAATATTACTCATTAAAATCAAATCCTCTAACACCCAACTCACACCAAAAGCTAAAGCTGATCAAGATCAAGCACACACTCAGTACACACACTAGAATCAAAAATTAAAAAGAAATGTACCGATTCAGCAACACGCTTATCGGATTTCTGAATCTCTTCACACTCTTAGCCTCAATTCCAATAATCGGTGCCGGCTTATGGATGGCGAGAAGCAGCACAACTTGCGAAAGCTTCCTCCAAACGCCGCTTCTGGTGGTCGGATTTATAATCCTAATAATCTCACTCGCCGGATTCATCGGCGCGTGTTTTCACGTGGCGTGCGCGCTGTGGGTGTACTTGGCTGTGATGCTACTGCTTATAGGCGCGTTAATGGCGTTAACGATATTTGGATTTGTTGTGACGAGTCCTGGTGGAGGCGTGCCTGTGCCTGGGAGGATTTATAAGGAGTATCGTTTGGAGAATTATTCGCCGTGGTTGAGGAAGAGGATTTCGGATCCGAGGTATTGGTCGACTGTGAGGAGTTGTATTTTGGGGTCTAAGACTTGTGAGAAGATTGTGCTGTGGACGCCGTTTGAGTATATGACTAGAGATATGACTCCTATTCAGGTACCGCTGGTTGGTCACTTCTTGTGTGTTGTGCATGTTGGCATCTCTCTCTCTCTCTCAAGAAAAAAATGAAAAATAAAAAAATGATCTAAAATACGATTTTATTTCTTCAGAAATTTATTATTTAATTTTGTGATTAAAGGTTTCTATAAAATGTACATTAATCACGTAATAAGTATAATTTACTTATCATGAGTTGATTTAGGTTAGACGATCCAATTGTTTCACACATAGGCATACTTGGAAGTAAGATTTTAGTCAGATAAAGATAAAGAAAAAGATGAAATATGTAAAATAGTTAAAATTCATGTTCTTTTTTTTTTTTCATTTCGCCAAAATTAAGTTTCATATGCCTAATTTCTTCTTCTTCTTTTCCTCCCCCCCCAAAAAAAGAGATGAGAAATTATATCTGATCATTATATCAATATATTTTTAAAAATCAAATAAATAAACAAAACAGAAGAAAAATTTTCTAATTAAATTGTCATGTGATAGATAAATATTATCATTCGACGAATAAAAACCCTGTGCTACCAGTGAAAATCGAAGCTATCAAAAGTTTTGCATGCCTAACTAATCATATGATAAGTGTATGTAGTATCAATTATTTTGTGACAAATCATTTTTAAGGTGTGAACAAAAACTAAGTATAATTTACTTGTTATGTAATTATTTTAATTATAGCCAGAAGTACTTCAAAGATTTTCTTATAACTCAGGTGAAATTGCAAAATTACTCCCTTGAAAGTCAAAAGTGGAAACGAGCGTTCCGTTTTAAATAAAAAGAATTGAGCAAATTAATGAATTATCTCTCTTTTTCAAGCATCTTTTCCCCAATTTGCGAGTGAGAAAAGAAAATATATTCCAACTACAACAGCATATATACCTATTATTAAGAAAAGGAATTCCCCTATCCCAAAATAATATATAACTCCTTTGGTACAATTAACCGATTAATCAACTAAATTTTGTAATTATTTAATTTTCTTATATATAAACTAATCTAACACGTACACCCAAATGAAAAGAAAGACAATTGTTAAAACCTTTATTAAATTTTAGCAACCAAAATTAATAGCTATAGTCAATAACACAAAATTAACAGTTGTGGTGGAATTATTAGCCAATAATTTAAAAAGTCAAGGTTAAAATATCATTTGCTGTGGCCAATACTGAGGCCAAGACATTCACGGAGGTTATATGTCATGGTGAATTTTTCACAGTTTTCACTAAAACTATATATTATTGTCGTGGTGAAATTATGGCCAATAACTTTCCACTATTGCTATTTCTCATTAATACCAGCTTTCAATCATAACAATCGCTTGAATATTTTTGTAGCTAGCCCAACTTAAAAAAAAAAAATTAAATTATTAAACAAGGCCAAATATTGAAAAATTCTATTCTACAGTCTGGTTGCTGCAAACCCCCCACATCATGCAACTACGCGGCCGCGGCAACGCTGGCACAAGACGCGGACTGCTACCGGTGGAACAATGCGCCGTCGGTGCTGTGCTACGAGTGTGATTCCTGCAAGGCGGGGGTGCTGGAGGACGTGCGGCGGAGTTGGCACAAACTGTCGGTGCTGAACATCATAATGGTGGTGGTCCTCATCGGAATATACTGCATTGGCTGCTGCGCCTTTCAGAACACCAAGAGGGCAGAAACGGATTATCCATACGGGCGCCATGGTCGGATGACCAAAATCCGACCCAGATGGGATTTCCACTGGTAATAATATATCATATCTATCGTTATGCTTTGTGTTTTGTTTCTTGTTGTGTACGTTGGGTGGTGTTGTTTTATTATTTGGTTATTTTTGTTTAGGTTAAGGGGTTTTGGAAAAATAGTGGGAAGATTGTTTTAACTATATTGGTTATATATATATATATATAAATTATGGTTTTGATTTTGAGGGTAATGATTGAGATTTAGTTGTGTGTTTTATAAAATATTAGAAGTGAAGCTAAAGTTAAGTATCAATTACAATTTAGTATATGGTAATGGCTTGTACGGTTTGTGTAATGAGGTCTCATATGCTGTGTTTGAAATTTTCAATTATATTAAGTATCTTCTTCTTCTTCCTCCTCTTCTTCTTTTGATTTGTGATCTTTATATAGCTCGACCATAATGTGGTATTTACATCCAGATTTGTAATATTTTCGTACCATACTTATTTTAGCAAAAGAAAACTCCAATTGTGACATAAAATTCCGTGTTCTACAGTTTCATGGCATTTAACCGATCACTAATTGGTCGATATTCAGAACCAAAGCTCGGTCACTAAAATTTTATTTATCCTGTAAAAATTAATTATAACTTGGTTAAATATGCTTTTTTTGCAGGTGGAGATGGTTAGATGACAGGAGGCACCAGCTTTACTAGCTAAAGCCTAAAGATGACCCTTCTTTATTTTTTTTTCTCAAGTTTTCAAATTGGGTCTTCACAAGTATTGTATCAAGCATGCAACAATGTCCTCTTTTTCCACCAGTATGGTTGTTTTCATAGATGCTATCTTTTGTACAGAAAAATATCTTACTTTATTTTGAATATCATACTAGCTAGCAGCTTTACTAAATCTACTTTAATTATAAATGTACACACACACACATATATATATATGTAGTGGTGATAAAATTATACTAATCTCTAAGAAATTTGTAACATACTTGTTTATACACAAATTAATTAGTCAACTTGCATATATAGGAATAATATTTTAGAAAAAAAAAGGAAAAAAGGAAAAAAAAAACTCAAAGAATCGCGTATGGATATTTTGTGATATTATTTAAAACCAAAGAGGAAAATGTTTATTTCAACATTTTTTTTCAATAAAATCAACAATCGAAACTTAAGATATATCATATAAATTCCAATAATTTATGCATGTATATATGTGTATGTAGGAATTTAACTAAAAGTTAACATCTAAGCGTCAATAAAATCCAAAATCCCTTTTACTGACAGAATAACTGCTCTCTTGTCTTACATTTAATTAGCAAAATAAATCCTGTCAAATATTAATTAGCAAGAAAGACCCTAGGTTAAAAGAATAGGCTCACAAGTCACAGCCCCTAACATTACTTTTCCATGAAGAGCCCTATATATTGACCAAAATACCTTGTTGCATTTGGTATTTTGAATACTTAAATTATTTGATATACTTAAATATGAAAAAATTTAAATATTATTTCTTTAATTTCAAATTTTAAAATAAGAAAATATAGCGTACTTAGATAAAATAATGTCAATGATTTTATTACAGTAACAACAGTTTTAAAATAATAAAATATAACTAATTTAACAAAATTTAATTAGATTTATTTATCAGCTAAGAAATTAATATATAAAATAACACAAAATTTAAATTACAGAAAAAAGTAAAAAATAAAACATATCATCTTCTTCTTGCTGCCCCTTCCAACCCAATCTCCGCCCTTCCCCACACACAGACAGAGAGAGCACACAAACACACAAACGCACAGGCCATAACACACACATACACAAACAACGCACACGCAGGAAACACACACAGCGCTCACAAACCCGTCGGCAGCCCCACCTCTAGCCACGCAGTCCCACCCTGCCGCCGCCCCTTCCATCTTCATTCTCATATAGATGCATAAACTATATTGAGTGGGGAAGAAGAGACCGAACGTATGATTTTTGAAATTGGGGAAGAAGTTGGACGGAGAAAATGGGGAAGAAGATGGCTGAAATTGGGGGTAAAATGGGTATTTTGGTATTGATAAATTATTCATAGTTGCATTGTAAGCGCGTGCGGTGCATGAGGGTTGATTGTGCTAATTAAAAATTTCATGAGGTTTGTGATGTTAATTAATATTTGACAAGTTTTTTTTTATTTTGTTTATTTTTTTTTGGGTGACCCATTAGATATATTGTAGGGGCCGCCTGCAAAAAGCTCTATAATATCTTTATAAAACTCTTTTATTTTAGAATGTAGAATACCGATGTAAACAACACATAAATCATGTATCTCAAATTCTGATACACAATAGACATCAAACTATGTCGATGAGTTCTAGCCTGATTGATTAAGCGTAGGTTTGATAATCATGAGATTATAAGTTCAATTCCCATTGACCGTGTATGGGCTTCTCTTCTAACGCATGGTAGCTTTAATTCTACTATATAGTAGCTTGTTTATATTTATTAATATATTTGATATATTAATGATGTAGTAATTGAATGTAATCTATTCTAGAACACAATAGACATCCAACCACAAATGACCCTATTTTCCATAGAAACATGTATTATAGCCAAGTGTATGTCTCTATCAATCAAAGGCTAATTCCACTGTCTTTTTCAAATTGTTTCAAGACCTCAATTGACTTTTACTTTTTTATCCATCCCCAGAAAAGATCAAGCAATTTTGTCAAATTAATGTCCAATTGTTTGATTTTATTTTAAGTATGCAGTCAAATATGGGAAACTTTTCCCTCCATCCACATTATAGAATTAAGAATATAGAAGGAACTCCATTCACTAATTGTCCAATTTTTTTGCGGAGAAACATTGTATCTTCCTCCAAAAGAAATATACTTGATATTAATTCTAATAGTGATTTGTATTGACAATTAAGAGTTTAAAATACCCAGCTTTCTTGACTTGGCTACCATACCCGGATGCCAGTAGTCTACAAACTTATATATAATTTTTAGAAATTTTAATAATATTTCTTCTTATAATTAATTAATTTGAGACACAATCAGTTAATTGTCGATTAATATATGTTACTTGTTTCAATAGCAGTATAAAAGTGGGTTTTAAACCGTTCAAATCAATTACACGTTGCGATTCATCACATGAGAGATATTAACATGAACCCTTTTGCGGAGATGAGCCAAATATGTAAGAGTTTTTTTAAATAGTAATTTAATTGAATTTAAAACGATTAAAATAAAGACAACTTTATTTCGTCTCATCTATGTATATTCTATATGAGATTTAGATACATTATAAGTTTTGAAGTTATTAATTTAGCAAAACTTGATAAATTATAATTATTCAAATGTGAAATCAAACTGATGAAAACTCTTATATGTTAAGACGTGAAAATATTTCCAAGGTATTGTGATTGGTCCAAAACACTAGGCCAAATTTGACACGTAGTGTAGGAATTCTCTTGGCAATATTTAAAGGTTAAGGACCAATTACATAAAGGACTGTTTCTAAGGACCAGAAGATTAGTTCCTCCGGACCCTTTTAATCCTTAAATCTTTTTTGTTTTTCTTTTTTT
>JACFYI010003564.1:508701-520496 GCA_014898755.1 Handroanthus guayacan | reverse complement strand
AGACATTCTAGCTTCACCTTAATCGCATATGCATGCATGCATGCATATATAGGTATTCACACAAGCGCGCATTTTATATTTATATATTTTTAAAATGACCATTTTACGCGGTGAATTTTGAACTCAAGGGGGGACTACTTGTAATTACGCCAAATCTCAAGGTTGGGGATGTAATTGTAATAATCCATATGTAATATATTGAAGTTTATAACATATTGGGCTTCTATTATGTATCAATGACCAAATATGTATGATGTGCGGTTGAACAATAAGAACAATCCAACAACAATCTATTTACAATGAATTTTGCTTTAAAAATTAGTTATAACTTATAAGGGTGTCAAATATTACAAAGTGGTCACTAGGCCGTTATATAATACTATAAATACTAAATGCTGTGGAGAATTTCTGGATTCCATAACCTTTTAAGCATTATGAAGCTACTATCTATACTTTTTCCTCGGGTTGGCGCACCATGTGTTCTTGTTTTGTAGTGTTGTTGGCTCCAAGATTTCTGCAGCTGATAGATAGGTCGTACCACATGGCCGTGCTGTGGTGTCGCAGTGTTCAAGATGATGTCGTGGAAGGCGTTTGGGCAGTCAAAATAATAAGCTATATATCTTACTAATAACCTTGAGATGTTAACACATAAAAAGGGATGGGATCCCTATTCTAAAATAGTGTTTCATCTCCTATTCCATTTTTAACCATATTAATTACAATATTGCCATTATTAATATCTTATAAGCTAAAAGGTCTTATTTTATCCAAATACTTTAACAACTTATTTTTAAAACAAGATCCATAATCTTATAAGCTTAAAAAATATCTTACAAGATGTCGTGTCTTATTAGATATTTTAAAGAAGCTTAGCCAAACACAATCTTAGTTGTATTTATAACGTTTGTAGTAAAGTTTCGTCATAAAATCTATATTCTGTATAAGTTTTGAATACATGACTTTTTATTTATTTTTTTCTTTTCTCAGAAAAAGCAAAACTTGGTAAATTATAATTATTCAAATACTGAGAAATGCTGAGAGATGAAAATATTTCCAAGTTATTGTGATTGGTCCTAAAGACTAGGCCAAATTTCGTATGTTCTAGGGCTTTTACTAGCCACATTCAAAGGCTAAGGACCACTTACACAGACGACCGTTCCTAAGAAACAGAAGAATTAATATCACGCGGTGCTTGATTATTTCCTCCTGGCCCGTTCAATCCTTATTTTTTGAATCAAGAAATACTAGCTTCAGCCTTGATTGCATTCATATATACATACATATATAAACGCGAGTTATATATTTACATATTTGAAAATGACTATTTTACGTTGTGAACTCGAGGAGGTCTATCTATAATTATATCAAATCTCAGAGGTGCAGATGTAATTATCCCAATGTAATAATGTGATTCTCATGTAATATGTCGATGTTTATAACATATTGGACTTCTATTACGTATCAATGACCGAATATATATGATGTGAGGTTGAACAATAAGAATAATTCAACAGTAGTCTATTTATAATTGGTTTTGCTTTAAAAACTAGGTACGAGAAGGCCGGGTATCAAAGTGGTTACTAGGTCGTTATATAATATATGAACGGTAAACAACGGCAACGCCATTCATGCGGCAGTGGGGTCCGGGGCCCCACTGGATTTTTTTTAATTAATACAATATATATATATATATAATGTTTAGAATAGATAATTGATTAAAGTGCATATCTATATGAGTAGGGCCCTATTATCAAATTGGGAACAAATTACTAAATAAAAGTCTATAGTTCTAAAATATAAAAGTTTTGGAATGTGCATAATCAATTAACACTAAAATTTGAAATGTGAAGAGACCTCAATTTGGTAGGATGTGTTTTCTTTGATCAATGTCAAACCAAATTAATTTTTAAAACTTTATAATTTTCACATTTCTCTTTTAAGTATTGTTTTTCCGTCCACCACGATTAGTGCTTGTTAGCTATTTTCAACCAATTTGTCAAATTCAAGACCATTTTAATGATTTAAAATTTTATGTTTTAATTAATATAGTAGTGTTTTAGTGCAACTTTTTGTTAATCTTTTACATGGTATTTTTTATTATTGAATGGGTGAATTTTCTTAATTATTTTAGCACAATATATGTCTTGTTATGCTAATTGATCATCCTTTTTTGGTACAGATAACCTTTGTATAGTCTATATCATTTAAACTAGAAATTTTTCTATAGAGTTTTAGTAACTATATCACTTAAGAATAAAAATATTCGGGCTTATTATAGGTATTGAAGGGACCTCTCTGTGTCAAGATTCTGGAGTCGCCACTGACGGTAAATGTAGCAGAGAATCTGTGGATTGCAAAACCTTTTCAGCATTATGGAGCTATACTATCTATACTTTTTCCTTGGATTGTGTACGTCTTGTTTTGTTGTCTCATACTGTTGTTGGCCCTAATATTTCCACAGGTGGTAAATATGGTCATACCATGTGGTCTTGGTTTGGTACTGCAATGTCCAAGATGATGTCGTGTAAGGCATCTGGGTGGACAAAATGATAGGTCGTACATCATATTAACGACCTTGAGATGTTGAGATGTAGAAGACCTTTGATGGCTCATATCACAAGATGTCTTCACGATTGTGTTGGGCTTCGTTTATTCATTTAACATAAGTGACTTTTGAAACTTCTCATTTATTGTTTCGAGTTAGTGAGCAAAAATAACTAGGCGCATATCAATGTAAGAAATATTGTTGTGATATGTAAGTAAGAGAGAATCCGTCATAAATATATTTATATTTTTTAAATTCTTTCTCGTATTAGATCACCATTTTTCACACATTTCATGTGACAAGAAACATTACGCATCGGTTTGTAGAAAATTTGAATTGCCAGCTAAAAATGTCAACCAAGTTTGTTTCTCAAATTTCGCATATGATTATAATTTTATGACATTAATAACCAACCATGACTTTCTGTGAGTTAGTTTTCATACTTTTCAAACCTTCATGTTAGTTTTCGTATTTTTCAAACTTTCATGAGGTCATATAATTTGGCACATCATCTTTATATACTTTCTTATAAATAGGAGAATTATTACATAGTTCTTACCTATGTAAAATATTATTTGAGCAATATTACTTAAAATATTTCATTTCTTTCAAATAAATGAAATAGAAAATACAAAAATTAAAATTAAAATATGACAATTCAGAAACATTAATAAAAATTGATATTCTACGAGTAACAACAATTAAAATTAATAGAGTAGTAGTAGCAGTTAAAATAGCAGATTAATTGTCGTTATGTAGTGTAAGTCGAAAAGTTAAAAATTAATACTCGAACTATCATTCTAAACATAAAAAAGCATATACTATAGAAATCGAATAATTAACTATATCTAGCTATGCATAAGTCCAAACAAGATAGATATAGCTTTTACATCATTACATCCGTGTTATTCTTAAATTCATAGTTCCACAATATATTAGCAAACAACAATTGACTCATCAAAATTGAGACAAGTCAAACGGCCAAATTCAATTTACATTATGGAAAAAGTCATAATTTCCCAATCATCACATCATGGAAGTTAACAATATCTTTTTCTAATCACTTTTGTTGACTCTTATACGGACACGCCTCTAAAATTCAAAGTTTTTGACCTTTCACATACCTCTATATATATGAAAGATACATTCTCCATGCTTTCCAAACTTGGACAAACCATATAGTACGGAAAGAGATCATCTTTGTAGATAAATACACACATATAATAAACCATTGAGTTCTTCTTATTATTATATTTTTCATCGAGTATATTTTTTACCTAAGTTTATCTCATCGGGAAAAATGGCTGAAGAACGGTCGTTAGAGGGTACTTCAACATGGGCTGTGGCCGTCCTTTGCTTTATATTGGTTGCTATATCAATTGTCATCGAGCAACTCTTTCATTATATGGGATCGGTACTATATAATCATATCGTTTTTTATCGTTCTATTATTATTATTATTATTGTACTTCAAATACGAACATATATAGTATTTAATTAATTTGTTAGTCCAATCATTTTATTATAAAGTTATCCCATTTATTTATGTAGGTACCCGATGCTGAATGTTTTACACCATCTCTAAATTTATTATTTTTATATTTTGAGAAGGAATAGATCTATGTGTGCTTAATCTTTTTTTTCTTTGTTTTTTTTTTCTCCTCTCCTTTTTCCCCTCTAATTGCAGTGGTTAAAGAAAAAGAGAAAATCATCTTTATATGAAGCCTTGGAGAAGATTAAAGCAGGTACACACGCATGATGACTAATTTCAAGATTGTAAATATAATAAAAATATTTTTCTGTGCAAGAAATTAATTATTTGATTTTCTTTCTCTTTTTTTTTCTTTTTTTTTTTGTGGGGAAAAAAAGAGCTTATGCTGATGGGATTCATATCATTACTCCTAACGGTGCTGCAACAGAAGATATCTGAAATTTGCATTCCAAAAAGTGTTGGACATTCTTGGCATCCTTGTAATGACACAGACGATGATGAAAAATATGATGATCCATGTTTGGCAAGGGTAATTAAGTAATTCTCCGCATTTTTTCTTTCTTTCTTTCTTTTTTTTTTTTTGTTTTTAAATAATTGTATTAATTAGAAAAATATCTTTTTATATCTAAATGGGGATGAGTGTACACATTTTGCAGGGCAAAGTACAACTTGTTTCATATTATGGGATACACCAGCTCCATGTCTTCATTTTTGCGTTGGCTGTTGCCCATGTGCTATATTGTGTCGTCACTTATGGCTTGGGAAGGTTAAAGGTACCTAATATCTTTAAATTAGAAAAAATATTATGTTAATTACTTCTTAAGCTGATTTTAATTGTTTCATAATACATTCTCATTTGGATTTGAGCCATTTTTATTTCCAATAATACATTTAGATCAGTTTCAAAACTAAAATAATTGTATAATTTTTTTTTTCTTTGAGATAAACACTACAAAAAAATCTGTTATGAGTGACAAGATAAAAATTGTCATTAATTATAGGTATTAAGTAACAATTACTTTAATTGAGTAACTAATTATATAAGTTTGGTGAGAATATTTTAAGTATTGTCTCTATATAACTCATAGTGACAAAAGGTGATGTTTTAGATTGTCATTATAAACAATTAGTGACACATGTATAGTGATAATCTAGTGACCAAAAAAAAAAAATTATCACTGTAATTTAGTAACAAGATTTTTATTGTCACTACGTAGTTACTATATATATGTCACTAATTGTCTATGGTGACAATATAAACATATTGTTGTCACTATTAGGTTTTTTAAAAATCTTTTTTATGACAAAATGTGATTTTTGTCACTATTTATATAGCATTAGTGATAATTTTTACATTGCCACTCAATTTTTTGTCACTTTCGCTATTTTTTTTTTTTTGTAGTGAAAATAATCGTATATTTACCATCCTTATAAGTATTTTTCTCTCTTGGTAATATATTTTGTGTTATTTTCTCCTCCAACTATTTTGTATTTTCATAAAGTCAATTTATAAGTTATTTTTTCAAAAATCTAAAATCTTTCTTCCTTCTTATTCTTTTTTTTTTTTTTTTCCTTGCATGTGTTATGTTGAAAAATGGTTTCTGTTGATGCAGATGAGGAAATGGAAATCGTGGGAGAATGAAACAAAGACAATTCAATACCAATACTACAACGGTCAGTAACATGCAATTAATTTTAGTAGTTTAAAAATCAATATATCAAATCTTGGATATGATTATGAAATCTCATTTTTATTAATTACAATATCCTGATCAATTGATAACTAGTTATCAAATGATCACTTCTTCCATGTCATTATCATCAAATCGGTCAATAATTTAAAATTAATACCTTAATGTTACAAATATTGAATACCTTACACCAAATTCTCACAATTAGTCGTAACTTAAAATATTCACCAGATTTTCACCATACATATATTTTATAAGCTAAAATGGTATTTCAATTGGGAAATTAGAAAACCCTTTTTACAAAAAGACAAGAAAATAATAGTTGTGGCTAATATATGACTTGGTTCACATTGGTTGGTTATTCATAAATTTTAGTCATATTATCTATGAAAATTCAAATAAAGCTAGTGGACAATATAGCATTCATGCACATGGATTTGCCTATAATTCTTGAATTAATATTTTCAAATTTACCCAGCACCAATTTTTGAATAAGAAATGGTCAATTTTCTAAGTTCAAAAGATTCTCATTTTTAAGGGACAAATATTCGACCAGCTTCTTAATTTATTCAACAAATAAATTGCGGCCTTAAGAGTAGTATCGTATAATTAATTGTGTATTTTCTATTTTAACCCCAAAAGTTTGACTAATTGTGGTGCAGACCCTGAGAGGTTCCGATTTGCTAGGGACACGTCATTTGGACGGAGGCATTTGCATTTCTGGAGCAAGTCACCCATTCTCCTTTGGATAGTAAGACGTCTAACTTTATTTATTTATTTATTATTATTATGATTATTATTATTATTACTACTACTACTAATACTACTACTACTATTACTTTTTTTTTTTTCATAATACTAACAATTATATGAGCGGTTTTCGATTATATAAAATATTATTGGAGTACTATTGTTCAAATACATTTTATTCTTGTTAAACAAATGAAATATAAAAAAACGAAAATAAGAAATATAATTATTCAAAATTATATATTAATGAAAAATAGCAATGTAGGAGTAGTTATGGTCAAATATTGCAGATTAATGGTTGAATTTAATACAGTAAAGGGATTATAATTGTAAAGGATAAAATTAAAAAAAAAAAAAAAAAATTTTGGCATGCAAGGTACCACAAAAGGGTTTCTTTTCTATAATAGTATAAATATTGTTTTCCTTTCGACATCTGGAAATTTTCTTTTTCTTTTTCTTTTTGGAAAAATTACTTCAACATCTCATGCGCTTTGTGTTAATCAAAACAACACTTCTTGTGATGAAACAATAACCACTCTTGTCCTTAGTTTGCTCGACAAAAAATTTAACGGAGTGATAACTGTAATATGAAAATCTATAATAATATCCCCTATCGATGAATAAATATTACTAATTCATGATATCCTGGCGTGGATTGTGGAGAACTAGTAATTTACACATGCTAAAACTGCTTAATTAATGTTACTTAAACTTCTGCTTTTCCTAATCATAATTTTACTTTTTTGGTCTACTTAGGTATGTTTCTTCAGGCAATTCTTCAGATCAGTTGCAAAGGTGGACTACTTAACACTTAGACATGGCTTTATAACAGTAAGTCATTCCATCAAAAATAGTCCTACTAGATGAAAATTAATTTTAACCTAAGTTAGAAAAATACATATATGTATATGTATACATAACAATCTCAAAAATGTTGAATTTCTTGATTTTTCAGGCACATTTGGCACCTCAAAGCCAAGTATCATTCAATTTTCAGAAGTATATCAACAGAGCACTTGAAGAAGATATCAAAGAAGTCGTCGGGATAAGGTAATTATGATGATAACCTTGAAAGATTAAGAGTATGTTTCGATAATAAGCTTCTTGACTTGTAAAAACATCACAGAAAAGTGCTTATAAATTTTTAAAGTAAGATGTTGAGATATTATAAGCTCTTTTAGGAAATATAAGAAGTTTATGACTTATTTATAAAATCTTAACATGCTGTGTTAATTTTAGCATTACAAAATTATTATTCAAATATTTTATAAATTTCAAGATCTTATGTTATCCTAACTCTTCAGGGCTTTTTTAAAATAAGATCTAATTATAAGCTTATATGACAAGAATAAGCTTAGCCAAGCACTACCCTCTAAATAAGTTGATTCTTTGGTTGCGAAATTATGAACTTACATTTGTTATATTATTGCAGCCCTATAATATGGCTCTGTGCTGTGCTGATTCTCCTCACCAACACCAATGGTAGGTCTCTCTCTCTCTCTCTCTCTCACACACACACACACACACACACAATCTTTTTTGCATAAATTTTGAAACTTTATTCATCTAATGTCTATAAACCCTAGAATTTCGACTAATTTCATTGTTCATATTTCTATAAACAGGGTGGTATTCGCACTATTGGCTACCGTTTATCCCTTTAGTCGTAAGTGAATCCTGATAATCATATTTTCCTATCGTTTTCAGTGTTATTTCATCCAAGCACTTCAACAACAGCTTATAAGTTGTTTTAAATAAGTCCAAACACCCTCTTAATATAATAACATTCATTTTGGAAATATGCAGATAATTCTCTTGGTAGGAGCAAAGTTACAAGTGATAATAACAAAAATGGGAACAAGAATCATGGAGAGAGGACATGTGATCAAGGGAACCCCAGTTGTCGAGCCGGCGGATGATCTTTTCTGGTTTAATAATCCTAGATTGATCCTTTTCTTGATTCATTTAGTTCTTTTCCAGGTAAATTTTCTCCTTAGGAATAGATAAATTCTTGACTTAAAATGTTATGACATGATTTGGGAAACCCTAACATTTTGATGTACTTTTGTTGTGCAGAATGCATTTCAACTTGCTTTCTTTGCTTGGAGTTGGGTAAGTTGCCTCCTGCAGAACTGTCCAAAGAAGTGTTTGCAATAGCTTAATAAAAGTGTTCTTTCTTTTTTTTTAAATCTTTTAGTTCAATTTTAGCAATCTTCGAGCATTCGAAAGTAGAGCTTAGAAGCTTCGGATTCTCTACAGTAATTTAGAGAAAAAAGAAAAAACTAAAAGTCAGAAAAACAACTTTCATCCAACAACTTATGCAGCTTCTCGGTGTTTATAGCTTTTAATTTTAAACACACTCAACTTTCGCTACAACTTCTGACTTTTCCATAACAATAAAAGCTCTTGTAAACACCCTTTAGGAAAGACTTCTATAATTACGTTTCAATATCTGCTCATAGTTGTTTCAACATACTAATGAGAAGCATTTTGTATTCTTTTTTCTCCAGTATGAATATGGATATCCCTCTTGCTACCATGAGAATCTTCAAGATTTGATCATTCGGGTCGCAATGGGGTATGTTTCATTTGTATATCTATATCTATATATCTATATCACAACATTGATGTCAAGACTATCAAGAAACTAACATGTTTTTCTTGTTTGTACAGTGTCCTGATACAATTCATTTGCAGCTATGTCACTCTTCCTCTCTATGCCTTAGTCACTCAGGTATCCTCTTTATTTCCTCTTCTTCAACTTTTCCCCACATTATGACGTGAGTTAGGTCTAATGTTCATTTTCAATATAACATCAGAAAGCCAAACTCATTCTCATGTTAGAGGGAAGTCCTTGGCCCATCTCATATGATGTATTTTTCTCCCTTAGTAATCCGTTTTTAGATTGAGTCAGGTCCCTCTTCCATTTTCAATAATAATATTCCCTGTAATTTGGAATCATTAACCCGTAAAAATTCTCAGATGGGTTCAAAGATGAAGCCGGTGATCTTCAGCGATCAAGTGGCATCAGCCTTACGCAGCTGGCATCAGACGGCCAGGAAGCAATTGAAAAAGGGGAGGACGTCAACCAGCACTACACCATTCTCCAGTCAATCCCCCTCCCCACTCCGCGATAACATGTCTCCGGTGCACCTGCTCCAAGGCCACAGAAAGCACAACGACGTTGAAGACCAATATCAGCCATCAAATTTGAGCAACTTGGATGATGAGATCGATGAACCCAGTGGCAGCGTCCATCCGATTGAGATAGAGAGGGATGTCGACGATTCTCATCAAAATGAGGTTCGTATAAGTGTGGGTGATATTTCTTTCAGGACAAAGGAGAATTATGATGGTGGAGTTTGGAGTAGTGGTTTTCAAATTAGGGATTGATTTTTGGTGACACATTTGAGATTTTTGAAGTGTTAAAATGGCATTCTTTTTTTATTTTTTTTCTTCATTATTTTGAAATAGATGACTGGTTTGTATTTTTGTTTTTTTATTTTTACGCATCCTTTTAATGTAAATCTCCATTTTATTTTTTTTTTGTGTAGTTGAACCTCTTATTTCAGAAATTTCAAACTCTTTGTCAATGTTTTTTTTTTTTTAGTAAAAACTTTGTTTTCGTTTTTCAATTCGTGTTCTTGGATCTTTTTTATTTATTTATTTATTTTTAAATTTGTATTCCAATTTGTTTTTCGTCGGATATCTACCAAGTGAATAGCATCCATAACTCAATATTTTTGTTTGGACAAATTTAATGTACTTAATATATATTTAAAATAATAATGAATAGAAAATAAATCACCATTTCGGATGAGGAGGGTGAAAAGCTCTTGCTATTCACATTTCCAACTTATATTCTTATTCCCTTGGCATTTTCTAATGTTGGGAAAAGTGTGAAATTGATTTTTGTGTAAGAATACAAATGTATAGATTAATCACCATATTCTTATTTCTAATGTAGAGAGGTAAAAAAAAGAAAAAAAGAAAGAAAGAAAAGAGCTCAAGATCGATGAGTGAACAATGGGGATTCAGCTCCACTTGACTCAGTTCGTTCGGCTCAAAATATTTTTGAGCCATACAGCTCGGCTCAGCTAAAACCCTACACAAAACCATATAAACCAGACTTGAGTTGAGCATGACCATAATTCGAGCCTGCTCCGTAGTTTGCCTCCCTAGCTAATCTCAATACGAGAAAAATATACATATAATCATATCTGCAGACATTATTTTTATCCCACAAGTTAATACAAATTAAGGTCCTCGAGAAAGGTAAATGGGCTAAGTGAACTCATGATATTAAGCTTCTGAGCTGACAAGGTGAGTGCTGTGCTTATGAATGAAGATACATTCATGAAGGAAGCAATTGAAAGAACAGACATGTCACATGTATTGCCTCCCTGGTCTATCTTGTTCAAAAATGAAAAAAAGAAAATGAGAAACTTTCCCGCATGCATGAATTTCCTCATACTCACGCCCAAAAAGTAAAGGTTTTATGTAGTTCATAGTTGCCCCACTAAACATTCCTCCAACTAACAGCAAATTCATATAATCCATAACAAGCGAGATTACCTCCATCTAGATGCTTCAATACGATATGATCCAGTTAATGAGGTCCCTTCTAAAGAATAGCCCCTTGTCTCATCAGTGGTTTCAGATCTTCTTCCACAAAGCATCCGCTCAAAAATTGTAGCAATGGGATCAATGATTGGTCTGCATTCCATCAATCAAATTAATTTTGAAATGCAGATATAGGAAAGAAAAGGGACGGAGCAAATTTAACCCACAAGCAAGAAGGCTAGTGCAGCAAACTACCTTAAAAATTCAGGGAAGAATGTAGATAAGGCAAATTCATCACTTGGATCACCTCTTAATTTTGTCTCTGGTTTCTTTGCCAGTATCTCAGGTAAATCAAACCTATATAGGTGCCGAATATTAAGGTAGGGAGATATGATGCTGATTCTGTCGCGAAAAAACTAACAACTGACACCAATAGTGCTAAAGAAGGCAGCCACTGCAAGAGAGTTAAATTACGTAAATGTGAGAGATGTAATATTAGAAGGCTCAGCCTGTTCATGGGACAAGAGATCAATGAACTGTGCCAATGTTAAAGTGAAATTCTTGATCAGGTATTATCTTTAACAAAGGCAATCCTTGATGAGGTATTATCAAACTTCATACTTTTGCTCTTATCTTTAACAAAGGCAATTCTTGATCAGGTATTATGTGTTTGATGCCAACTAAAAACCCTGAAAGGACCCCTTGGAAACCAGAAATAGGCAGATAACTGCGAAAAAGAATAACAGGAACAAAA
>JACFYI010003564.1:460800-475951 GCA_014898755.1 Handroanthus guayacan | reverse complement strand
CTGAGACCAATTGGATTTTGGGCTAACTTATTCAATCTCTCAAACCCCCACCCCTTCCACATATACATATATATGTATAATTCTTGATGTGATATTTATAAAAATACTCATGCTCATCTTGAGGGTGTTGGCTAGCTAAGCTTATTTGAAATATGTTATAAGATGTTTCTGGAGTTTATAAAATGTTAGATCTTATTTTAGAAACAAGTTGTTAAAATGTTTTGGATATAAAGTAAGATCTTTGAGCCTATAAGATGTTAGTAATAATAATTTTGTTATTAAAATAGTTAAAATTTAAGGTATTTGTTAATATCTTAAAACTAAGTTAAAAACTTCTTATTTTTCTGAGAGAGTTTTATAGATCATAATATCATATTTTGGAAGTTAACAGATTTTGTTAAAATCCTCTTTTCCCACATTTCATAATATCTTGTAAACTCTTAAATATCTTATAAGATGTTTTAAAGAGCTTGTAAGCTCACCCAAACACCCTCTTATTCAAATTCAATTTCTAACACTAATCAATTCATCATAGAGTCAATCGTTTATTAGAATACATCATCTTGAATACTTTGCAGATACAGAAAACCATCACATTTTTCAGGTACGCAATTACATTTACTATATATAGTGTTTACTCATAATCCAGCAATTAAAATTTGTCTCTTCCAATGCTTGACTAATTTGAGCTTCAAAGAATTTTGGTTAGGGCCAACAACTTCACTATATACCCACCATTTAATCGAATAACTCACCATCAAGTCAATCATATGAAATTATGTTCCCGGCCATAACACATCATCTCAGATACTCTACTGGTATAAGAAATTGTCACATTTTTTAGGTACACAATTACATTTACTAAGTACAATATTAATTTATACTCAATCTAGTAAAATTCCCCCCCTTTCCAATTCTTATATGACTTGAGTTTCGAAGGGTTCTAGTAATAGCGCCAACAACCCTCGTCATATGCTCACGACATTTAATCATATTCAAATCATAACAAGATCAACCATAATCAAGTCAATCGTTTGAAATTATGTTATGTGTCCATAGTAAATAATCTTAAATACTCTACAGATATAGAAAATTGTCATATTTTTCAGGTGCATAATTACATTTACTAGCTACGACATTCAGCTTCGTAATATTTCTCTCTTTTCTCGATCCTTAAATACTGACTTGACCTTCAAAAGATTCTAATTCAAGCTCCAACAACCTTAACCACGTATGCATATTTATTTTACATCAAGGTTTCAAATTATAACATCTTTTTAATTACCAGAAGAAATGTCAATCTCAAACCATACACACACACACACAAAGCCCATCAAGAACCCAGTGCAGTATGTGCCATGGAGAACATTCCCCTGGATAAATCAGCTTTGCCTAAAAAGGAGGTAAAGAAAAAAGAAAAGTGAAAAGAGGCATGGGTGGGAACGGGGTGGGGTGGGGGGTATCGCATTTGTTTTTGCATTATGTTCAGACTGTATGTACTTAAAAGTAGATTCTATTCTCTCCCCAAAGTTTGAATATAATACCTCATCTTTCTGACTCATCTACTTTAAAAACATTATGCAGTACAGCACTTTTTTCATCTTTATGGCACTAATTCTTTTTTCTTAATTTGCTTTAATGAAGGACAAATATATTTATTTCTTGACATATTTGCATGTGTTAATGGACTGTTTTTGTTTCTTTTTATGGGAAAAAATTTATGAATTAATGGGCCATGTTATTATTATTATTTTTGAGATTGTTAGAACATATGTTATATTGTACAAATTTGTATTTTGTATGGAAGACTATGTTGTAATGATGTTTTCACATGTACATATGTTGTTGTAGTACAAGACATTCATTATAGCATATTATACTTCCATTCTTGTGAATTATTTCTTTGCATGAAGTTTTTCATTATTGGTGTAGCTCTTGTAACCTTTAGCTCATTATTTTTGTGCCATGGAAGAGTTGGGATATTTAGACAAAATGTAGCTTATTTTTTTAATTTGTTCTCAAATTTTTGAAATTTTAAATTTAAAAGCTTTGCATAATATTAATAATGTTAATATATGTGGTCTGGTCCCATATTAATGAGTCATGATGCATGAAACTTGAATACGAGCGCTTCAATCCCTTTTAATCATTTTATGATATGTCTTTCAGCACACCATTTTTGAATGAACAAAATAATTTCTCAACATGATTGAACTTCTATATTTGTCACAAATTAGATCGTTATTAAAGATATATTATACAATGTAGCTTGAATTTTTTATTGTACTAATTAGAGAAGAAGTTCTATATATGTAATAACAAACATATAAAAAAAAACTAATTAAACCAAATATCTTTTTTTGTTGTAATATTGTTCTCGGAATTTGATTTTATAGAAGAAAAGGAAAACATTGAAAATATTAATTTAAGTTTCTTCACGAGTAATGTTCAATTAATGTACAAAATTTTAATATCATCCAATTCTATATGAAATTAATATAATTTTATAAACACCAATGATCCTTTGTCTAGTGATAAAGTAGACGTTTCATTTATGAGTTCTATTCTTATCGGTGGTGTGCGAATTTTCTTTTACCGCAAGACAGCTTCGATTTGACTGTATAATAACTTAGAAGTTTTATTCTTTTAGTACTTATTAAGATATTCTTTAGTACTTATTAATATATTTTTAGTACTTAATTATGGAATAGAAAATCATGACGAGTATGCATGCTTGGCTAATTATTTATAATATCTAATACAGTATTCTGCTTTGGTTTCAAAATTTAGCTAATTGGGTCCATAAAACAAAGTGTTTGCCATGATCTGTACTAAAAGCTTTCACGGGGATTGATACAACCCCAGTTTATTGCCAGCTATTTTGACAATTGAAAAGACAACTAGTATTTATAGTACCCCCTTTGTCACAAGAGCATATAATTTGTTCAATTTGATTTGATATAAAGTTCTATGTAAAAGAAATGTTTTCTTTTTATATTTTTTTGTTTGAATATTTGTCTTATCCTATTTTGATGCCAGTATTTCTATTTATTCATTTGTTAGATATAGTTATTTCATTATTTATATTGTGTTAATTGTTAATTTATGTTTTAATATAATAATATAATACGTTCCTTCTTCTAAAAAAGATTCAAGTTGATGCGTAAGATCAAGGTTTCATGCTAACTTACATTTAATCTGAGAATATGGGACAAGAGTTTTGCATTAATGAATTATGGATCTCTAAGTAGAGTTTTAACAAATAAGCAGCACACGCATAGATATGTATAAGATACAAATGAGTCCGATCTACTTCTAAGTCTTGTGAGCTGAGCTCAAACTTTATTTTAAGCTAATTTGAGCATCCATGTTTATGCTCATGATTCACAAGCCTGTATATTTTTTAATATTTTTTTATATATTCTACTTACATTAATATATTATATTATATTACAACTTTTAAATAAAAATAGTTAAATTATGTATAATATGTTATTAAATAAAAGGCTTTGAGTCTAGCTTGTAGTAATTCATAATTATTTTGAAAATTCAAGCTTAAATGAGTCAAATCGAGCAAAATCAAGCTCTAACTTTTCATCAAGTCGAATTCAAACACAATAAAATTGGGCTCGTCGAGCTCGAACTTGAGCTTTAAAGTTTTTCTCAAGCTCATCTCGATTATACCCCATCCGATATATATAAATGTAAATTTTCTAATTAAATATAAGACTAAATCTCTGAAATAAATGTTCTTTTTTTTTCCTCTCTTTTTTTGCTTTTTCTCAAAAAGAAGAAAGGTCTTTGCAGGCGATAATTATTTGGTGTGAAAATTAATCAAAATGAATGGCCCTGTGAAGAAGTGATGGCAAATTTTAACTTTTGACCACTAAAAGTTGCGCCTCTTTTAGATCCATTATAAAACGGAAAACCTCAGCAATACTTGGGGCATCTTGGTGGCCTTTTTATCTAGGGCCAAACGTGTGGCTTAAATGCCCAAAATACTTATTGGGCCATTAAGATATATTTGAAGGAAACTTTTGGGTCGGTTAGATTCTTTAATAGGGCTCAGACAAATGGGCCGCCATTGGATTTTATGCCCCGTATCATGCGCCATTAAATTCATACATCATACTTGTGGGTTGAGCTGCAATTTTGAAGTTGTTCATGTGTAGTTGAATATTTTTGTTATCGCAACGATAATGTGACACAATTATCAAAGAACAAAGACTCATATAATTGGGGTAAATTGCAGTTTATCCCCCTGTAAAATAGAAAATATGCAAAGAATCCCCTATAAAAAAATAGACATTAAGGCCCCTTGTAATTTTAAAAATAATGCGTTTTACTCTTTCTATTAGGCAATGTGTGCTAACTCTCTTGTTTTGAAGCTATTTTGTTATTTTGACTCATGTAATATCATTTTTGCTACCTGTTAACGCTCACTAACATTAGTACTTAGTCACAATTGCCGTTTTTTTCTTTTTTCTTTAAAAAAAATTTTGCTCTTTCATTGCTTCATTATTTAATCGGAGGAAGTTCAAGCAATATCATATATTTTTGGGCATTAAAAAAAAAGCAAAAATGACATTGTAAAGGCCAAATAACAAAGTGGGCTTCAAAACTTGCGAATAACTACACATTGCCTAATGAAGGAAGGTAAAACGAATGATTTTTAAAATCACAAGGGTTTTCATATTTCACAGGGGTAAATTCAATTTACCCCATATAATTGATTAGGTTTAAGAAAAGAGATTTGTAAATTAATGTATTTCCTGTTTTATAATCTAAAAATGTTATGGGCTTGAGTCTTAACCTTTTTACCAGACTTTCTCTTATTGTGTTAATGGAAAAAATTTTAAAAAAAATACTATGCATAGGTAGGTGGTAAGCTCAATGTGGGCCACATCCGTCCCAACCAACTTTTGTAGACCAACCCCCACCGAATCCCCCCAGGCCCCAACCACTACATGTATTGTATTTTTTATGTATTTTTTTTTTATTTTAGTTTTTCCCAATTTCTTACCAACCTGCAAATTTCCCCTCCACTCTCCTATTTCTCTCTACTCAAACGAGCCTCAGGAAAACACACAAAAACCCCATTCAGCTAATAATGGCGTCATCGATCTACACCAAACACTTCCTCGGAGCTCCCACTTCTTGTGATGGACTGGCCCGGCTCGAATCCCTACAGTCGCCGTCGATGCCGCGGTCGCCGAGCCGTCAGCTGCCAGCTCGCCGATCTCAATCTAAACGTTTTGTTATGAATTATGAAATAGTTGTTCGAATTGCTGAATCGTATGCTTTATTTGTTGATTCTGAAGGTGGTAGCTTTTTTCTGATTATCATTGATCTTTAAATCATCCAACGGTTGGGTTGGGGGGGGGGGGGGGGGGGGGGGGGGGGAGGCTACGGTTACTGGATGAATTTCGGGGCTGGTTTGCTCACTTGGGTCGCATATTTTAGTAGAGAGTTCTATGATATAACACAAGGCTGTGAAAAAATGGATACTGTTTCATTCGCTTGTTTCTGCTTCACTTCTCATTTAGGAATGTGCATGGTCCATGCAGTCAGTTTAATTTTTGAGCTTAATCTACCGCATTACGCAAAAGTATGATGGCTCAATTATTTTTCACGCCATGCAACTTGGGACGGTGGAATGATAGATTGTTGATCATGTCTAAAATCAATCTAAATGAAAGAGGACTTATTAATAGATGTTTCAAAAACCACAGTAACATAATATATATAACAAGAAGCAGTTCTAGGCCATAATTAGTCACCGAGCTTTTAGGTTATGACTTTAGTGTTGAATTAAGTGAACTAAGAAAAAATTTGTAATGCTAGAATAATCAGAAGCAACAAAGTGACAGAAAAAGCAATGGATAATATTGATAAGTGTGGGGGGGTGGATGATGGAAACAGGAAACATATTTTGTTTTTTCTGAGCCTCATCATAGAGTTTTCTAGTTTTCTTCTTGCGTGAACGCATCAAGAGTTTCATAGAAAGATTGCAACTTAAAATCTAGGTAGAGTTTGCTTTGGAATTTGAGTAACTTTGGGAAATATTAAGCATGCTAATTGTTTGTGGGTACACCCACAATGGCAACTAAAAGTTATATGTTGCTTAATGTAGAGAAAGTATGAGCAACAGAAAGTTCTTACATGTTTTCTTATCAACAGAAATACGAGCCTCTGGTAGCACATTTGGAACATATTTCCGTGTTACAACATTTGGAGAATCACATGGTGGTGGTGTGGGGTGTGCGATTGATGGATGCCCTCCTAGACTTCCCCTCTCTGAAGCTGATATGCAAGTAGATCTGGATTCTGGACAGAAGGTATATTTTTGATGTTGTTTCATTTGTTGTTTCAAATGTTCTTATATCTGAAAAACACAGATAGGGGAGCTTCTCTTCTTGGGTTTCTTTGGTCCTGATGGCTAACATAAAACTCTGAACCTGATGATTTAAAGTTGATGATGACCAGAAAATAAAACTGGATAAAATTTGATTGCAGTCAACTAATTTCTATTTGCATGATGCGTTTCTGATGGAAAGGAAGTTATCTGGATTTCACTTATCATGAATCTATTAATTTATTGCATTTAGAAGACCACGTCAGAGCAGAATCACCACTCCCAGAAAAGAGACTGACACGTGTAAAATAGCATCAGGAATTGCTGACGGTTAGTTGTTTGTACCCATGCCTTGGAACTCTTTCTTTCTAGTTGAACTGTTGAGTTATTCGTGCTTGGATGTTCTTGAAGTGAGCCGATGTATCATGTATTCCGTGCAGGGGTAGCCGCTGGATCTCCAATCAAGGTAGAGGTGCCCAATACCGATCAAAGAGGACATGTAAGTACATAACTTTCCTCTTCTTCTGCTACTGCTTCTTTCTCCCCCATTTTTTTGGGGCGGGGGGTGCAGGGTCCCACTAGAAGGGCCATGACTTTTGAGTAAGGCTCACTTCTTTCATGTGTTGGATTCCATGGAACTTTGTTTTCTGTAACTACGGAAATGCCAAGATATGACTGGCATTGAGAATACATTGAAAATTTCTCACTGCAGGATAAATGGATTTACCTTCCTCAAAACTTTGGAGGAATCATTTTCTAACACCATGCATATCATGGTTCTCAACTTCTCATAAAGTGCATTCTTCTAATGGATTCCAGGACTACAGTGAAATGTCAATGGCGTATAGGCCCTCTCATGCAGGTGCAACTTATGATTTCAAGTATGGTGTCAGATCAGTACAGGTAAAAAGCTTTAATTAGTAGTGATATCATCTGTATCTGGATAGCTTTGGAAATTGAGATATTATCAGTTACTAGCTTCACTAAATGTGGTGAACTTTCATTCCAGCTAAACCTTCTGGTTTTATGTTGATGTGTTTCTGAAAATCCAGGGTGGTGGTAGATCATCTGCAAGAGAAACCATTGGAAGAGTTGCTGCTGGAGCTGTGGCTAAGAAGATTCTAAAGCAATATGCAGGAACGGAAGTAAGTTTATGGGCTAGACTGCTTGTGCATGCGCTTTCAGATTTTGTACTGTTTATAGAATTATAAATTTCATTATATTTATGGTCTGAGCTTTTAATAGTCATAGACTTCCTGCTTACTCCTTTTTCTTCATTGAAAACTTAAAATTTGGTCTTCATTGTGAACGACACTTGTGGTTAGACCTGATATTTTTGTACTAATGATTCTCCTTAGTTATTTACAATTAGTTAGTAGATCGTGTGGCACTAACTCTCTTTGCTTGTGCATGCACTTTCCTGATTTTATTTACTCATGCTTTGTGTGGCAGATACTCGCTTATGTTTCACAAGTGCACAAGGTTGTCCTTCCTGAAAATTTGGTTGATCATGAAACTGTGACACTTGATCAGGTGTACATAATGTTTCTTCTCCTTGTTTCTTCTGTATACTGTAATGAGCTCATTTGTATCGGAGAAAATTGGGTAGCAGTAGTAGTTATCCCTTATCTCCCTCAATAATTGAACCTGTTGATTACTCTATATCATTCCCAACTAAAATTCTGATAAATTAGGCATCGTAGAACTTAGGGATATATGATATTCTGAAAATTCCAATCGGCCTGTCTACGTTGTATCTTTATAATATCTAGAGCTTATTGTCGTGATTTACAGTCTAGTAAAAGGACACAAGAACCATGGTGAAAAAAGAAATGAATGTGCGACAGTCAAAAAATTTTACCTGCAGGCACATAAATGCTGAGCTTCGGTTCAGTCAATGTCATTATGGAGCATAAGGATGAGCCGGGAAAGTCAAGATACTGGTGAAATTACTACTAATGAATTTTAGCTGCACATAAGTAATAGAACTTGATGCATTCTTCCATATTTCTGATTGTCACTTTTCCCTTCAGTTTCCAATTTTCTTGTCTCATTTTGTTTATAAGACCCACTTTGTGTATCATTTTCATCAGATAGAGAGTAATATAGTAAGGTGTCCAAATCCTGAATATGCGGAAAAAATGATTGCTGCTATTGATGCTGTCAGAGTGAGAGGTGATTCAGTTGGGGGTGTTGTCACCTGCATGGTTTGAAATGTCCCACATGTAAATGCTCTTCCTCCGCTTTAGACCCCTACCCCCAACCCCCCCGGGGGCTGTGCTTTTTATATTTAGTGCACTGCTAGCCTTTTCATCATTCCACAGCATCCTATTTTGTAACCTATGTGTTTTGTTAGGGACTTGGCTCTCCGGTCTTTGATAAACTTGAAGCAGAGTTGGCCAAAGCTGTGATGTCATTACCTGCGACAAAGGGATTTGAATTTGGGAGTGGGTTCGCAGGTGCAACAGCAGGCTTGGTTCTGATTTACAGTCCATTCGTTTTGATCTAATTGTTCACATATTCCATTTCTGATTTTCTTTTAACAAAAATCAACCAGGTACATTCATGACTGGTAGTGAGCATGATGATGAATTCTACATGGATAAAGATGGCCGAATCAGGACAAAAACCAACTGATCTGGTGGAATACAGGTCAGTTTTCTTTATTATCACAAAGGCGACACAGCCCTTTGTTAATGGAAGAAACTGTCAATTTGAATTTGGATTTTTCCTAAAAGAGCAGACATGAGAGAAGAAATACGTATATCTAGTCAGCATATATATATATGTATGTACTGTTGATCACTTGCATTTGTTTTTGTTGTGCATATCCATTTTCAGGGTGGCATATCAAATGGTGAAATAATCAACATGAGAATAGCTTTCAAGCCAACATCTACTATCTCTGTATGCTCCCCCTCCTCCTCCCTCCCTCCCAAGAGCCCATGACCTTTGGTATGCTTGGGCCTGTTTATTCTAAAAATGAAGAAATATGTGCCCTGAGGGGTTGTCTATCAATCTTCTGGTATTATGACACCTGCGAGTTTTGGGCGTAGACCAGCTTGAGGCTTGCTCTTATTAAATACTAAATTTGGCACACAAGTCCCATGACCATGAACAATCTGTGTAACTGTGTTCCACCCACCCGAAGGACAATAGCTATATTAACCATGTGCTTTCTATTATGCAGAGGAAGCAGAATACTGTAACTAGAGACAAACACGAGACAGAGCTCATAGCTAGAGGTCGTCACGACCCCTGTGTTGTTCCACGAGGTTTGTCCCTGAAATCTACTTCTTTTTCTTCAAATATCATATTGCATCATATCTAAACAATGCGACCCTCTTAGTTGCTTTACTCAACTGTGCTTTACATCACATCATCACATATAACTCCTTTTAGAGTTATTTCCACTTTAGTGTAACATTCTTTTGGACTACATGGGTTTGAATCCTATGGGTCACCAACTTGATGTGCTCGATGATTGCCATGCAGCTGTGCCAATGGTGGAAGCAATGGTAGCCCTTGTGCTAGTCGACCAATTAATGGCACAATACGCTCAATGCATGCTGTTTCCAATTAATTCAGCCTTACAGGAACCCTTGGAACGGCCCAACAGTGAGCAGGCAGAGATTCCCCTTTGATGGCACTGCACATTTTATCAATCGTGTATGCTCGAATACTCTCCCTCTCATTAGCAGCATTTTCATTTTTAATGACCTCATGATGAGTGGGTTTTAGCTGAATTATAATTCTAAGGTGTTTGTGAAATTAATTATTTAGAGTAGAATGTGCATATGAAGTGGTGAAGGCGAAGGTCTTTACTTCTTTGTATCATTGTTGTTGTAACTTGCAAACTTAGTTTCTGTCATATTTGCTATTTTGTTGCTTGGTTTTCCAACATTTGCCAAAAATAAAAAGATGTAAACATGGGATCTGTAGGTTTTTTTAGTTAATAAATGTAAATGTGATTACCTCTACAATTTCACATCTTAAATCACATTTTAGTCACTTATATATTTTTTAGTATGTGCCTCATTCTATTTTGATGCGAATGTTAGTACTATTTATTCGTTTGTAGTAATTATTTCACTAGTTATATTGAGTTAATTATTACTTATTAGTATTTTAATATAATAATATAATTTCTCCATTTTTTTCTTTTCTTTTATTTTCCCCCTTTTTATCAGTTCTCCCATATCTCTCTTTTTTTGTGGTATTTATATACCTAGAATTTATAGTACTAGGGTTTAGGATTGGGTTGATGGACTTACAGACTTACTTTAGTTAGGATTACGGTTTGAGAGATAGGTTAATGTATTTTAAGGTATTTAAAGGCTCATTTCAATTATTTATCTAGTTTAATTATTTTTAGACCCTTGAAGGATATAAATGACACATCAATATGTAAAAAAACATGAGTATATTGCAACTAATAAAAATGAGTATGGAATAAATTATAATGCTATAATATCATAATTAATAATATTTGTTTCTTTAAACTCATTTGTTTAAATTTTTATTAAATAAAATTTTCCTATATGAAACATATTTTTCTTCAAAAAATATATGTTTTTACAAATACAATACATTAATGCATATTTTTGTATTTTAACATGAATAACAAAACCAAAATTGAAATGTGAAGCCATGAACAACCAACTCATTAATAAATAGGAACAATTATTTCAAGAATTCCTGAGTTTTGGCATAATAAAAAACCTACCTCTTGAAGTTTGAATAATTATCATTACATTTCCTATCTCTAGTTAAGCATCATGCAAAATTAAACTTACACGAAAATTTCATTTTTTAGGATTTTCAGGACCTTAGGGAAACTCAAACACTTGTAAACATAAATGAAATGTATCTTATAACGTATATCAAAATATCAAAATAAATTTTTACAAAAATAAAATAATACATTTACATGAAAATATGAAAGACAAAAAAGTCAATGTCATATTTCCATAACAAGAAAAGAAAAGGCCGAAAAGATAGAAACGGATAGGACATGTATTTAATTGTGGGAGGGCGTGTGCAATATAAAAAAGTCGTCCTATTTCCATAATAAGAAAAGAAAAAGGCAAAAAGATAAAAACGAAAAGGACGCGTGTTTAATTGTGCGAAGGCGTTCGGAGCCCATTTATGTCCATCTCTCATTCGATGTTTATCTCCTATTCCACTGTCAGGAATGAGAACTAGAAGATATAATCAGCGGTCAAGATTTTTTATTTTAAAATAGTATTCGTTTCATATTTTTTATTATAAATTTACGTCTGTTGTAAAAAAATTCTCCTTACAAAAATATAGAATTACGAATACCATACATTGGACAAATATCTGTATAGAAAAAAACGAAATGAAATACAAAATAAAATAATTAACTCAATTGTTAACTAGTGGCAGCCCTCCCAGCATAAAATCAAAAACGTGCTTGTAATGGTTGCATCGATTTTGAATTGATATTGAGAGATCACATGGACTATTTGCAGGAGAGTTGGGCCAATTTATGCAGCAGTGCTCTCTCACGCCCGCCCCCCCACCGCCCCCATTAAACCACAGAAGACAAAGAAAACACACCAAAACAGAATGCAGCTAATAATGGCGTCGTCGCTCTGCATCAAATACTTCTTCGGAGCTCCGTCTACTTGTGATGGACCGGCCCCACTCGGACCTCTACAATCGTCGTTGATGCTGCCGTCGCCTGGCCTTCAGCTCCCACCTCGCCGATCTAAATCTAAAAAACGTCTCGGTACGTATGAACTGTGAGATAGTCATTTGAATTTAGAAATTGCAGCATTATTTGCTAATTCTGAATCTCAGGCTTTGCTGGAATGGTCGTGGGTGTTGGAACGTGGACATCGTACCTGTTCCATTGCAAAGTGTTAAAAATGTTAAAACATGTAAAAGTTGTCGTTCAGTCATGATAGTTTGAGAAATTGGATTATCACCTCCTCCTCCTCCAGTTGATTATGGATTTAAAACATTAGTTCACGTTGAAAACCATTCCATGTCGAAACATTGAGGGTATATGTTTGTTTCCATTTCTCGGAGACAATGTTCGGGTGGGGAAAATACAGACAAACAACACTTGTATTTTGAGAAAATTAACCCAAATTCATTATCCAAAATACTCTTTTATGTTTGAAAATATTACCAAAAAATACATCTAGACAAAAAAACATCATAATTACAAATTATAAAAACAATTTCATATAGTTTTCATCTTAAAAAAAAACCCTTTTATAGTCATAACTATACATAAAAATAATTTCAAGTTATATTTTATTCCCACTAACAAGACAAGAAATGATATGATTTGACATTTTCGGTGAAAAATGTGTCGTCCACTTATCCCAAAATATAATCAAATATTATTTTATAATCCAAAATAGTTTTTACCTAACACTCAAAATATAAATAAACATTCATTACATTTTCCAACCTAATCCCAAATTCATTTCTTCAAAACAACTATTCTCAAAATGCCCCAAAATTCAAACAAACATGCCTTGGGCGTTGAGAGGAAAAACACATGGAGCAAGTGTTTGAAAAAGTGTAAAATTAACTTCATTACCCAACAGCAAAGGGATGAATGTACGAGAGTAGAGACACGTTCCTAAAGTGCGGGGAAAATTGCAATTTTAGTCCCGTTCCTTTGACTGATTTTGGTTTTTAGTCCCATTCCTTTGAAAATTAGCATTTTAGTCCCACAACTTTTTAAAACGTTGCAAAATTGATCCCACCGTTAATTTTTGGATGGAAAAAACACAAGTCACCGTTGAGCCATGAGAAAATTGCAATTTTAGTCCCATAAGTTATGCCAATTTTCATTTTCAGTCCCACCATATGGGATTAAAATTGCAATGTTTCATTTTTTGTGGGACTAAAATTGCAATTTGGCTGAACTTATGGGACTAAAATTGCAATTTTCTCATGGCTTAACGGTGACTTGTGTTTTTCCCATCCAAAAATTAACGGTGGGACCAATTTTGCAACGTTTTAAAAAGTTGTGGGACTAAAATGCTAATTTTCAAAGGAATGGGACTAAAAACCAAAATTGCCCTAATGTATGGGACTAAAATTGCAATTTTCCCTAAAGTGCGCAACAAAACGTACTATTTACTAGGACCACAATTAAAAGATAAAGGAATTACAGTAGTTATAATAATATTGTACGCACAAACAAAAAGAATTAAGTCCCTAATGTAGGGAACATTCCATTCTTACCGTTCCACTATTATTTTTTATGTTTTATTTTTTTTGTGCCGTCCTGGTGAATCATGATTCTAATAGATGACAAGTAGTTCTTGATTCATCCAATTCTAGTTGTTACTTGTTAGTGGAGATGCCCACAATAAGAACTAAAAAGTAACATATATATGTGTATGTATATATTTGTTTAATGCAGAGGAATTAAGTATGAGCAATAGAAGAAACTAGTACTTACACTTTTTGTTGCTATATATACATATATATATGATCAACAGAAATAGTAGCCTCTGGTAGCACATTTGGAACATATTTTCGTGTTACAACGTTCGGAGAATCACATGGTGGTGGTGTGGGGTGTGTGATCGATGGATGCCCTCCTAGACTTCCTCTGTGTGAAGCTGATATACAAGTAGATCTTGATAGAAGGTACATGTATTTGATCGCACTGACTTCTACGGTGAGATATTATTGTATTTTACTTATGTAAGGTAAACCTTGAATAAACCATATGTGTGTCTTAGAATGACCCTTAGAATTACTCTATTTAAGCCATTCTATATTAAGGGAAGCTATAATCAGATAAAAAAAATATGTGTTTTTTTAAAGAATATTTTTCTTTGTAAAGTGCTTCAATATGGAATTGATAAAATTATAAAATCATTGTCATTTATTTTTCTTCAATTTAATAAAAGAAAAAAAGTATCATAAAAAATTTGAGCTTTTTGCAAAAGCACCCCATATGAAATATTTAATTGCTGACTTTCTTCGTTAGTTATTTTAAGGGCTAATTTGAGAAAACTCCCTAAAGCTACTTTCACTTTTGAGTTCAGTACCTTGTCAGAAGATTCTTCCAATTCACTCCCCATTTAACTATTTATGTGGGCCATGTTACAAGTTTTATGTTTATATTTACGTACTGAATGCTTATGCCTTAATACTTAATTTCTGTAATTTAATACTTAATATTTGTGTTTCTGTACTGCATATCTCTGCTTTAATACTGAATTTTCGTATTTTAATACTTGCGTCCTTTTTAAGTAGAAACTCCTATTAGTTAGAGAAATTGATTATATTGTTTTTAAGCCAAGAGACTCTTAGTGTTGAAAAGTTAAGGTCTTTGTTATTGATCCTTTTACCTGAGTGGTGTTACGGATTTAGTAAGGCTAAACTTGAGCTAAGAGGTGAGGTCCTCTATGGAGGATAAACAATTGAAAACTGAAACCAAAAATCTAATTTGTTTAGGAGAATCTCTTAAAGGAAACTGTGGACATATAATACATATATCAGAGAACGAAAGCAATAGCTCAAACATGAGTAAGGCTATAAATTATCTAATAGATATAACTAGTAGTATATATAATATGACTAGTAATATGAATGAAGATTTATTGAAAATAGGTAGAATCGAAAATATTGATCTACCTGAAAAAACAAAAAGAATTATGGAAGACTTAGTCAAGAAAGACTTAGTAGAAATACAAATCCTAAAAGAAATCATAGAAGGCAAGAAAGTTACTTCTGAGAAGAAAATAGAACCAAGTAATATAGTTAAAACAACTATGTTTAAAGGTGCTAAGA